>CM042440.1:11729917-11937417 GCA_023631565.1 Gymnocephalus cernua
TGGTGGGGAGGGGCTTCCTGCCTCTCTATGGAGATGGGTCAGGGGTCAAACGGAAAGATTGGAGAAAATCTGATATCCTCTGGCTGACTGATGGGAAGTCACTCAGGCATGCATGCACCAAAAATTAAATTAATATGATGTGTCCTCTCAGTGATTTATGCAACATTTTGACATTTGACCTGAATATCAGCTTGGGAAAATGTGACTCACAGCTCTGACTTTTCACGTCACCGAAAGCCGCATTGCCATTTTCGCTTCTATCTAAGTGATCCCTTAAGACCTCTGGAATTAATAAAAATTTACGCTTAGTCGACCCTCAACTCTGGCTAATGCAATGACATTGAATCAATCTAAAAACTAAAATTCTATTAAAAACTTCATGAGTAACAAAAGAAAAGTCCTAAGAGCCCGGTAAAACAGTTCAACATGGCAAACTGCTCTCTGAAGTTCCACTTTTCTGGATAGCCCAAGTGATCTTCTCCTCCCTGTGTCCCATATTTGACCTAGATTCATATTACGCACGCACACACGCACGCTCCTGAATCTATGCCAGATATGCTGAGTTTTCTATTCCCAGGAGACTTCTGCTCTGCTGTACAGGAGACTCAGAAAACCCTCTACTACAGTCTACTGCTGCACTTAACACTGGCTTTAATAGAAATGCCAAATACTATTAAGTGTGTGTACACAGTTGAAGTCAGTGCATTACTGACTATGGACAGTTGTGTGCGTATTCCTGTGTGCATATTTTTGTGGATGTGTGTACGGTTGATTCGTCTCATTTGCATGCAGTTTAATGAGCCGTGGACAGCTGTGCCTGGGCAGGATGAGCAGCTGTTCTCCGATTGGTCTGTCACATGGTGGTGGAGTGGGGGGTTGCAGGATGTCTTTCCACATGAAAGACCAGTAATCCACCTTTCACCTCTCGTACTCTAGTTTACCTCTCTCGTCCTCCATCTTCCTCCTCTTGTACTATTTTCAATCTTTTTTTATATTTCTCTTCATGCAGTAACAGTGAAGATGCTTCCTGTAATCACAGATCATCTAAGAGGATGAATCATTCATTGTCATAAAAAAACAGCGCACATTCTGTCCAATCAAAGCAGCCATTGGAACTTGTGCATTGACTCATCTGCTGCATTTTAATTGTGGCTGGTGTGATTAATAATTATTTTGTCAGGGTTCCAAGATTATATTCAGTAAGGGAGGATGTTTTTGTCTTCAGTGTTAAAATGTATTTATTTCAGTAACTGTGCCAACCGTAGGTGTAGGCTGACTGAAGCCAAGGCTATACTGTTTACCGAGTATATGCGTCAGCTATTTCTACTGTACTAAAATATTCTAAAATTCTGTTTTAGGATGGCTTTGTGGTAACCAAATAGAAGAAATGTTGACATGTGATTGCAGGAAAAGCGCAGGTGTAATTAATAACATTAATAATACCTGCATTCCATTTAGGTGAGCCAGTTCCGAGGCCCTGAAAGTGCAAAATGACTTCCTAGTTCCTTGAATTTGAAAGAGGTCCTCTCATGACAACATTTCCCGCAGACTGCAGTTAATCAAATTTGGAGCACCTATATAGGCTAAAGCACATCACTTATTAATCATGTACATGTTAATGAGCTGCAATGTGTGATGAGGGAAGCGGAATTAGGAGCGCAGTAGAAAGAAAAAGAGAGAGTAAGGATGGCGGTGGTGAGACAGACAGTCATGGAGAATATTTTGAGAACACCATGGAATTTGAAACAAAGGGAGCAAAAATAAGAAAAGATGTGAGGGCAAAGGTATAAAGGTAGAACGGAGAATTTGAAAGGGACAAAGACAGCAGGTAGTTTCCCAGCCCACCCAGCTTTTGTTAACCAGACTCGCCTCTGAGGTTCAAAACATCCAGACAGGCTGTAATAGACAGACAGACATAATAGTTCAGTGCGAGGACAGGAGGTGGACTAAAGGCTCTGCTCTGTATCAGATTTACAATCCATTGAGTGTTTGTAAAACCATCTTGCACACACACACACACACACACACACACACACACACACACACACAAACAACCACACACACACACAACACCAGAGAATTGGAAACTCTCAATGAAGCATTTGAAATATTTAGTGCATTAAAAAGAGATATGTCTAGTTGAATCTCAATCTCTCCCATATACTCATCTTTCCTCTCCCTGCATGTGGGATGCATTCGCAGATCCGGTGCCTCATTTGTAAAAGAAGTGTACTGTGAAATGTAGCCTACTGCCTCTGCCGCAATTACAGAATACAGCCGGAGCACAAACTAGACACAAGGGAATGCAGCGACAGTGACTGAGGAAAGAAGAGATTACAGAAGGGAGTGGTGGTGGGACGAAGAGAGAATAGCAGTGAGAGAGGGAGTGGGAGTGGGAAAGTGAGGGAGACAAGAAAGAGAAATACAGGGAAATGTGTCGGTGTACTTAGATTTACACATCGTATTTTGAAATGGAGAAGCAGTCTGCTTTTTTATTTATTTATTTTTTGGCTTTTAAGTTGGCAGGTGAAGTCAGGATCACAGTAACTGATATGTAGCTTGTCTGTATCTCTGTCCATGTGGGAAATTCTATTGTGAGAATTCAGTGATCCTCCATATTTGACATATGTAATCATTTGTGCTGATGTTTCTCAATATTAAGACCACTTAAACTCATATAACCTCTTGCATAATGTCACAAAGAAGATCTTTAGGTCTTTGGGCAAATGTTTTCTCTTTACCGAACAGCATTACAATACATGTCAGTCTCAGATCAGTTTACATCGGCGTAAAACAGGATGCCCGCATCCTGTTTTGTGCTCGTAAGCAACTGGCCTTGCTGCTATCAATAATGGGAAAGTGTAGGGCTATAGTTTTTTAGTTTATTAGTTTATTTGTCAGAGACCATGCACAGTTCAAGCCCTGTACCAGAGTTAGCTATACAGCTATTTTACATCTGTGGTCCTTGGGCAAGGGAGATAAAAGGACAATATAGACAATATAGACTATACAGATAATACTATCAAAACAGATATATATATATATTGAGTTTCCAAGCCATTCATTAGATTTCCCACGAATTCAGGCCTACTTTCGAACAGTAAAAATGCATATCTCATTTGAAGCTGTAACAATGTCTCAGCATGAATGTGGTAAAGAGAAGTTATAAAACTACATTCATGTATCCATCCATCCAGCCCCCCCCTCTCTGTCTAGGCCTTTGTTTTGTTTGAAAATGACTTTGATGTTCCCTGACTTTTTATCTAGGGTCACCAGTAGGTCAAAGTTTTCACGTATCTGGTGAAATATCTCTACATCTACTATGTGGACTGCCATAACATTTTGTACAGACATTCACAGTCTCTGGGGATGAATCCTTGTGACTTTGCCAATTCCCTGACCTTTCCTTTAGCGTCACCATGAGGTTAACATTTGTGTTTTTGAGTGAACTGTCTCCACAACTATGAGATGGATTGCCATTCAATTTGGGACAGACATAAATGTCCCCCTCAGGATGAATTGTAATAGCTATGGTGATCCCTTAGCAGATGTACTTTGCCAAAATAAACTAAAATCTAAACTAGGTCAAATGTGATCATTACTCTATACTATGTACATATTTTGGCTTGTACCAAGAAAGTATTTTTACCTGGTTGTCTTGTGCTGTGTTTGCTGCAGGTTGGGTGTGGATGATCGGTCCCTGGAGCGTTCTCTCACCAGGGCAGGATGTGAGGTCCACTGCTTTGATCCCAGTCTGAAGCAGTCTCACCTGCAGCAAGCTGAAATGTGGCTTCATCGGCTTTCTGTAGACTGGAGGGATCCCAACCCGGCCATTGTCGCCCAGCGTCAGTACGCCAACACCAAAAAACTGGCCACCATTCTTAATGACTTTGGACACAGACAGGTAAGAGGTAGAACGTAAGAGGGATTGTATACAACAAGCTCTCTGGCTATAATATACATTTGTGAATTCTTTCATTCACATCATTATAAAATCACCTGGAACCATATGAAAGTGAAACACAGGCCACTTCCTGTGCACCCCAACATAATACAGCTCATCAGGATTCATTCCTCTGTTGTTTGTCTCAGGCTCCAGGTGGATAAACACCCATATATAATTTGGTTTTCCTCCTTTAAAGGTGCACTATGAGTTCCTGCATGGTTTCAGTGCAATTTCAGTTTTGTCTCAAATCGTAGGCATCTCTCCTTGATCCGCTAGCTGCCTGCCCCCTGAATACAGTGTGAAAAAGTCCGGTCTTGGGAGACAACACGGGTCGTAACGTCAAACAAACACTAGAGGCACAGGCTGTGCACCAAAATACAACAAACCACTCCAGCCAATCACTGACAAGATGGTTGGGGGAAGGGTGGGGGTTAGTGACAGTCAGTTAGTTATGACAGTTACGGAAACATGGCGGGAGGGGCGAGCTTGCTCTGTTTTGTTTGGAATTTACTTGGAACGTCAACAGAAGTGACCATGCAGGAACTCATAGTGCACCTTTAAATATTATCAGACTGTATGTTACCTCTTCAAAGCCCCAGGGATTGTTTCGCCTCATCAGATAGGGATCTGCATAAAAGATCAATCATATATACACACACCAAGCCCACTGATAGCATGCATACTATTAAACACAGGTATAGATCCAGCGGAATGATAATTTAAGGTTAAAGAAGTCAAGCTTTTCTTACAGAGGTAATGAAGACACTGCTGAATGACAGTCAGGTTCTTTACTCTTCTCATGCCAATCAGAAGGAAACATACTTTTTATTATTATTATTATTATTATTATTACACATGTACTTAACCAGAATAGGTCCCTTTGAGATTAAAAAGCTCTTTTACAAGGGAGTACAGTACATGCATAAAGATTGCAGACATAGCATTTATAGTCCACCAAAATAATGTCTGGATTCCATTAAAGCTCCTTTCTATGTAAGTATAGCATCTTGCAGAATATTCTCATGGCACAAAAAGATGGTGTGTGGAAAAATCTGTCAATTCTGGTGAAAAATAGGTGGCCTTTATGTGCTGTTGTTTGGGATATCAGTGTGCCTGCTCTTCTTTGGTTGATACTCCCAGCTGGAGTTGCCAAAGTCAGAAATGTTCAAAACCTACACATAGCGGCATAGCGTTGTAGATATTTATTGTCCCCATAGGTTGGATCCTAATGTTTTTGATAACCTTTTGTCTACCACCACCACTAGGTCAAAAATTTAGCTTGAAACCAGAAACTTCAAAATCTAATGGGCAGACTGTCATAAAAATTAACTTTTTGTTATAATTTGCTCCAGACAATTAATTAATTCTTTTTTTTCTACCTATCCATATATGAACAGTTAAATCAAAGCACATTTAAATCAGTTTCTGGAGCAGAATGCCTGCACGCTGCTCAATGATGCGTTGCCTTAGCTAATTTAAGTTGAGTTTATAATTCCTTTTCTGGAGCCAAAAGCAAACAGACTGGCTCATAGAAGGGACTTGGAAAGATATTAAGATGATGAACAAATAACTGCTGATGCGTGCATGTGTTTGGTGGGTGGGTGAGTACACCATACTGTTTCATAGATCACAGTATCCACCTGTTTTAAATGCAAAGCCACGCACACATCCTTGTAATGAGGTTTTAAAGCAAGTACGTAGTGTACCGGCGGAGCAAGCTGCAGCAGCACCAGAACAGTTTCTTCTCAAAGACTCTCGCCCAGCCTCTGTGACAGCAGCAGTAATGAAACAGAGTCACTCAGAAAGGTCGAAACATGCAAAGAGCCTGCAGCCATGCTAGCACTTTGTGAGGCTGCACTTAGGCCCAGCACTGCTTCAAACTTAATGCTAACATCAGCATACTAACATACTCACAATGTTTAGCAGGTCTAATGCTTACCACCATTTTGTTTTAGCATGCTAAGATTAGCTCATTAGCACTAAACACAACGTACAGTGGAGGCTGATGGAAATGTCATAAATTTGGTAAGTATTTGGTCATTAACCAAAGTTTTGGACTAATTATAACTTTGGACCTGATGATGGTACAAGATGAAAAGCTAAGGGATCACCACAGTTGTTACAGTTCATCTCGAGGGAAACATAAATGCCTGTACCAAATTTCATGGCAGTCCATCTAATAGTTTTATTTAAAACCACAATGTCAACCTCATGGTGGCGCTAGAGGAAAAGTCAGCAGCTCACTAAAGTCATTAGGATACATCCTCTGGGAAACATGAATGTCTGTACCAAAATGTGTGTCAATTCATTTTGTGGATTTTGTAGAGATACTTAGAATTTTATCTAAGGTGGTGAAAATATCTATATGTGAGGTTTTAGCGAGGGTGAGCTGCTCTGGAAGTAAGCTCCATTATCTCACAAAATGTTTGGATAAATAAGACCGAATACACAGGTGAATATTAAGACAGCTCCTAATGTCTCTGTCATGATGCCTTTGGGAGGCTCTTAAAGCAGTTGTTGAAGTGCTTCCAAAAGCACAGAATCAGCAAACCTCTCAGATGTGTAATTAGATATATTTAATTGTGATCTGCTCTCTTGTGGCAGCTTTACTAATTAAAGCATACAAAACATAATAATAAACAGTTGAATTATTGTGACAAGAAGACCAATCGTGTGGAACAAAAGTTAAAGTAAATGCGGGTCTTGTTAATAGCTAGGATTTGCCCACCATAAAATGAACACAATCAGGCCAATTAAGCCAAAGTGTAAACTTCTATTTAGTTATTTTCTCAAATCAGCAAACTTGTTTGTTTACAGTCAGACTTTTCATCAAAAGCTTCTCTAAATTAAAAAAAAAAAACTGTCCCAATGTGCTGCCTAATCCTAAAAACCCTGAAACAATTACCATGTGTATTTTGATCACATACTGTGTTACTCTCATGGAGGAGAGGAAATATTTGCCCATTGGGTATAAATACTTTTAGCAGCAATCTGACAGACATTTTGTTTAAATGCTTAAAATATTCTACAGAGGCTATACAGTGGGGCTGATCAGCTCTATTTGTAGAGAATGCAATTTAGATTGTGATTTTCAGAAAACAAGTCAATGTTGTTAATGGGAGCCTAGTGTTAGAGCAATGTGTGTAGGCTATGTCATCTGTGTGTCTTCAACGAAATAAAAAATTGTTTATTTTGTCCTGGAAACCTGCACAAAGTGATAGTTCCACATTTCTTGTTTGCTTTCTTGCAGATAATTGAATGATTATATAAAAACAACTCTCATGTGTGTATGGTAACTATGTAGCTGGAGCCAGTAAGCGTGACTGGAAACGGGGAAACAGCAAGCCTGGCTCAGTCCAAAGGTAACAAAATCAATATTTCTTGGCTAGGAGCCATAGACAGTTAAAGAAGGAGCTTCGTGGAGTGTCTGCTGGTTGCTTAGCAACAGCTCCCGGTCAAGAAATAGTCCGGCACATAACCCACTTTGTTTTTTTTGTAGGGATAAAGCAAAAGGGTCATGACTTGTCTTGTCAATAAGTGACCGTTATTTAGTTTTGTTAGCTTTGGACAGAGGCTAGCTGTTTCCCCGGTTACAGTCTTTATACTAAGCTAAGCTAAGCAGCTGCTGGCTCAAAATGTCAAACTGTTCAATTGAAACGTTCCATGTGTGTCAGCCAAAAGTCTTTAGGTTTTGACATAAAAATAAATCTTACTTTGCTCTCCAACCACCAGGAAACTGCCATTTTCTAATTTCCTTCCGATATAGTTAAGGACCATTTAGTGTGACTAATGCTGCATAGCAGTGTAGCACAAGACATCTTTTGAAAGCTCCAACACCATATAGACTTTACTCACACCAGACAGGAGTCTTGCCAGGGCTTGTACTTGTAATTGACAGCATTGGATCAGGTACCACTGGGGCAGAAAGGCAATTTATGTGAAAAATAAAAGGGTCAGACAGAGTGAAGCTGTATGAGCTGTTTTAAATGACATCCAATCCTGACAAATGCACAAACACAGTATAATACACATAAAGAAACACACTCTCCTTAGAGACAAAGTGAATACATCACCTCTTGATGAAGCCATATCATTTTCCATCAGGAGGTTTCTGTCCAATTAAGGAACATATCTCTGCTTGTGGGAGCTTTTGGGACCCACAGGGAGGATAGAAGACATTTGTTCTCCATAGATTTTTTTTTTGAGATGTGTTCAGTTCTACTAATGAGGCCTGGGAATTCTGTAGCGTCACCAAAGGCATCCATTGGAGAGGAATTTTCATGGACGCTTTAATATCTGTGCTGTCAGATGGCACGAGATGATCTCAGTTTAGTTGTGGACGTGAACGTTTCCCACAATCAAAAAAACACTATACTAATTTCGTTTAGCTAGTATCTCTTATCTTTAATGTTAATAATCCTTGACACTACAATGCCCTGGGCCAATTTCTGATAAATCTTGTAGGTCAGGTCTTATCGCTACTAATTTAGCGGCTACATGATGTACTAGCTGAGAAAATGCTAAGACATTGCTGAGCCTAGAGGAATAAAAGCACCGTCTCTAACTAGACTTTTGAAGACAAAGGTCAGACAATGGACATATTTAGCAATCCAGCAGAATTAAGAGGAATCCCAAGATCCTGAGGAAGTGTATTAAACTTTGGGCATGCATGAGTCTCCTCATGAATATGACCTAAGGGTGCTATTAACATTCATCTTATGAAGCATTAACTCTCTGCTCTGACACAGCAAGCCTCATCAGGCTGCTCTCTTGCTCAATCCATCATTAACATCTCTAAAGCAAGAAAAAATGCCAAGCTTCACTTTCACTTCTCCTCTTTTAATAGCTTTTGCATTCAATAATTCTACACAGTTTAGTGTCATTGCAATGTCACAATAGAACTCATTTATTACCAATGTGTTTCCCCCCTCTTGTTCTAGGTGGATGTATTGAAGGCGGATATGGAGAGTGCAGAGTGGAAGATTTTGGAGAATTTCATCCTGGAAGGAGTTCTGGACTCAGTGGGTCAGCTGTTGTTGGAGCTTCACCTGCACTGGGCGGGCTTTGAAGTGGGCGGCGATGACCCATCCGTGGTGCGGTACTGGTTTAGCCTGCTCAAGGAGCTTGAGCATGCCAACTTTCGCCTCTTCCATGTCCACAGCGACCCTGCCAAACCTCACCTCTTCCTGCATAGGAATGTCCTCAATGCCAGCAGTGCTTACACCCTGAGCTGGGTGAACACAGAGTGGAAGCCTTGAGGGATGCCAGACTGGGTGACTTATCTTGGCTGGAACAGCCTCTGAATGGAAATGTACAAGTTTATGTAAGTTTCAAGTCAGCACAAATTCTTGCTAGAGCACGGCTGCACCTCAACAGACTGCTCTTATCTGGCCTCAGCCGTGTAGAGGGGCAAAGTAATTGCCTCAAGAGGCTCTCTGTGTTCTACCTCATAGTGGCGATGTTGTTGGCTGCAGGTCAGCATCTGAGTCACAATCATCATAGTCCGATCTGAGCTTGGCTCACAGCCAACCTTTCCAGATTACAGTAGTGTGCAAAGGCCCACAGCCCTCTCAATGGAACATGAATTAAGGACAATTGATACATGGTGTTGAAGGGGGTAAGTAAATGAAAGATCCTGCCTCACTGACAGTAAGTGAAAATTTGTGGGAGGCAATTGGAGCTGCTTAAACAGAAAGAGAACGTGCAGAGGAATGTGGATAATAAAGATAAAGAGATCTGACTGGACGAACAGACGCTTCCCTGAAGTTGAACCCTGATACGATTGTATCGAACACAAAACGAAACAACAATGTGAAGAACATAACAGATGTCTCTAGATTTGTTCAGTGCGTTTGTTGGATATTTGAATGAGGATGTGTGGGCGAGTGTGTGGGAAAAAGATAAAGGAAAGATGAACTCCAATTATTTTTCTCTCCATATTGCAGTTGTTTGGGTTATAATAGAAAACAATTAAGATCCACACAAAGAAGCATTTTGTGTAACTGTCAGTAATTTTCCTCCTTCAGTCCTCTATCTGCTGCACCAGAACTTTAGCAGAAAACAGCACTGGACTGAAAACCCCAAAAATGAATCCACATAGGCAACTCCTTGAAAATTTGGTTTGCTGTCCAGAAACATATGCGATGCAACATAAAGCTTTGTGACCGCTCTCCTATTTGGTATAACTACAACTTATTACAGCATTCTGGTCCCTATTTTAATGACGGTTGGGCTTCTGGAGGAATCCACATTCTCCAAGATCTATATGATAGAAATGGGTTGATTTCACTCCAAGAGCTTAAAGAACGTTATTCTCTACCTGGGTTTCCTTGGTTCTTGTATCTCCAGTTGAGATCTGCAATCGGTGCCCATGGAGTTCCATGGGATTCACCTTTACCCTCTCATCCGTTGGACTCTTGGACTTCCTCTCGGACACCCTCTACTGGATTAGTGTCCAGTATCTACAATGAGCTGCTCTCTAAAAACGTTAAGCCTTTGGGAGTGATCAGTTCTCGGAACCATGAACTTGAGGGTCAAGGTTATGATCTGGACTGGACTAATATTTGGACCAACATACCCATCTCATCAAAGAACCCAGCACATCATCTTATTCATTATAAGTTTGTGCACAAATGCTATGCCACACCATACCGACGCTTTACAATGAAACTAACAGATAATCCCAACTGTACAAAATGTGATCAGAATATTGTTGGCACATATCTTCATGTGTTTTGGGAATGTCCCTCTGTGTCTGGCCTCTGGTCCAAAGTGCATAGGTGCCTTGAATATCTTAGGGTTTCCCATTCCTATGCACCTCCCCCTACTTCTATTAAATGATGACTCCGCTCTTAGTGGCAATACCAGATTGGCACAGAGGAAAGTTATATTTGCAGGATTGACTGCTGCTAAGAAGACCATAATACACTCATGGTTTTGCCCAGACATTCCGTCGGCAAAAGAATGGCTAAATCATTTTAGACATTGCTCTTCTAGAAAGGTCATTGGCTATCATACATAAAGCGCGAGCATCTACTGTGCAGGCCTGGGACGCTCTTATCAGTTCTCTTTCTGACATGACATTGCTTGCTCGCATACAAGGTGTTGCTGTGAATTAAGCTGTGTGACTGCGAGACTCTCATCTAAGGCAACGAGTTCCCACTGGTGGGTCTGACAATGTCTATCCTTAGAATTATTCTTTTTTTTTTTTTGTATGTGTATGTATGCATGTATGTGTATGTATGTATGTTTGTATATGTATGTATGTATGTACGTGTGTGTGTGTATATATATATATATATATATATATATATATATATATATATATATATATATATATATATTTTTTTCTCTTCCTTCCTCACTAAAATTATTTAATGGCAAGGCAATGGCACAGTTTGTAAAGTAATGTTTAAATTGTTCAATAAAAAGTTTATCACAAAAAATCCACATTAAAAAATGATCCAATTAATGTAATTTGTAAATATGTTGATGCAGTTTAATAAAGAAAGGAAAAAAGAAGTAAGATTTCTCCTCAAGATTTTGTGTTGAATAATGGATATAGAAACACTTTCTCCAAGGAAACAATATTCATTTTCTCAGGACGTCAAATTTACAGAATGTTTATTTCCACAAAGGGATGGTTGCACAATTGAAAATTAAAGAAATTTTACCAATGATTACAGAGGTATACTCCACAAAATTAAAACAAAAAAAAAGATATTTAAAAAATGCCAAGTTTCCCCTCTTATATTCCGTTTGCAGTAGAAACTATTTTTAAAAGTATGCTTGTGGCCATCTTTGTACAGATAATACATACTTTGAACTCTCATGACAGGATACAAAAATATGCTGCTACAATAAGACTGGATACCAGTCATGTGGCTTTCACAAAATCCATGGAACAAGCAGTCCCTTTCAGTATCTCTATAGTGAACCAGTTTGGTTCTGTCCACCATTTCCCAGAACAGCCCTCCCCCCCCCCAAACAAAAGCACACACCAGAACAGATCTAGTCCCAGAGTTTGATTTGTCCATCCCAACCGCAGGTAATAACCTTGGAGGTTTCATGCGGATGCCATAGTGCGCTGATGCACACCTTGTCATGAGCCTTGATCCTGTGGTAAAGCTTGGTGGTCTTCCAATCCCAAATGTTCAGTTTTCCATCCGCATCTCCTGACACCACATAGCTGGAAGAAACCAAGAGGTGGAGAGAGAGAGACAGAGAGATATGGAAAGATTAGCGCTTTGCTAAAAATGACTTGACCACTTCACCTGCCAAAAGGTGGGAGCCTGAATTTTTGGTATTTAGTCTAGCAAGGAGTTGCAGTGTTGCTATGGATACTGAAAGGAGGTTAGGGCACCTAGGGTGGGTGAGAAGATGAGAGAAACTGATTTAAATGGGCGTTTTAGCTAAAATTAGGGTGCTGACTGTCCTAGTTGGCTCTGGTTGTGGAGCTTATACATGAGATAATAGGAATTTCCACAGCTCTTCATCATTTAGAGGGAAGTGGGCGAATACCTGAATATACCGAGCATCTGTATAATGCTGTCTCACTGTGTGAGCACACACTGTTGAACATGTTTTACCACTTTATTTTTTATTAACTGAAATAAAGTGATTCCTATATTTTGTTTTCTTTAACATTTTCCACTGAGTAAGACAGTTGTAACCCTCTTCTCAAAAAAACAGATGAATATCTGCTAACTGCATTTCTCTGGCATATTTTCCATCAGTTTCCTTAATCAACTATTATAAACTATGAGAATCTCAGCGGCCTAATACTTCCCTTCATTCATCAGAAAATTGCCTAACAAAGTAAAGGATTACCTCATGTCTGGGGAGAAGTCCACTTGGCAGGCATAGCCAGCCACCATGTGGCCTTTGAAAACTTTCTTCTTGTTCAGTCTGAAGCGGTTTTGGGCTCCAAAGATCAGAATCTGGTTGTCCATAGACTGGCACGCTAGCCATTTACCTGGGATTAGAAACAAGCAAACAGCATGAAGCTTATAGCTCATCTCAAGTGGTGCTGCACAGTATTTAGCTGTACAACATGTTAAACAAATTCTATTAGTATTGGTATTGTAAGTATTGGAGGTACAGTATAACATTCCAAGGCCCATATTATATGAATATAGTAAGTATGGCAGCAGTTTGTGTTAGCAGTAATAATTTTAAAATTCAAACCGATCTAAGCTTTAAAGGTTGTCACAACAAGTTTGAAAGTGGTAGTTTGTCTTATTAGCATGCTTCTGTACAGCCAAATGTTTAACAAGCAGCAACTGTGGAATCATGATGCTGCCTGCCACTGATGTTAGTATGCACGAAACTTGGCAGTGTAACAACTCTGATCTACTGCGACATCAAGGAGAGTCAAAATATTTTTAACAGGTACATGGTTATTGGTGCAATTATTCCTCAAGGACAGAAATCACACACAAAAAAACAAAAATGTGTAAATTTGACTTTCCGCACCCTGAAAAGGGTATGAACTCATCATTTTGCCATCATTAAAATGAAAAGATTGAGGCAATTTAGGGAAAAAAATAGGCATTTCATCAGACTGCTCAGCTGAGATCTACTTTACAGTGTTTCAGCAACGCTACAGCCTCTTAGTCGCTACAGTGATAAGAGGCAGTGCTTCAGTGTCAAAGCATTACACGACTCAGTGCACTTCTTGAAAGGAAACATGATGGGAATTATTAATGTGGTATGAGAAAGAGATATCATGTTGGTGTGTGTGTGTGTCCTCTCACATTCTCCCTTATAAAACAAAGGCAAAACACACAAATTTTCCACAAATGTCAATTGCGATACATGCAGAATGGAAACAACTTGGCCAATTTCAGCAGCGCACTCTGCCTCTTTCATTAAGATGGAAAAAGACGGGGGAGAGGAGAAAATAGGAGAGAGGCTGTGGATGCTGTACCAAGGGGGGGCTGGGTTCTATTTAGGCATGAGAGAAAACTGAATGGTCTCCCACTGAGAACACTTCATTATTCACACGCTCAAGAGAAAACAAACCATGTTGGCACAAATACAAATAAGAACGCTGCCCAAAGCAAAGAAGAGACTAGGGAGAGGGCAGGATGAAAAGGGAGAAATCAAAATAGGTAGAGACGGAAGGAACAGAAGAGTTGAGTGTGATGGCAGCTGAAGCTGATGGAGTGCAAAGGGATTTGCTGATTTAAATAGAAGTGTTTAATTTGAGAGGAATTCGTTCTGGTATTCTTTTAGGTGTGCTTAGGCTGCTACACAAAACTTGGCCACTGTGTCAGTAAGTGGCTTCTCTACATCTTCCACTCATCAATTCAGCTGTCCAGTTGCAGGTTTATTCTACTCTTCTTGATCTGCTGTTTTCTCCCACTGTGTCACATCTCTGCATATTACTCATGAATAGGGATGTCCCCATCACATCTTTACCCCAATCCTGAGCTGAGGACTTTCATATTAACCATCAGCTAATATCATCTATACAATTGATTTCTTTCTTACATAGAACAGCTGCACAGTGCCTACAGCAAGCCTAAATTACATTAATTAGTAGGGCAATTTAAAGTAATAGTTAATTTTGGAAAATGCGCTTATTCGCTTTCTTGCCGAGTTAGAGAAGATCAATACCACTCTCACGTCTGGGAAATAGCTAGCTTAGCTCTGCCCAAAATATACCAGCACCTATGAAGCTCACCAATTAACACATCTTGTAACACATATCTTATTTGTTAAATCTATACATCAACCATAGTGTAAAACTTCAATGTGTAGTTAGGTGGGACTCGTGCCAGACCTTTTCTTCTTGGCCGGTGACTTCTTGGCAACCTCATGGTGACGATGAGACTCCAGCAGCTTTCCTTTATGCTTTTTAGTCTTTATGCTAAGCTAAGCGTCTCCAGATGGTACATTCATATTTACTGTACAGATATGAGAGTAGTATCAATCTACTCATGTATTGTTAACTGGCGTATTATCCGAAATGTCAAACTATTTGTTTAACAAATAATAGTGTGTATAACCCAAAGTTGTACAGTTTTTGTATATTATCTGTGGATGGAGGAGAGCATATCTTCATCTTAAGCTCAAACGTTAACGCCAACAGAGAAATATGTCTGAAATTAAGGCCAACCAGCCGTTCTTTTTTTTGTTACCTAATGCAGCTTTGTTAATTCCTCACTGACATGTCATTCAATGAAACTGCTGGCTGCTGTGTGCTCTACAGTTCACTCCCTCACAAAACGGCGCATTAAGGAGGAGACGTTAAAGTGTTTTAACAGAGCTCAATGGGCCGTTTGTGACAGCTGGCGTACCCAAAGCAAACAAACTTGGAGATGGGTCAGGCTTTATACAGCCGATATGTACCTATCAAAAATGCCATGATCGGGTCCGATCCCCACATATGAATTTACTTAGATGACACTGAGCCTGCCTTGTTTTTATTCTTTTGAGCAATGACCAACACTGGAAGGTATAAACCAACTTCAATCTGGCAATATGGGTTTATGCTCCCCAGAGTCCTATGTACTGTGTGCTTGACTGTGTCTTTGCGAGTGTTTTGCCATGATTAGACTACTCACCGTTGGGAGAGAGTGTCACAGCTGGCATAGAGTGCATACTAGGCTCGGCAATGTACTTGAAGTCCACAGGGATGTCCCTGAAAAAGGCAAAAATCACTGTTAGTTAGGGTTGGGAACCGATACCCGGTTCCAACTACACATGGCGCTCTTTCTGCGTGCTGAGAGACACAGGCAGAGTGGAGCGAAGTCTTGGAGAGAAGAACAGTCGTAGTAACATCGCTCGTGAAGCAACGTCTGCCACTGGCTAATTGTATATGGCCCAATGCATGGTGGGCCCCGTCTCATTTCGGTGGTTGCAGTAAAGTGAATGAAAAAAGAATACACTGATTATTATCGAATCATATTAATTAATAACAGCAACCAAATTAAACTGTATGAATTTACAGGTTCCATAAACTGTATGAGGTGAATCAAGAATCGTTAAGAACTGGAATCGATAAGCAGGGTAAACCAGAATTGTTAAAATCCAAACGATACCCAACCCTACTGTTAGTACCATAAAAATAAAATGGAGCAGCCCCGAAGCAAAAAACATTTACCAAGCTGTAGTATGTTTATTATTGCAACTGCTTGTCATCTCAAAAAAAGCTTGTTACTGAAGAGAAAATGGTGAAAACCAGACCATTACAGTATGTAAATAACGCAATGCAACCTGAAAGGAGCTTTTGATGCTGCACGGCCAACTGTACCGCCATCCAATTATTTATTAATCCCTTACCCACCCCCCACGCCCCCCTTTCTTTAATGCTCTGCTGTGTTTCTCTGCTTTTGGGCAGATAGGAAACTTGGCTTGTCTTAAGTGGTCTGCAGACGATCATATCTACAGTGCTGTGTGTGTGTGTGTGTGTGTGTGTGTGTGTATGCCAATTTCTTTTCTATGTACGCAACTGACCTGACACATTATTTACACTTATTCACTAATTGAATAAGTGTAAATAATGTGTCTTTCTGCCTTAAACTGTGTATGTTTACATCAAATAAGTGCCCAGTTCTCATCTTGCCATCTGCTTAAACTAAAGCAACGTCCCTGTCTGAGATGAGTAACAGCTGGAGTAAAGTGATGTTCGAACAAGACCAAAGATGGGCTTGAAGAACTAAAGACCAGAGTTAAACGAGATATGCAATCACTCATACACGTAAATCTCAATTTATGCACACATACACAGCCAGACATTAAAGGGGCACCTTGTTTTGTCAGAGCCAATGTCTGCAGACACACCAAGCTAAAGTCGGAAAAGATAAAGCCATCAGATCTCTTCTTCTGAGCTCCAGAAATAACCAGTGAGAATGTTCTGTTGTCTGAAGAGCAACGGGAGAGGGAGAAAGGAAAAAAGATGCCAAACAATCTATACACTGGGAAAATTCATCATGAATAATAGATGACTGATTGTTGTTTACGGTGTTTCACGTCGATCGAGATGGGGGCAATGACGAAAACCGCATTATTGTATATTTTCTATGAGAACTTTACTTTGTCAGGCACAATAACTGCAGTGAGGTTGAGGTTACGTTTTGTAATCAGCCTGCAGGAAACATGTCAAGACAAAAATGAGAAAGTCTCTGAGCTTCTCTTAAGAGGGAAATGAAACAGACCATCTTTGTTTGTTATTTGGAACTAATGTGAAAAAAGGGTTTCACAAAACAAAATTACTATTGACAAACGAGTGAATTAACTTTCTTAACTCAAGTGATTGCCACGTCTGCTTTGGTATATGACATAGCAGCAAATGTCCTTCACTCTGTCTCTGCAATTTTTCATCTCTCTCTCTCTCAATCCATCATCATCCCAAATGTGAGCGATGTCTTTGTGATCAAGAGCTAATTCTCCTTTTTGGCACATTGCAGCACATTTCACATGGATTGTAATCACATTCACCAACTCTCCGCTCCCTGATGATAAACCTCTGCTACAGATAAAGTAGTCTCCCATGAAAACTTGTGAGTATGTGGGTGAAAATGAGGATGGAATTTGAATTCCGAGTAGGTGTTTGCACCGTGACGTGTATGACTTGTAGATTTGCTGCCTCGCAATCTTTTCTAAGCATCCGGCGTCTCCTCACCCTGCCCCTCTCTGCCAGTCTCCGCTTCTATTCTGGAGATATGAGACTGTTCTGGTATTCAGCCTAATGCTGCTATGTAGCAGCTCTCACAAGAGGGGTTAGCTAGAGCTGAGAGCCAGGTGGTATCCGTGGGAGAAAGAAGGACATTAAAGCCACTCTTTGGCCGAGCATACCACTTGCCTGTTCGCTCCCACGCTGCACTAAAAAAAGCTCATGGAAGACCCCTCCTAAACAAGCGTACAAAGTAGACTCTTGGGATATTGTTCTTTTGCTAAATGTTGTTCTGTCAACATTTTATTCGGTTCTTCAACTCATCTCCTTAAAACATTTTTTTCACTAGTTAATCCCCATCTTAAACATTCTGGAGGAAAAAAAGATGAGCTGAGAAGATCTGACAAGAGCAAAATAAAACAAATGGTCGTCCTTGAATAAAAAGCCATCCATCCAAGAATCTAAAGGAAGCTTGCTTTACCAGCTGGTCTTTAAATATTTATCATCTCTGAGCAATAACTACCAGAGTTTGTTTATCACCCTAGGATCCCCCGCTAATATGAAAGCCAGTCTTGGTGGACTCTTGGCCACTGAGAAAAGACTGCAGTAGGACATGTAATGAAAATATCTAAAAATACGCTTATGGGAAACTCAAGTGAACATGATTTTTTTAATACCACAAGTGCATTTCTGGAAAAGAAGATTTTAAAAACTTTATCTGACCTGCCAGTCATCCCAGCACAACTGCCTTCCAATCATTTAATTGTGGAAGCATTTTAAATGCTTATTTATTAAAATATGCAACTGGCAACAGGAGCCAAGCTCACAGGGGTTACTGCTGGAGCATTATTAATGTACAGTGCTAGCTCCTGGGGGAAAAAACGAAACTCCCAGTGCAACAGATGCATGTAAAGCAGGCACATCGTGGCAGAGGCCATGACTCAGAGCAGATAGCAGCACAGCTGGGTGAGCTTTGTCCAAGACAGGGTCGTCGGGAGGTTTGTTGATGTCTACTCTTCTAATGGACAACTAATCAAAGGAGCAGTGAGCAGTGCAAGAGGATATCTTCAGTGGGCAGCATGATACACTGATGATATATTGTTTGTTTTTCAAATGTTTGTCCTGAGTCTTCTAGTTACAGTGAAACACAAAGGCACTTGATGTCCCATGATGCACCTGTATCACAGTAAAACATTTTCCCTGCAAACTATCTTGCTACCACGTCAAATCACACTAACCGCCCACTTCTCCATAACTCCTGATTTATAAATTATTCATGGTAAATAAACAAAATATATAATGAATCCCTGCTTCACATTCATACCGTTGATGTATTTTGGCCAAATGTAAGGGTGCTCCGATTGATTGGTCACTGATCGGTATCGGCCGATAATGGCTTTAAATAGTTTGATCGGTGGTCTCCATAAAGGCTGATCTGATAGGCCGATCAGATGACCCACTACTCGTGAGAACATTTTCTACATGTAGCTAAAATGGCGGCCTCCCTACATTCACCGGTCTGGCAGTTATACAAGGTCTGAACAGCGGCAGAACAGCGGTTTGGCCGGCGGGCCGGCCGCGGAACGAAGGCGGTAGGAAGTACTTTTAAAAAGCGGCTGCCACCGGTGGTGCGCCGCCAAACGTGTTTGCAATTACGCCATTCTGACGCTTCTTCTGCCTCTGGAGCACCGCCGGTGGTCCGCCGACTCATTGCTGTCTGGGAAAAAGCGATTTGCAACCTGTGTGCCGAGGAAATACCACAAGGCGGAAAGCTCCAAAGACATTTCAACACCACCAACCTCATCAGACATTTGAAGGTTAGTCACAGAAAGGAGGATGAGGAGTTTTCAAAGTTAGCTAACGTTAAGGCAGAGCGGAGTCGTGTAGCTAGCAGCTCCGGCACCACTCAAACAGCTGTTTCTGTGTGTGTGTGTGTGTCGGTCTGTGTGTGTCTGTCGGTCTGTGTGCGTGTGTGTCTGTTGGTTTGTGTGTGTCGGTCGGTCTGTGTGCGTGTGTGTGTGTCTGTTGGTTTGTGTGTGTCTGTCAGTCTGTGTGTGTCTGTCGGTCTGTGTGTGTGTGCTGAAGAAATGTCTGCAGTGATTGAAAGGACATTTTTTAGATTTTGAGCTAGGACAGAAAGCCAAACAATTACTGATACATTCTCTAAACATGTGTGACTGTTAAGTAATGGCGTAATTTTCAGTTCATAAAAGCGATCGGTGATCGGCCGATACGTCTTCCAGCAATCGGTGATCGGCCCCAAAAATCCTGATCGGAGCACCCTTAGCCAAATGCAACCACAGTCTTCCATTACTAAGTAACTAACACTGCATTAGTATGGCAGGCTGTAGTCTGTACTTACCACTCCCAAACTCGAAGACTCTTATCGTCCGACGTGCTGACAAACCGACGGTTCTCATCCACAAAGGTGATGGTGTTGACAGCTCCCAGGTGACGGTCGTACTCCTGAACCACCTCACCTGTCCTGATGTCCCACTGACAGAGACACAAGGCGCAGACAGCAAAACAGATAGAGACGAGGTAAACACATTTATCTCAAGTCGAAACAAAATAAAATGGACTTACAAAATCCCATCAAACTAGTTTGACCGCACATTTCCGCACTCTTGTTGTGTGATGACAACTTTTCTTATTGTAGAGAAAAAAGTCTTGTGGGAGAGGCTGTGGGAGACTTACTGAGGAGCAGTTTTAAAATTGTGCTAATGCAGTGAAATGGCTTAACTGCAGTGGTGTGGTGACAGCAATTAGCTATCAAACAGGCCTCAGTCTTGAACTTTTTTTTAAACATTATGCACACATTAAAATGTAAAGGAGAGACAACCACACAGAAACAACCCCCAGGCAACAAACAAATAGGACGCAATTTCTGTCCAAACAGATTTTACATCCAATTCTATTTATGCTCTTTTTTTTAATCTTAGCCTTCAGCTGCTCCCAGGAGCAGCCATCTGTTCTCAAAACCCAGAAGAGAGCTGCATGATTAAATACCAACCCTGATAATTGTGCCAGATATTGTTATCGTTGCTACGTGACATCTGAACAATTAGAGGACAAACTTTGTGCTACATCTTGACATATTTTCAATATATGAAATAAAACTAAACAGTTCCATATTAGTTATTCCAAACTCCAATATTATGAAGTGTGGAAAATCATATTTCCAAATCAGATGACAATCTATTGAGATACAAATTCAAACTTTTATCTGTAGAGGCTCAGGGTTACTTGTTCTGTAAACTGATTACTAGGGGTGTATGATTCAGAAAATGTCACAATTCGATTCCGATTTTTAGGCTCACGATTCGATTAAAAAACGATTCTCAATTAAAAAAACGATTCACAGTATGTAAATGTAGTTACTTTTCCCTACATGTATGTATGTTATTGTAACATCCTGTTATGATGTATGTGTGTGATGTCTGTAAGCTACTGGGACCTTGAATTTCCCCTTGGAGATCAATAAAGTATCTATCTCCCTATTGCAGTAGACATACAATCAAAATTTAAAAACAAATTAAAAAAGAGCTTGAATTGCGAATCAAATCATTTTTTTGCACACTCCTACTGATTACCTGATATCATAGTTATGGATTTCCAACATTTCGCACCAATTGTTCCATTTGCCTCTCTTCTATCCTAATGCTACCCATGATTAATGACTGCTCTAGTCCTGTCAGCCTCTGAACCTCTAGCCACACACACACACACACCAAATACACACACCAGTGCCAGAAGATGAGACGGGATTGTATTTCATGCTCCAGTGGGCAAAGGGGGTATACACAGAAATTCATGTGTGCATCTGCTTGATCAACTGGGAAATACAGTTGAAGTGAGGGTGGGAGCGGAATTGAATTGTTTGCAATGCAGCACACTAACTTTACCTGAACAATCTTCTTATCCGACATGCCGGCCACAAAAAGGCTCTGTTTGTCCTCGTCTGGGTTGAACTTGACGCAGTACGGTACCTTCCTGTTGGTGAAGCGGGAGATACACTGGCCTGTGGAGGGAGGCAAAAATGAAAGTCAGAGCTCCAGAATAATCCACAGTGGCTTTTCGGAGGTGCACTCAAGTTGTTTAAATTTTAGGGACACAAGCTTAGTTTCCATCCACTTGTCAATCGAATTATCTGAAGTTTGGTAAGAAAACTCAAGTGAATAAAGCTGGTGTTTCCATCCAACGGCTTTAAAGCCAATAAAAACCTGTGTATAATGACGTCACATGCTGTTTTGCAGTCAAATTGGTATATTGAATTGATTTGAGACATTTTATGGTGTTTGCATTCATTTTCGCGCTGAATCGCACAACTTTCAAGCTGACCTTTGGGAACAAAGTTTTGCCCAACGACGACGCTATCAACACACTGCTATGATTATGCAGATGCACGTAAATGGCCGACGACAACGGAGGCGGCCTGTGGTGTGGGTACGAGAACGCTCCACACAGAAGATCGTGGTTTAGAGACACTTAAGGGAAACCCTTTGGTTGAAGCATTTTCGGAGTTGACCTGAGAGAGAGGGGGAAGACATGCAGGAAATCGTCACAGGTCGGAGTCAAACCCTGGACCTCTGCGTCGAGGCATAAACCTCTAAATATATGTGCGCCTGCTCTACCCGCTGAGCCAACCCGGCCACCTGTTGTGTTATTTTATTGGCCCGTCCCTTGACCCAGATAAGCCATGGCCCTCTGGTTCCAATCGAGAAGTGCATTACAATTGTGCTCTACCAACTGGCTACATGCGCAGAGTACAGAGTGGTAGGTGAAACGTTTGGGGTCAGCAAGACCACCGTGTGTTTACGGCATGTGCAATGCCATACGAACGAGGATGATGCGAAGGTATATATAGCCTACCTACCTGGAGTGGATGAGGCGCATAAGATCTCGCTGCGTAACTCCAGAGCGCACATTGTGCTACAGGTGTATGGCACAATATACAGGACTCACGTCCCGCAATTAGACCCCCTGCTGAAGGCTGAAGAGATTTTGTCAATAGAAAGGGCTGGCCATCAATCGTACTACAGGCTGTAGTAGACGGTCATTGCATCTTAAGGCACATTTGCGTTGGCACTCCCGGTAGTGTGCATTGGGCGCGCAGTCTTCACTACTTCAGACCTGTGCGCCTGTTTAACTATAAAATGACCTACAACTTTATCGCAATTCATTATTTATTCGGCAAATAACGTTTCCATCAGCATTTATCGCATAAGCCGTATATCGATCAAGAGAAAATCCGATGAGACCGAAGGTATAAACTTTGATTGGATATTCATAAAATTCAATCAAATTTTACTGTTCCCATAAGCCATTTTTCATTCGATATCACTTAATTTGCATAAAAATGTGTGGATGGAAACAAAGCTTCAGACAGCAACTTTCAATGCTGTATGCTCTGTCCCGGCAGGCAGTGACAGCTCAGCCGTAACACCGAAATGTCTGTGTTTCTTTGTATTTATTCAGCAGAGCTGAGAGAACAGGACATTGGAAATGAATGCAACACCAAGAGACCCTTAAGATAGGAATAGAGGTTTTCCACCAGCATAATTTCTGTATTACACCCAGTGTCAAATCTAGAATAAAATACTAAAATGACCCCCAACGCACCACTGATATGTACAGCTGCAGGAAAGGAACAACAGTTGAAATGTACACTAAACAATCCCACAACAACTGATGGGAACACACTGTCAACTGTGTAGTAACGTAACTCTAACAGAAGTATTTGGATGATGTGGCTCCAAAGGGCATCCTGTTACAACAACAAGTGGGGGATTTAACTCTTCTCTGCCCTCTGCTGGATTGGCACTTGAGTTAAGAGAGGTGGAAATTGAGATGGATGAGGGGAAAGATAACAGGGAACCATGTGGCACCAGGGACCCTACATTGTTTAGGCAGTTCACATACACGTATTAGACAGGAGTTTGACATGTCACTTCTCAATATGTCTTTGTGAGCCCTACAAGGTCAGAATCCCACAAAGACTGTGTCAGATATGTTGATTACATTTCTGAGGACATAGTTTGAACTAATGTTGACTTGACCTCTGTATTAACAGAATACTGGATTTCTACAGATACAACCATCTGTAGGAAATTGACAACTAACAATTATCTGTATTATCGATTTGTCTGCAGATTACTTTCTTTAATAATCAATTAATCGTTTATTCTATGAAATGTCAGAAAATAGTGGAAAAAATGCCCATCACAATTTTTCCCTTAAACCCAAGGTGATGTCTCAATGTTGCTTGTTTTGTCTGACCAACAGTCCAAATCCAAAAATATTGAGTTCATCATCACCGAAGACAAAGAAAGAAAGTCTGCAACTAAATGTGTGAAGGGAGAACGATTAACAAATTGGCTGAAATGTATTTTTGACCTTCCAGACACATTCTCTGCAAGTTCTGCAGAAAAATGTTTAATTCAAACAATAACACCAGGAAGCTGGGGTCTGTGCTGTCCTTCACAGTTATCTCATGGATTGCGAGATCAAGGGTATACTAGATTGCACTGCAGTGTATTATTATTATTATTATTATTACACACTTTCTGCCCAGTGCCACCAAGATTTCTACTGAGAATTTCTACTCACAGAATATCTGGGGTTAAAATTCTGAATATAACATTCAAATAGACATACTGTATAAGTCAGTCCCTCCAGAAAAACGCGGCGTTTTTTGTGATTGTTGCGGGCAAAAATCCTTGATTATGCGGCACGTTTTCTTAACAAATGCGATGGAATATGCGGGATATTTATGCCATTTTATGCGATGAAAATGCGGGAACTTGCAAAAACTGCGGTTTGATGAAAAAGAGAAAAGAAGTGATTCCCCCAACACAGTGTTCTCAGTAGGTGAAATAACGTTCCCATGGCAACAGGGGAAAATGGCTGCTCTTGTGTGAAGTAAACGCAACATTTTTCAACTTTCTGCTGAGATATATGTGACTTTATTGCAACGAAAATGCGAGGATTATGAAATCATGCAAGCCCCGCATATTTTGCGCGGAAATCGGCAATTTATGCGGCGAAAGTGCAGCGTATTTGAAAAAATTCGGCCCCCGCATTAATATGCAGACTTTGGCTGATTATGCATTGAATTCTGCGATCGCATAATCACGTTTTTCTGGAGGGACTGATAAGTGAGATAATCATGTGGAGTACCTCTCCCGTGATTCAGTTATTTTGAAGAATCAACAGCAAGAGGCTGTGTGGAACAATAAAAAAAGAGTCTGTTGACATCAGTGTGGTAGAGCATACCTGTCTCAGTGTCCCAGAGTTTGAGGTAGCGGTCATAGGCAGCGCTGAGGAACTGCGTCCCAGTGTTGTTGAAACAAATGTCTCGCACTGCTTTGCTGTGACCTAACATAACCAGAGGAAATGTACACATATATTACAAAAAAAATAAATACACACTAGCCAAATTCCCCACTCTTGCTACCACGTGTAAAAATTGGTTAAGGGAAATAAGGGATGTTGAGGGAAATGGATTCTTTAAATGAGCTTGGAAAGAA
The DNA here is from genome assembly GCA_023631565.1 of Gymnocephalus cernua. NCBI lineage: Eukaryota > Metazoa > Chordata > Actinopteri > Perciformes > Percidae > Gymnocephalus > Gymnocephalus cernua. The sequence goes on from CM042440.1 coordinate 11,755,014, forward strand.
AAAAAATGACATGCTCCATCTGTTTTCCACCTTCTTTTACTCTCATCCTAATCTATTCAACTCCTTTGGCTTTCTGTCATGCAGCAGGTGATGCGATGTCCCTGTGGGCTCTGAAACTAAGCGCCTGCTTGCTTGCTCTAAACCGACTTGCTGGCAGAGCAATGGCTTTACCCCACACACACCCACACCCGTCAAATGTACCCTTTGTCCCAGTCTGCATTCAGAGACATAATGATATGCATTCTCATTCACACATCCCCCAAGCTAATGTAACCATTCTTTCTTACTTCATAATTCAGGCAAGCTACATGTGCAGACAAACAACATTGGTGTGCAGTTTCCTATGACAGGAAATGGTTTAATTACAGCTAATGCAAAACATTGCAATATATATATATATATATATATATATATATATATATATATATATATATATATATATATATATATATATATATATATATATATATATATATTTATTTTTTTTCCTTGTGTATTTTGATGACTTTCAGGTTTTTAGAAAGTATACCTTTTGTTTACAATATGAAGTTGTATTCTCTGCCTTTTTTTATATCCAACAACAAAAGTGTTATGCTCTCCACAACATAGCCGTATACGTCTAACACTCCAACACTCCTCTACTGGAAAAGCTAATGATCAGCATCTGCATCTCTGCTGCTTCTCCAACTCATAAACCCCTCAGCCAGTCACTCTCTGACAGTTGATTCACCCCTAAACTGTGTTGTCTTCCTGTACGCCATCTCCTCTCCGTGTCTTGTGCCATCCCTCGCCCCTCGTTCCCCTCTGCCCCTGGGCTGCTGAATTATGCATATTCTGTTAAGGAGCTGACAGGCAGAACCACGGCTGCAAACATTCCCTATTCAGACAGCGTGCTGTCTCTGGAAAGAGTGCAAGAGTGACCAGCACACATTAGCCTAAACCCTCCAGACCCCATATATATATATATATATATATATATATATATATATCTATATATCTATATATATCTATATATATATATATATCTATATCTATATCCCTGCACTTTCTGTCAACAATCAGCAGACGAGTCATTAGTGTTCCAGTAATGCTGAGCTCACAGTATGTCACTGCTGTGTATTTCCCAAACTGCTGCATGCATTTCAGACCTCGAACAAAGATTTCATGTCAGCATGTTTGCTGATGATCCATTGTTTATAAAATGGTATACTTTGTGATATACATACATAAAAATGAATTATTAACATTTATCATAACAACATTTAAGATCACTTACCAATAAATGTGCGTATACACCTCCTCTCGCCGTACACTTCCCACAGCTGTGGAGAGGAGATTAAACTAGTGAACACAGGTTTGTGGTTCCACAACACTACATTAAAGCAAGCCAGCAGAAACAAAGGGTGAGCTTTGAATCTTATCAAAAGCACAATAAAATAGAACAGTAAAACATCCAAACTCATAGCTGACAACGTTACCAGCCGATCATAAAGCGATTAAACTGCATCTTTGAAATACACCAAACAAGTATGCCTATAATCATTCATAAGCTTCTGTGATTTTTTTTTTTTTTTTTTTTTTTTTTTTTATAAATGGCACCACGTTATGATTATTTACCTTGATCTTACAGTCCATGGAGGAGGAGAGCAGTAGATGACCAGAGCTAGGAAATAGTCTGATAGCACTGACACCCTGAAAACACACAGACAGGAGAAATTGATATGTATCTAACCATAGTTCTTCTTATCATGCGCATGCTAATCATTACTACAGGTCCAAGCACCATTGCACATTAAATCTTGCACATTATCTTTTGGTAGCCTTGTGAAACACAAAGTTGAACTAGAAAGGGCAGAGAGAGGAAGTGAGGCACAATCTCTAAGCTCTCACTACAAGAGGAAATATTATGTTTTACAGTGTGAGTGAAAGGAACATTTGATTAATATCTAAACATTGGTAAAGCCACTTCAAATCATGTAGGTTCACATTTGGCTATATAGTACATCATAATAATGCTACAGTTTTGCACATCTTGGCATTTAAGAATCTAAGATATCCATGTGTCTGCTTTCCACGTGTGATTGGTGAGACACTTTTAAAGTCGTTATTATTTTTACTCTGGTGTTATATTTACTATAGACTAAAGGAGTCAAAGGAACCGCTAACTGTTAAGGAAATGGATGCACTACATCTCAATGTTTTACTACTTAATTTAATTTGGCCAGGCTATTGATATTAAATCATTTCCTAAGGGGAGACATCAGCTGAATCATAAGAACCCGGGCAGACAGAGTGTGTATGCAGACCATACTGCCTCTGTAATAGTCTGATCGTTTGAATTTATGATGACTTTCAAGTTACTAAAGTTTCTCCAAAAAATGTCATAAAACTTTGGTGACACTGCACGGGCCATCCTCTATCTATTATCTCGATGTCAGCACTTCCATGTGCTTATTATCTTTTCAAACCTCTTTGTATTTCAAATTAGATTCTGAAGGCTGTAACTTCCTGTACAAAGCGCATAGGAGCCAATTTAAAACTAGAGTGATTTCCCTCTCCCTGAAGCACACTGGCAGATCTGAAGCTTGAACCGATCTTCCTTAGAGTAACTCAGTGTTTGCCTTTATACGTCTTCAACAAGACAGAATAATCTTGGATACGTCAGAGACAAGCGACTCGTATACAGCTGTGTTATCATTTCATTCATAAAGTACCCGGAAGGTTTTTACTTGAATTCTTACAAGGACGCACAATGGATTTTTTTCTCCATGTATACAGACACCTATGTGACACTACCTCTCGTTTTGCATTTCAGATTCATGTTAAAACAACAGTATAATACATACCAGCAGCAAAGCCTGCATAGAGAATGTGTGTTAACTGGTACATAAAGGGTCAATTCATTTACACATAGAAACACAATTGATCTACGTCCCTTCCCACTGACCTTGGTGTGTCCAGACCAGACGTGAATCTGTTTCTTAGGCAGGTAACACTTGTCGGGAGCATCTGCAGAACGCAGGTTGATGCCCACATCCTGTGGGACGTGGAGGTAGGACCTGCCCTGGTAATCATACATGTCTTTAACTGAGGGGAGAGCAAAAAGAGACAAAACAGCATGTAAAACAATCAATGTAGCATTTGGAAGCATGTTTTTTTTTTAAAGAAGACAGGATTATCAGCTGCCCTTAGTCAACAAGATGTCCTTAAAATAAAATAATTTGATCTATATCATTCCAGGACAACTGAGCAAACTTCATCGGCGGAGGAAGATTATGTGTTATGATCAAACGCGACTAAACTTTCAGTCTAAATTTTTAAGCCAAAGAAGTTTCAATATCTAAAGAGATACTGTGTACATTCCACTCACAATACAAACGATGACTTCAAACTTAAAACAAATCAGTAAATAACTTCACATGTCTAAATTAAAGAGGACCACAGTACCATGGAGAATAGTTTTCTCTTCTGCAGGGGCATCTTCCTCGTTCTTTCCCTTCTTCTGTCTCTTGGCTATGATCTCATCCAGCTCTTTCTGCTCTTCCTGTAAAAAAATAAAATGAATCACAAGCTGATAATTGCCAAACAGGGATACAGTGCCGACAACAGACTGGGCAAATTGTAGTCAGTTTTCTCTCAACTGCATGCCCTAGTGTAAAGGGGATTACTCGGGCTACTCTTTTAGTTTTTTTTTTTTAAATAGAGTAGAGAGGTGTGGGTGGACTCACAGAGCCATTGGTAATGAATGCTAATAAGGCAGACCATAGATAAACTATATTAGTGCTATCCAGCATATCTGTCAGATGGCCCAACAGTAAAGGGTGGTGTGTTCCATATCAAGTAGTAACTTAAAGTCGGTTAATTGTGAAGAGGCGACAATCTCAAACACTCAGCCACAATATTTGCATATTACATTGAACGAAGCATTATTACCTCTGATGGTTTGGCCCCATCTTTCTCGTCTATATATTTTGCCCATGGTCCAAGGAAGTTGTCAATTTCTCCTGCTTCTCCACCTTTGATTTTTTTCCTTTTCTCTGACTTCTTCTGTCCGCTCTCAAACACGGTTAGTCCTGGAGGAAGAACCACTAGATATTAGAATTCTGAATCTCCCTAAAACAATATTTCATGCAGCATAAAACATACTAAATACATCTATACAATCAGATGCATACGAAAACATTAGAGAGAAAGTATGATAGAGGATTACCTTTGTTTTTCTCAGCCTCATCCACTGCACCAATGTAGCTACTACAGGACACCTGGTGTGTGTCAACAGATGGATCTAAAGCATAACCTATTAGCAGAGTGGAGGGAGTTGTAATTTCAGGGTCAATACATTGGCTGCATAATTGAAACACATCACACAGGTCACAGATGAGCTTACCATAGGTGGAGAAGGTCCTCCTTTGCTGTTCAAACATGAAGTCATTGAGGTGAGCAGGTTCTGCATAGCCAGATAACATGTTCCTGGGAGCAGCCATCTGCTGGCTTTTAAATGGGTTTATTGGCCCAAACTAATAGGAAGAAATACAAAATAATTTATAACACTAAAATTAAACTTCAACGGACACCTGCAAGGAACTACTCTCTAGCATGGCCCTTATAAGCACAACTTCAATAACAACAGACTCTGATTTATGTAACAATAGATGGATAAATAAATAAATAGGTAGATCACTAGATTCTTTCCAATGGGAAATTGGAGCATTATGTCAGCCAAACTACATAAACCATGAAATAGAAGGAAATGACACTAAAGAAGATGGGTAACAAAATACATAATAGTATATATATATATATATATATATATATATATATATATATATATATATATATATATACACACACACACACACTATTACTTAATAATAACAAACTAATAATAACTAATCAGCATGACATCAATAACAACAGATATAATTCATGTGAGAGTATTTACATTAGAGCTGCTATATATATCAGTAAAAGTATGATGACATTTAGGGATGTTACATTATTAACACACAAAAAAAGTTTGAGATCGAGATGATAATTAGTAATGTGTGTAGGCATTCAGTGTTACATTTCACTAAGTTAGAAGCCTTCTAAACCAGGAAAAGACAACATACACAACCATATAAACAAAACGTCGCTTGAAATCTAGTCTCGTTTTATACATTAACCCAGCTCTAGATGTCATCTATTTATTCGAAAACTTACCTCTGGTGCAAACATGGTCTCAAATGTCGGGTTGTAGGTGACTTCTTTCAATGAAGGGTCCAGGTGTGTACCAGTCATAACAGCCTCCTAAAGTGAAAATGTACAGATCAGCGAACGGACCCTCACTGTTTAACTAGCAATACAAAATCAAATTGCTGTGGTGGTGTATCAGATGTTAGACAAATCAAACGTTTCCCGCTAACCGCTAACGTTAGCGACTAGTTTCGGTAACGTTAACAACAACTGTTAACTCTACCCACTAAATAATTACGTATTCTGTATATAACGTTATCAATTGAAAATATATATCTCAGTATGATATTTAAGCAAATGCAATTAATTGTATCCAAGTTTAACAATAACGTTAAGCTAACGTTAGCTAGCTAGCTTGGTTAGCTTACTTTAACGGCGACCTCTGGAGCAGAATTGAGAACAGCCACGGACATCGTGGGTACAGACTTTAGAGGTTTAAGGTGAGCCATGGCGTCCGGGTCCGCTAGGTCCACTTTCTCAACATCTGTATTCAAATTCGACTCATTTTCTGAATCAGAATCGCTACCGTACGAAACGAGGGAAGCCACGGTGGCAGACATCTTGGGTGTTGTGAATTCGCCGGAAGCAGGAGGGCGTTACTTCCGTTGTGACAACAACAACAAAAGACGTTTGCTTCTTATATTTTGTTATTATAATTAATTCAATCTAATTTATGTATTTTTATATTTACTGTTTTTCTATATATATATATAGACTTATTTATTTTTCAAACATTTTTATATCTATGTATTTTGTCTTTTTGTCTTTATAATATATATATCTATATATATAGAAATATATACATTACAGTTTTCACTATTTTGTGAAATTTTTATTTTAAATAACCGAACGCATAATAATAAAATGAAAATGCTCGTTGCTGCCATAAACCCACAGCACAAACCACAGACTGTTAATATACAGTCTATGGCACAAACCACGATCTCCTATCCTTGACCTTTGTAATGTAGTCAATATGGTATCATCAAGTAATTGCGCAGGAGATCGATTAACTGTGTAGTGATATGTTTTATGCACAGTGAGGGTTAAAATAATAAAAAAAGATCACATCTCTAAAATGGATTGGACAGCCCAAAATGACAGTGAGATAACTAGCCACTACTGCGACGCGCACGTTATCCGCGAGCCTCCCACGAGCACAGCAGCAGTTGCATGGAAGCTTTCTCGCGCCCCAACAATAGAGTGGTAAGTACCATTATCACAGATTATAATGGGGGCATTTTCTTGCGAAAAAACATAATTTCACACACGTTACTTTGAAGAGAACATCTTCGTCGCATATGAGTAAAACTGACGGATGTTTTTTTTGTTACGAAACCTGCTGTTAGCTTGACCGGACCAGGTTTGATGCCAATTCCACAAATATCTACCCTGAGATTCCCTTTGGAAAAAAGTGCCTGGATTCTTCTTCGCCGCCGCCTCTTCCACCAGGAGTACATTTGATATCAAAGACAGTACAATCATGGATCCGACCCGGGGATTTAAATTCTTGGACACGGTGGCATGCTCTGCTGCTCAGTAAGGATGGGAAGAAAATAAGAGGAATTTTAACATACGTATCAGGTAATTATTTGAACGCTGTGTACTGAAGTCGCATTTTTTTTAACTTTAAAATGTGACTTTAGTAACGTTAACGTTATCAGCACAGCAGCAACAAACTGCCTTAAAACCGAGTCACCATGTTGTAACATTATACTTAAACTGGAGCTGCTTGACTAATAACGGTCTTGGTAATTCAACACTGCCTGGCCATCTCTGAGTACCAAGTAACCCAGTACACAGGTGACAAATGTGGCAGTGTTGACAACGTTAGTACTCCAAAGTGGTCTAAACCCTCAAAAGGACCAATAGTATGTTACATGTTAAATAAATAAACGCCAAATTTGTAACGGGACCGCGTGAAGGGTGATGAATTGCAAAGCTCCACATCTGCAGGAGCTCCCGCAGCAGCGTCATGACATCCATCATCCAGTCTTAGGAATATCATGTTAGTGAGAAACCGGAGAGCAAATATTTGCCCTGCAAATTATCTAACGTTAAAGAACATGCCACGTATCTAATTTTCATGTATTTTTTTCGTCATTGGGTTGTGGAGTTTAAGGTTGGTACAGTATGGCAAACCGCTGGCAGCCGCACGACGTGATTTTAATTTTCCCACTAGAATGCCTTGACTTGCCTCGGAGAGATAGGGGCTGGGGTCTATTCCAGCCAGCTTGGTTTGCAGTCATGGGGGATGGTAGCCTTCAGCCCAGTGGAAATCATGCTTCGTGAAATTCGAAACCTTCTTTGTACTACTTTGAGTGCAGCAAAGAAAAGTGGGCATGAGGAACAGTGTTTTGAATGTTGTGATCGGCTTTCATGTCTGGTAACAGCTTGAAGATATTCGTTACAGTACGTGATGCCAGCGTGTGTGGTGCTGTGGTATATGGCTTACATTGAACTTACCATCTTTTCTTCAGCTTGTCCATTAAACCCAACCAAGGATAGAGTCTTGGGATGCTACAGGAAACACTTTTGTCTACGCTGAAGCAAGCAACATATTTCATACCTTGCCGCTCAAAATGGAGTAGGCCTAGTAAAGTAAAAGCAGCCTGTTGTGGAAATGTGTGTTCAGATCTGTGGTTGGTGATGAATGAAACAGCTGCAGAGCCATTGATAAAAGTGTATGTACGCTGCTGTGCCTGCTGCTTTTGACAGTAGATGAGTGGGGTCAGTTTGTGCCTCTGATGTATTAAAATGACATTGCATGTATTGATAATACACAAGAGACACAAAGCAGGGCTGAATGGGGTGTATACTGTATAAGTGACTGCATGTGATGTGTATGAGCTGAAGGATTTTACTTATTTGATTACTTTATAATGAGGTTAAATAATTTCACCCAGGTCAGATCAGATCTTTATTGTCTCTCAAGAGGACATTCTTTAGGTCTAGACAACAAGTCAATATCAACAAACAGAAAGAGAGCTGCTAGATTATTTATGTTTAAAATGTGAAAGCAGCTCTGACTCCTTGGATAAAATCGGTGAGAGCCCTTGCAGCATTTAAATGTATGTCTGGCATTCAAACTATCACATTACTGAGTGGAAGCGATAGACTAAGTTTCACAACAGCTCAGAGGGAGCATGTATGTGCATAAACATTTGCCATATTGGTCGAATTGAAAGCTTCAAGACATAATCCAGTGCCTAAAATTACATTTCTCGAACCGATGATCAAATTCATCCTCACTCAGCTCTGAGTGGATGTATGCTGAAGTATGCCTGCTGTGGCCTCAAATCACTGCTACTGTTTTGTTTGGGGCAAGTTCTTTTCCAAGTGGGTTACCTCCTGGGGTTTTATTATACGTGGTATTTTTAAGCTTGCAGGAAAACAAACAGATGAAAAGTAGGAAAGTTGAAACGTCTACCTAGCCTGGATATCCAGACCCAAATCCCAAAGTTTATGGGTCTGGTATTGAGTAATGAAAATGGCCCATCTCGAGGGGTGGCACCAAGCTAACTGGTAGATTAAACTGTCGTCATCTGTTTAGCTCGCCTCTGGCCCGCCTATGTCAGATACATCGATGTGATTGGTGCAGCTCAGCTACAAGGGCATAGTTAATGAGCATCATTACTCAATGCCAGAGTGACTCGCTGAGCAAATTCAAATTGTGCTCTCATGAGAACTCTGGATTTCCAGGGTAACGTCTATCCACATAACCTGCTCTTCGATACATGAATCTAAATAGTGCTTGGTTTATCCGACAAATGCCTTTACCTACAGGTGTGTTTTCAAAATAGAGCTGCACATATTCCCATGGTTTTATCTTATGCTGTTTTTGAACTCTTTGCTGTGAGGGATGACATTCCTGCACAGTTAGCAGTTCTCATGTTTTTCTCTGTTTCAGAGGCCCTCGTGATAGAAGAGCTTTGGCATACTCCTGCTGAGGCTTTTGGACCTCTCTTAGTTGTTGACATTGCTCTGATCCTCTGCCAGTCTTTGGCTTTCTCATGCTAGCAAGAAGAATATCTAACTTTCTGTTGCTCACTTGTGTTATATTCCACATAGGTGGAGAGGGGTGATTGGAGGACACACAGAGTAACATAGGGCATAATGAAAGAGTGTGTAGAAAGAAAAAAGGAAAAGAGATGAGTAAAGTGTGTGTGTGTGTGTGTGTTCGGTGTGTGTGTGTGTGTGTGTGTGAAGCCTCTTTACGTGCCATTTAGTGGAGCCACAGACAGACCTCCTATCTCCCAGCTGTTAGGATGCTCCAGAGGCTCCGGCACACAGCAGCTATTGTTCTTCCTCTTGGCCAGAACACAGCTCTATAATACTGCCTCTGTCCCTGGTCTGAACTGGCTTGACAGAGGGACACCAGGGCTCAGTTAGCCTGTCTGACTGGTGCTCCTTGTGTCTTACTGCCTCCACCACCTCCGTCCCTGCTTTGTCCATATATCTGCCCATCCTTGGTTGTGACTTAATGCTCTCTAAGACAGTTTACAGTTACTATTCCATGACTCTTCTCTTTCTTGCATGTTTCTCTTCTTTTTTAAGGGATAGGAGTTGTCATAGCGTGCCCAACCAATATCACAGCACTTAATGTTCTGTTCTGTGTTACATCAGATATTATTTGTATTTGTAAAAAATTTTTTTTTTTATCTTACTCTGGAACAAAGGTATTTTTTATATTTCTGAACACAAACATGTATTAAAGTTAATGATATTTTGGGAAATGAAATCCATGAAATGAAATTCAAGACTTTCTAGAACCTCAAACACTTTTTGAGAAGCCCCACTTGTTTTTCTGTGATGACAGAACGCCACCATTTGAACTTTGTCCTCTGTATATCCTCACAATTATCGCTTCTACTTTTGACTTTTTCTCACTCTTTTTGCAGTGCTCAGTCTCTTATTATCCACCTAATCTTTTTCCTCATCTCTCTTATAGTTGCCACTCTGGATCTTTTAGCCTCTCTGTTTCAGTCTCTCACTGTCACCCAGGGGAAGAGATAGCATTGACAGGGTCTCTCAGTCAGTTGACAGGGTATCTCTGAAATAGACCTGTCTGATCGTGTCTGCCACTGCCAACAGAAGACAAAAACTCAAAAGCCCCATCTGAGCTTAGAGCTGCCCCTACTCAACTGTGGGAACTGAGCTTCATCTCTTTATCTGCCCTCTTCTTTCATTTTTGTCCTCCCCCTTTCTCTCTGTCTCAAGTTGAAAGTACCGCCAGCAGTTATTTTCTTCTTCTTCTCTGTCACTTGCTTTGTATTTTATTAGTCTGTTTGCCTCCATATCTATACAGAAGCTCCTTACTCACTGTGGTGAAACACCTCTGCTGACAACTAGTTAGACCACAGCTGCTTGAATACATGCAAGAGTTCTGTCACTCACCCATCACTTTAGGCTCTGATGAGTTTCAGAAAGGATTCGTCTTTCCTTTACAACGTTCAGATTAGCGGGTATTTTATATGTGCCAGTTGCAGCTTGGCGAATAAAAAAGGAAAGGGTATGCTCATGCTTTCCAGCTTTAAAAATAAATCTATTTGTTTAGGCTGAGAACGTTGGTGTCATTACAGTCTAAATGTGGTTCAGAGCAGACAACACACTGCCAAAGCAGAAAATAAGAAGGGGGAAAAAGGTTTAACCCTGCAATATTGGCTTAAAATATATATTGTTAACAGACGACTCTGTCCTCATGGCTGTTTCCTGTAGACTGAATAAAGAAGCCCTCATGACTCGCCAGTCAGTAGCCAGGTATTTGGGAAATGGAGCACCATGGTGTCCTGTAATTGACCTAGCTTATTCTCTCAGCCGAAAGCCAAAATGAGCTTCACAATGGGCTAAACTATGGACTGTTTAGGCCACTCCCCAGTCCCCAGGTGTCATGTGTAAATTTGGCTGGTAAACATAGTCTGATACCTTTCTCAGTACAATGTAGCCATGGTCTGCTCCAGGAGTGAATGGGATACAGGGCTCCCCTCAGTAGCTGTTGGCCAAAGCAATGACAGTGTACCCGTCTGTGTGTTTGTTTGTGTATATGTCCATGGCCGTGGTTAAGGTAGTCTTAGTGTTTAAGACAGTGTTTTAACAATGTACTACTGTTCCTGCGCTTTTAGGTCACAATGTATTTCTGGCCTGTGTGTAATCGAGCTCTAAATGCTGCCAACTGAAACCAGCATGATCTCTACAGCTGCATTCAGAGCATGTGTATATTTTCCTAGATTTGAATACGCAAAGTTAAGCAAAACAGTGAATTCCACACAATGGGCAAAACAGCATACAATATATTTCACCTTTCCTGTCACTCCCTCTCTTTGAATATCTATGCGCTCTTTTCTATCCCTTGATTTCTGTCTTCCTCTGTTCCCTTCTTTCCTCTCTTTCACTGATGGGTTCTTATTGAGCTGGAACGGCCGATGCACCGGTGGTCGTGGTGATGGGTGATGATTGATGGAGGCTGGAGAAATGGGAGGCGAGGCACGTTTTTCCAGTCCTCCGCTTGAATCCCTCGTGTCAGGACTGACACGTCCATATTCAATTACAGACACGCTGCATTTTTATTAGGATTTTCATGAGCACTCATTTTTCTTCTCAGTTCTTCTCCATGCACTGGGTAGGAGTACAAGGACTAGCATGGAAGAGGTAAAGAGGGAAAGACAGTGAAGGATTAGGGACAAGAATGAAGTAGAAAATAAAAACTGCAATAGGCTTTTGTTTCAGGCACAAAATGTACCACACAATTATTTAGGTAAATATTTAGCTCATATTCTTTGTTGCAAAAACACCCTCGCTCCTATCTTTGTTGTGATGTTTGTCTACTATAAACTAGAAAAACGAAATAAATGTTTTAAAATAGTCTTTAAAAGAGAAATAAAGCAAGGTCGTGGCTTCTAAAGGGATGCCGAAGGGAACAGAAGAAAGTGCTGAGAAAAGAGGAGAGCAAGAGGGGAAGTGGCCTTTTAGCGCCCCGTGTGTTTGTCCACAATTTCACAGCAGGGGTGCCTGTGCACACAGACAACTGCTGCCTTCAATTAGGAGCCAATATTTGGCTGTTCATTTACAGCTCACAGTGAGGATCCAGCTCCACTTTGTATTTGCGCGAGGCCCGAGCACAAGGCTCGTCTGATTCGTGCTGGATAAAAGCCCAGCAGGGGCCGCGAGTGTTCACTTTCTTCCATTTCAGAAGATCGGAAGTGGAAGCAAGCTCGCCTTCCTTTTGTCTTTTGATGGTTAGCAGGAAATGCCAGATTCACTTAAATCCTCAGCAAGAAAACCCACTCTAAACCGTCTACTCAGCAATCACTTCATCTGTGTTATCAATGCTTATTATACAGCCATGCGTGCAGTCCACCAGGACAAATCATTACTTCAAAGCAGAGGTTGGATAGAGGTAAGGAAATTCTTCCTGGTGAAAAAAGAAGCATCTGCTAAAAGATAGACAGTCGGTAGAAGGAGGTTGTGGTTCAGTGAAAGATTACATACTGTACTGTTCCTCCTCCATTCAGTGGTATGCCAAAGGAAATATAAAGACATGGGGGTAGTAGTTGTTTGTGCTTTTATACTCTCAGGCCTATCTACACAATCTTGAAATTTCAATGACATGAGGATGAAATAAAGCCATTATCTCACATCAAGCTATGGGAAATTGTCTGCGACACAGCAGTCCCTTACATACAGTAACTGTCTTTCATTTATAGACACATGCCCACACCTTGTAGTGGGCTTAAGCTCCTATTATATTATATTATATTATTACATTTGTAATCCTATACGTCGATACTGAGATCAGTCTACAGATAACGGTCATCTTTTTTAACTCTGAGAGTGCCCATAGGTATCGTTTCTTTGTCCTTGATCTGGAGCAATGGTACGTCAGTGTGTGTCTATGGTGCATGCACAAGTTCACATGTGTATCTCTCTGCATCCTTTTTAGCGTTGACTGTGTAGCTAGCCAGCGAGCTGTACCTGTGAACCATCTTCCTCTTTACTTAGTCGCCACTCCACTTTTCTTTACGAACAACGTCACTGCTGGCTATCAACTAGCCTAACGCAGAGCTAGCTTGGGCCACAGATGCAAAAAGGACTGACACCACTCAGAGCTCAGTGCGGTGGCAGTGAGCATGTAATGCTGACTGATTTGAGTAGGTACTTGTAGCGAAAATGTCTTTTTAGTTATCATGTCAAAATTATATCCATTTGTAAGATGGATTTTGGTGAAACTCTAAAATTTGATCTACAACTGAGAAATGTTGATTGGGTTTGTCTGATTGACAATTCCATTACTGTCTGACTGTCACTTCAGTACATATTGACATTCATGTTTACTTTCATTGCATAACAGCAGCAAGTAGATGAAACAACTGTGGCACTAGAAGTTCTGACATCTTTACTGTAATTTGGCGTGCAAATGTACAATTTAGGGCTGAATTCTGAATCCATATAATGTAATAATGTAGTAATAATCATGTAACAAGACGGATGCTACCTGAGGACCTTAGGAACTGTGATTGCTCTGCTTTATTTTTTCTTCTACATAGCTCCAGTCCTTGATCCAGCAGAACACTAAATCAACAACGCTTACTTTTACTTGTTATTTGTTCTTCCATCCGTGCATAAGGAGGGAGGTGCACTTCACTGACTACATGCAGGGTGCACCTCAGATGGTGGGTGTGTAGCCACTGTACCTGTTGAATGATGAATAATACAGACCTCTTCAGGGACAGACTCTGAAATAGAATATGAAACTAGGAGAAAAGAACGTAGCCTATATTATACAGATGTACTATTTCCATCCTAAAGTGTAGTAAATAAAAAATACCCTTTGTTTTTGTTGCAACCAGAATGTATACCCCCAAGATGCCCTATTAATATGGCAGGTGCCTATTTAAAGTCAATAACACAATTTAGAAATCAACATTTACTGATAATCAATTATTTAGAGGCAATTACAGAAGTGACACAAACGTCCATACACACATACCATTGTGAGCTGTGAAGGTTGTGCAGCAGGAGTCCCATGAACAGCAGCAGATGGACTGCAGTAATAGGGACGCTGTCGTTTGGCAGGTAGTGTTATTCAGGGCTTGTTTGGGTCCTTCTGCAAACCAAGATACCAAGAGGCAAAAAGGGCAAGTGTGAGGACGTGATGGGGCAGCGGTGTCTCCATCTTTAAATTAGGTGAACTGTTTCGATTGATTCTAACACTCTCTTGCAGCATATCTATACTACTATAGCTTAAGATAAACCGTATAAAGCAAAATGTCATAAAGGGCACCAAACCACTCCCTTTTGCAAATGTGTGTTTTTGTGTGTATGTACAGTATGTGTGTGAGTCTTAATCAGCCCTAGCTGGCTAAATGCCGGATTAGTGTTGGGAGTTAAACGAGCTTGGCATGAGATGCCTAGAGGAAAACCTCCTCCTCCAGCTAAAGAGTAAAGCAGTAGCCCCCACGGGTCCATCCAGCAGTGTAGGATAAGGTCAAAGGTCTTTTCATTATTGTGTGTGCTTATATAAATGTTAGTGCTGACTTGAGGCAAGAGCGTTTGTGTAGCTTAGCCCCAGGAAGACAGATAGGTGCTGACAGACAGGCCTGGCCTCACTGCTGGGTCTTCTGCCTCTGCTGTTGCAGAGCCTCTTCTTTTTCCATCGGCCTCGCTCTCCATTATTCTTTTTTCTCTCTGTCGCCCTCCCCTCTCCCACTGTCTGTTTCTTGAGTGTCTATATACCATATTTCTCTCCTTCCTACGTCTTACTTTACATAAGCCGGAGCTGCACAATCAGTGCTGACTGCTTCCAATGAGGCTAATGATGACTGTCAGTTTTTTTTTGGTCAACATAATGTATCAGTTGGGCATCAGCGGTGTCTGGGGCCGGACCATATTTTTGAATGCGGATTTACAGTGAGTTCAAACAAAGGTAACGCTACAACGGAATAGAGGATGCTAAAGGAGTGGGGCCGTTGTTCACCAGGCCAGATGTTGCCTGGAGCTTTAAATTAAATTCTCCAAATGCAGCATGGATCAAGAATAGACATAGAGAACATCTTTGGAGGTTAATTTCAGAAAGTCATGCCTTTTCATTTCACCCAGGTTGTCTAATAGTCCCATTGTAAGACACTTAAGACCTGTTTACATATTACCATTGCATTTTTTTTATTGTATTCTAAAAGAGTAACTAGCCTCATTGCTGTCATCAACAGTATCACATATTTTTGTTGATCCTCTCAGGCATGCTTTTCAAGCCCTCGATTGGGGTCAAAAATTACTCAAAAGTTTGAAGAACTTGTAGTGAGAGGTGGGCCAGAGTACTTAAGAGATTTGAGTTCTGAATCATGTATAAACAAACTGAAGTATCTATATCTGATCAGTATCTGGAGATACTTCAATACTTAGATGAAGGGCCCTCATGTGTGGGGGAAAGGAAGAGGTGGACTATGAGCAAGCTGAGTAGGTGTTCATCTAATTGCAACAGGACTGTAAGAGCACTTTCTGTTGCAGAGCGATGCAACAGTGACTGTGACTGACAAGGGCATGATGACTCAGATATGCTCTCACACACACACTCACTCACTCACTCACTCACTCACTCACTCACTCACTCACTCACTCACTCACTCACTCACTCACTCACTCACTCACTCACTCACTCACTCACTCACTCACTCACTCACTCACTCACTCACTCACTCACTCACTCACTCAGGGTTGCAGTGATGAAGGGGACAACAGACAAGCCAAAGTCTGACTGACCAGGAAAGATAACAAGGAATTGTGTAGGAGCAGTGATAACAGTTGCTGTGGATGCTCTCACACATACACATCTTCGTACTGAAGAAAAGGCCGGCAGCTTAAAATATGCCGACTGATAAGACGGAAAATAGAGGCAACCAAGGGGAAAAAATAGGGGGACAAGAGGCTTTGTACCTGCAGGAAGAATTGGAGTTGCTTCCCTTTCAAGATGTGTCGATTGGGGATGAGCAAAAAGCCTTACTATGCCTTGTGACAGCCAAACGCAAGAGGGAGAAAAGGGACTGAGAGGTGCTTTTGTCTCCGTCCCCTCTGTCCCATTGTCACCCATATCGCCTTCACCAGCGACGAAACACTGCATTGGGCTTGATCTAGGTCCAGTGATCAAATCTATGTGTGTGTGTGTGTGTGTGTGTGTGTGTGTGTGTGTGTGTGTGTGTGTGTGTGTGTGTGTGTGTGTGTGTGTGTGTGTGTGTGTGTGTGTGTGTGTGTGTGTGTGTGTGTGTGCTGTATAGATGTAGGAATGTATGTCTCCTGTCTTGATGGTGATCTTCTGGACTCACATACATAGTACTCCCTGTCTAAATATAGCAAATTGAATTATGCAGATATTAAGTTACATCTCATCTTGTTCCTTGTAAAAACTGCCCGGCAGGCACTGCAAATCTGTGTCTTTTATGATTTTTCAATATAATGGCAGAGTAAGTGGATGGTCGAGGCCTTAATTGAGTCAATCTTCTACAGTGCTGTTAGACCATATTTTGTCTTCTTTACCTCCCCTTCACTCCATAGAGATTCATTATTTCCCCCCCACCTCAGCTCTCTTTCCATTTTTATGCAGAAAATGTTTCTAGCAGTGGCATTTTTAAGCATAGCTGTCAGAGCTGTGTGTGTGTGTGCAGGGGTGGAGGGTGCTGAGATGTCATGAGACACAGGTCACATGATGCCTGCAGCTGACCCTTTGACCCCTAATGAGCATGCTGTTTCATGGAAAAAGGCCCTGAGGACAGTGACCAACCGCTGCCTGCCACTGTGGCACCACCTCGCTCTGTTTATGTGCCAAAGTATGTGTGTTGGCAAAAAGACTGATTTATAGAATTTATCATTTTTAGATGATTTTTTAATGAATAGCTGGATGCTATTTTAGTTTTTTTCTCCTTCTAAATGTTTAATAATATCAGATGGTATTAGCTTACAATTTGTGTACATGGCAACCAGTGAATTACAAGAAATTGTACAGAAATGACAATTTATTTAGTGTGAGGACATTAAAAAAAACAGTATTTCCATGACATAGTTTGCTCACCAAAGACGAGTTTGTTTTTCAACTGTAGAAATACTAAAATAGTAGCACACACATGGTAACGCAGCACACACACACGCCAACCAAAGAACGAGTGACTATCAGACTATCGTTAGCAGTTAACTCAGTAGCACACACAGTCTATGGTAGTACAGCACACACACCCTGAGCCCAAAAAGAGTGACAGACAGCACAAAGCACACACAGGTAGGGTAGCCGATTGGGGACTCAAAGACTCAAAGGTACATTTAGGGACTGCTATTTTGCTTGCGTTTATATGATTGTGGCATTTAACAGTTGTTTTTTCATGTATTCATGTACGAACTCGCACTGCTCACACAGGGTGGGGGTGAATTAAATTATATTGATGCTATGCGCTCTAACGTTAGTAGTAGCATATTTTTTAACTAGTAGGGGAGGGGTTATGTTAAGGAGGACTACAATGCGTCATCGAACCATCAAACCATGATTTCAGGCCAGAAAATCGTGGACACAGAAATGGTAAAAAAAACAAAAACGGCCTAACTCCACAATTCAGTACTGTACAGTTTATACAGTCTTTTCAAGTTTTTAACACATATTTTCTAACATGTATAATGTGTTTAGAAATAAATACCAGATGTTGCTTTACCCAGACTTAAAAAAACACAGAATTCTGTATCGATGGGCTACAATGTGCACTGTGCAGTATATTTGAATACAGCATCGCAACATGCCTGCTTGTGTGTATGCATTAAACTGTACCAGCCGTGTTTTGTCTCATTTGAAATGGCTCTCTGGCACTCCTCACAGCAAGGGCACCTTCACCAACCACCCGGTCTGCCAGCACTGTGTTCCCAGAATCTCATGCACAGACACAGACTGCCATTGCCCACAAACTCAGGAGACAGCCTGTGAGAGCTTTGCACAGCTGCCCTGTGCACCGTGTGATCGGCCCAATTTATCGCACAAATCCTCCATGATTCCCCTCTTGTCTCTCTTCCTCACATATCCACCTCTCAGCTGCTGCCAAGTTCCACTCTGTTCACTGAATGGCTGTGAATAGGTTGTTTAATCTGTTGTTGGGGTGTAATTAACCCTGTTCTATCAGCATTGTTTTACAAAACATGGTGGCTTTCACAGTGCAGCAGTGTGTGTGGCATGCCTAGATTTTGGTTTCATAGTTGCAACATGTAAAAATGTGGAAAGTTTGATTTAAAAAAAAAAAAAAAAAAAAAAAGATTTCAGATGTAGGGAAAAATTCTACTTTTGCAATTTGTTGTACCAAAAAAAGTGATGTTGCTGTTTTTAAAGTTGGTCATTGTCATCCTTGGTTTACAAATTGACAGTTTGTTAAGATCTTTACAGAGTGAATCCTTTTAAATTGACATTTGTTGTCTCTTGAGGCACTGGTTGTTTTAATTAGAAAGAAATACAATAGAGTCCTTATTTATTAGGTTTGGAGTAAATTACATGTGCCACATTACATGTACTGTACCATGGAAAGAAAATAAGTTAATCGATAGCAGGTTACTATTAAACGTGTCCAGGATATGGTCAGCACTTTTTTGAAGTGAAAGTTTTAACAGTTTTTTCCCCCTCCTGTGTTTATACATTTTCTTCTTTGCAAGAGGCAGTGGTGCATGAGGGACTGAAATACACTTTGCCTCTAAGCTACATCATCCCACTTTAAAACCACTCTTCTTCTCATTCTCTTCCCATGACATATAGATCAAAGGAAATTATTGGAAGAACAATTCATCCACAGAGTGCTGAATTTGTAGCCTGGTTGACACCAGACCCTTCTCAGTTGTAACTGAGAGTGGGTCTGGGGAAGGTTCATTCACAGCCCATTTCCAAAGAGGCGTCACCAACGGACGACGCTCAAATGCCTCTGGGCGCGATTGGATAGTCCTTCAACCAATCAGACCAACGATCCGGGTGACGTAGCAGCGACAGCGGCATCAACGGGTTGCTGCGCTGCGGTGGCCGTCATGTTGAATGTAAACAAAAAGCTGCTTGCCGTCGCTGCGCTATCATCATTGTGTAAAACCTGCCTCAACGGTTGTGATTGATGCCTCGTTTTGGAAAAATTGGAAATGAGCTTGAATGGGCTCTTGGCCAGATGTACTTGTAGAGCAAATCTCAAATTTGCCGGAAGTTCGTCAGGGTTTTCCCAGGCCACTGAATTTGCACTTTCTAACCAAAGCTGGGTAGATTGATAAAGGGGTGATTACAAAAATGAAAAGGTGAGTGCTTAAAGGGCACTTCAGATGTGGGAAAACAGGATGCCATATCTTTACACTTAACATATTATTGCTTTTGAGATGTTGCCCTCTGGGATATCAACAGCAGTTAGATGAATGTGAATCTCAACATAACAGTGCACTGGGCATTACTAAATCACAGTGCCTACTACATACGTACCTACTGCAATATATTGAAAGGTTGCGGTATCGATGAGGTATCAGCTCTTGCTCCTCTCATAGAAAGCCTCTCTTGTCAGTTATGCTGCCTCTCTGCCCTGCAACACAGAGCCCCTGGCATTAATCTCAATGAGAGAACAAGATGATCTCTCCCTGTCCCCTGATGCCACCCACACACTTTTCTTCTGGTCTTTTCTTAATGTGCCTCAAGCTGCCTCCTTCTCTTTCTCTGTCTCATTCTCCCTCTGTGTACTCCCCCCCCCCCCCAAAAAAAAAAAAAAAATGTAAAAAATACATTTCATAGTGTACAGGTACTATCATTTACCTGGAGAGACTGGGTCCATCATCTGTGACAAAGCACTGTTGTGTCTTCTTAAGGAATTTTTTTTTAATTTACTGCCAGATGAGGGGACATGATGAATGAAATGTTGCAAGTTTCATTTGGCAGGCACATCTACTTAATCTAAGTGTTTTGCCCTCCTAACAAGCCTCTTGGCTGGCTCGAGTAGCACTCCTGTGTCTTGGGATTGTGAGTATGCTTTTTTTCATCTGACAGGGGTTGCTGCAGTGGTTAGTTTGTGTGCATGTCCTTCACGGCTGCATGGAGTTCATATAATGCAATTTACCTCACAGGCCAAACAAGTGCAGCTGCACAGTACGAGCATGCAGACATTTATTATTGAGCAGCAGGCTTTCATTATTCATACCAGTGGGTTTCTATGAACTCAGCAGATAAACTTCTTTGAGTCTGTTTGTTCATCAGACACTCTGCTCATTGATGTTGGCACACAGATGACCATGAATATTTAGTTTTGGATGTCGTCTACAGTGGCATAAAGCATGTTTGCTAAGTGAATGTCTAAAGCAATCTAAGCTCTTTGTGACAAAATTCAATGTGGTCTGTGTTCAACTACTCACTCAGTATACGGTTCATCGTTGATCATGCTCTGAATGTAAAGTATAGTGGACAGGAAGCCACTGTTGTGTCACAGGGATTTCTTTTCATACACAGAAGATATTTGATGAATGGAAAGCTCAGATCCTTATCTTCTCCAAAGACCTGTAGGAAGGATGAAAGACAACAACAGCGTGTTTTATGGCTGCACAAAGACAAACATCTCTATAGCTCTTTAATTCCACATACAAACAGTATTGCAATGGCAATATAATTTGTGCTACATATGGGCACAGTTTTTGCTACATTGTTAATTTGAAAAAAAGGAGATAATACAGAAAAGAAAATCTCCAACCGATAGCAGCCAGGGATTGTGATTTCTGCATTTCCAGCACTCTGTATTGCAGTTGGTATTTGTTTTCTTGTTGTCTGAAGCAACTCCTAAAACTTGTTTACCGCTACCTGGCAACATTATAACAGCCCAGAATGCCAGCCAGCCAATGGATCTGTGCCATCTGCGTACCTGAGTACCATCCGAGTGCCAGCGAGCTTGGATGCTCACTTTTATCAGTGCTGGCTGTGTCAGGAGGAGAAGCAAGGCGTAGTGTTAAATGACTGCCTTGCTTCACACCCCTGCTTGATTGGGACCTCTAACTGTCTAACGTACTTGAGAAATGGCCATGGACTGACTCAAGCACCCAAACCACAGAGCTAAGGTAGTGGGAACACAACACTACACATAACAGCCTTTGTTTATGCGCAAGTTAGACAGCATGTCAAAAACAATGTCATGAAAAAATACAGTGCAGTCAAAAATTCTGAGTTATCGAGCCGAGGAAATACGTTTATTATGTACCCGTATCCCTTGCCACAAGCGCCTTGTAAAGTTTCCGACTATCGGCAAACCTAGTTAGCATAACTGTCTGAGCCCAACCTGACAGCACTAGTGCTGCAGGGGTATTTTTAGCTCGACAACAAGAGGTCTGTGCGTGCGTGTGTGTTTTTATAGAACCTCACTGGTGAGAGCCTGCAAGGTGTCATCTCACCACTGAAGGGGTGCCGGCTGGTACAGAATTTTAATTGGCAGGAAGACACATTGGCACATGCCACGATATGTTCTGCCAACATGATCTGCTGTGATTGGTAAGGAGGGGGGAGGGGGGAAGGGGAGGTTGTGGTTTCAAATGGAGGGGTGTGTGTGTGTGTGTGTGTGTGTGTGTGTGTGTGTGTGTGTGTGTGTGTGTGTGTGTGTGTGTGTGTGTGTGTGTGTGTCTGTCTGCGCGCGCGTGCGTGTGGTTATGTGTGAGTGATATTGGCCTACTATTTGCATAGATCTTTGATAATAACTTCTTCCAACCTCATTTGCTTTCAAAGAATTTTGATATCGCGCATGTTATTTCATGTGCACCAGGGACCTCTTACTGTGCAGAGGCGCCAGCTCTCCTCTTCTGTCAAATTCGACAGTCTGTTTCTACCAGCAGCGGCAAAGCATTAGGACTAGGGTAAGCTCAAAATCCACTAGTTTGTACAACATGTCTTCTGACTAAGTCTGAATGCAGCCAAATCAAAGTTCAACATTAGGCCTTCTTCCTAACATTTTATCAGAGTCCACACTTCTCAGTCTTTTCCATCTTCCCAAGGACATCTCATTTAGTTGAAGCCACAAGAAGACATCAGCATTTTATTATCTCAAAATGTGTGATAGTTTCAGGCCGTTTTTAAAGGAAATGAAGATAAATGTTGTCCTTATGTGCCAATGAGAGAGAAAATAAACAAAAGAACAAATAACATTTATAAATGTAAAGCTGCCTCATTAAAATAAAAAAAAATATCATCAGACAACATATTTCTGTTGAGCCTCCGTAGTCGCAAAGGATGCTAGCTGAAGCAAATGGAAGTCTCCTTAATAAGTTTTGAGTTTGACAACGTATGAGCTGCGGTACCTGTCCTGCACTGCATATCTGCATTACTGATTTAAACCAGCTGCTGGTAAGCTTTGTCAGTTTGATCTCTGCTCCTTCTGCCATCGGCTGCCGTGGCTCTGCCAGTTTCTCTGATTAGATGTCTGTCTTTTTTGTTTGCAGCTGTTCATAGGGTCGGAACAAACCAAGTCCACAGCTGTAGCGTATGAGTTCCCAGAATCACCAGAAAAAAGGACAAAATGTTCAGGCTGATTTTACATGGAAACTGCAACCATCTTCGAGCTTTGAGTTGGCTCTGAGGAAGGGTGTTTAGGGAGAGAACAGCACATTATTGGTAATTTGAAGGCTTTATTTTAAGTCCTAGAGTAGCAGGGTTTCTGCACATCTTGAAAACTCTGAAAAAAGGCCTTGGATTTTATTAAAAAGTATTTAGATGTAATTTACAAAAATCTTAAATATTTCCTTGTGCCTTCTGCATGCACTGTGTCAAAAGAAATTGGTATCTGGTTGCAGGCTGTTGGGAAGTGTTATACACCTATAAACTAAAAGTGGGATTGTTGCGACAGAAGATTATGCGCGCAGGAGGCTGTTCAATCCTTTTTTGTGGAGTAAAGCAAACCCCGTCATAAACAGTCTCCACAGCAGGATGCACATTGTCTCAAGGGGTAAATGTCGATTTTAGCATACATTTAAATAAACTTAAGTGAGTTATCTATCCATTTAAGTTCTGCTGCTTATAAATGCAGGTCAATTAGTTTGATTATTATATCATTAGGAGGTATTGGTATACATAGATACTGCGGGGAAGTACTGAAAAAAAGTTAAATAATAACTGTCATACTTTGGACAGCATGGTCGTAAACAGGTATTAAATTGCATCCTGTGTGGTAAACGCTGCAGAAACCCTGCACTCAGTCTGTGCAGCCCTTAGAACCAGGCTCCTAATCTGTGCATGGTATTGGATTCTGTGTCATGGTGATCCAGAGAGAAAATCAGTTGGACAAACTCTTCAGACCATGAATTTTACAACACATAATGACGAGATCTCTCTCGTTTCAGAAAGCTGAGGTCATTTCATTTCAATTCAAACAGGCTCCCTGCGGTTTACTGCTCATTTCTTTCTCTATTGCTGCTTTTTTTTTTTCCAGTTTTACAGAACCAGTGACTGTGATGGCAAACTGGGGCTAAAATTAAAATAGCATCACTGTTGGATATTAGTTGTTTTTTGGATATACAGTATGTAGTTGGTGGTCTGTTTGCTTTTTTTCATGCTTTCTCAGTAGAATGATTCACCTCTTTTTCCATAATTTGCAAAAAGAACTCTACAAGAAATACTGGTTGCTTTTGTGTGTGTGTGTGTGTGTGTGTGTGTGTGTGTGTGTGTGTGTGTGTGTGTGTGTGTGTGTATAAAATCATAGCTGATGGTGTATCAAGGAGTGTGTGCCCTCCAAGTAAAAGGCCCTTGACCTGCTTCATACTGAGGGGTCCTTGGCTATATTGTGTGGCAGTGTGAGTAAGTAAATGCTCTATTAGGATTCATTAGAGCTTCTACTTGGACATATTGTCCCGAGTGTAATGAGCCGCACCAATGGAGGCCCCCGACTCTCCACTGGCACGTGCCGTCCCTCACCCTGTTTTGTACTCGCACACAATGGATGAGCAATCCCAGATCTCCCTCTTATTCTCTCTCATATTGCATTCATTTATCAGTGGCTATCACTGTTTTGACCCATCACCCTGATCAGCCCATTCATTCTTCTCCACCTTTTTTGCCTTTGCTTCCCTTGGGATGATATAAAGTGACCAGTGACATCCCACTGCAGCCGTTGCCATGGTGATAGGTGACAGTGGGAAGCACCACCCAAGATGCATGGATTGTAAAATCGTAAAGAGGACAGTCAGGAAGGGCAGTACAGAGAAGAAAGGCTGGTTAGCTATAGACTGGGTGGAAAAATAAAAGAAGGGAAAGAACAGGTATGTGAAACATTTCTTTGTGCAGTGATCATCTCTGATCATTTAGTACTTATATGGGCTGCAGTGATGGCCCTGTTCTATTTTACTGGCAAGGCACAGTCAGTGGAGGAAAAACCAAGGGGACAAGTAAGGGGATGTATAGGGAAACCATAGTTCTCTCACAAAGATCTTTCAGCTGCCTTGTTCATTAAATTAGGATATAATTGAAAACGGAAGAGTGCAATTTTCTGTGTTAGATCTGTCAATTATGTCTTCCACATTCATTCTTTCATAAAGCCGCTATTGTGTGCTGAATAGTCAGAAATCTGTCTCAGAGTAATCACCAGGCAGTCATAATGCCTCATAGGCTTTCAGTCCATTGTGGAACATCAACTAGGTACCATAGAGCTCACTATCCATGATTGACCATTAGCTAAAACTGAGAATAGACGGTTTGTTAGTCTGGTAATAATAATAATAAATTAGTCAGGCTAAAAAGATTTCTGCTCACCCACATGTATATTTAACTCTACTACGGTCTTTAAAAGTAAGCACAGTGGACATGGAGAGTTTTTGGAAGTGACGTGTGGGCGAAGCTTGGCGGTTATCAAACCCCAGATTGCTCAGAGAAAGTGAATAAATCAGCTGGACGATATGCGTGTGGGAATATCGCAATGGTGCTACATTTGTAAGTTAGTATAAGATTTACCTACATTACTGTACACACTTTTCACACATTGTTTGGGAGAACTTTGTGTACAAAAACACCTCTTAAGTGAAATATTTTAACTTGCTGCTCCTCAGGTTCAGTTTGTGCGGTGTCTTATTCGAATAGCCACTTTATATGCAAACTCTGTCTGCAACTCTCTTATCTGACTGCGGTCAAGCCAGCCTCCACTTCAAAATGAGCAGTCAAACTAGCCACCCCTATATTTCGCGGTGCGCGTATACACTTGCTATTACGATGAGACCGTCAGAACTGTCTGTCAGAAAGAAAGAAAGAAAGAAAGAAATATAGATAGATTTTAGCACACCTCGCAACCTGTCACTGCATGATATGCTGCATTCCAAAATAAGAGCCCCCCCAAAACTCATATATTAGCTGTTTTGTCCATATATTCAGAAAATCATAAAAGTAAAAGTCCTAGCTTCCACAGACCAATTTCCCATCAGATGGATAGTACACCTTCTCAAGGTGTCAACTACAATGTTTCAGGACATTCTGATGTTGTTGTACAAAATAAGAGCCCCCCAAATCTCACATATATGCTGTTTTGTCTACACATTCAGAAAGTCATAAAAATAAAAGTCCCAGCTTCCACAGACCAATTTCACATCAGATGGATAGTACACCTTCTCAAGGTGTCAACTACAATGTTTCAGGACATTCTGATGTTGTTTTACAAAATAAGAGCCCCCAAAAACTCACATATATGCTGTTTTGTCTACACATTCAGAAAGTCATAAAAATAAAAGTCCTAGCTTCCACAGACCAATTTCACATCAGATGGAGAGGACGCCTTCTCAAGGTGTCAACTACAATGTTTCAGGACATTTTGATGTTGTTTTACAAAATAAGAGCCCCCAAAAACTCATATATTAGCTGTTTTGTCCATATATGAATGTATGGAGCTGTTGCGCTAACGGTTTTTGCTATAGACAGGTCTCGCATAGTTATATTTAGCAAGATTAACGTAAAAATTGGCCGGAGTTCCCCTTTAAGCCCATGCAGGAAACTGTTGTCTTGTGATTCCACCTTGTTAAGTGCTGTCACAACGTTATGGTTTTATAAATTATAATGAGTTTGAGTTGACTGTCTCTTTCTCTCTCTTGCTGTCACTTTCATTTTATTTCTCTCTTACTGTCAGAACCAAAGTGATGTGTAAGAGACATGGGAACCCGTGAGAAAATGACAGGAGCAGTGCTGTCATATGTAATCATTGTCACAGTATGGTATGGAACCGCAGTGGACAAATGCAGCGCATGTGTGTGTGTGTGTGTGTGTGTATGTGTTCATAAAGTAGTGAGGGCATTGTGCGTGTGTGAGAAAATGTTCCCTCCTGTGGACAGCAGTCTTGAGTTAACTCATGTCCAATCAGCGAGGCAGCAAATGTATGCTGCAGTCATTAATCACACACACAAACACGTGGCGCTGTGCCGAGACATTCTGAGGAATTCTTTGAAAAGCGAGTCGAGTTCAACGGTGTTTACTCACTAATGACGTGTCAACCAATATCAATAAAATGTAAGTAAGCACACAATACATTATGCAAAGAAACAATCTTGTAACCTTGCTTGCACGCACTATAATAGAGACCAAAACAGGGATGGAAGTGGAGTGCAAACTAGAACTAGCCCATAGAAGAATTCTGGAGGGTACAGTACTCTTCCTCTCACCTTTTGTCTGTGTTTATTGGCAAACAGGAATTAAGCTACATAACAGTAGATTTGGTTTTATGATCACATGGATGACTTTCAAACACAGAGCCTCTTAACTGCTTACGTTTGCACCAAACCTCTGAGCAGGGCATTGTTTTGGTCATTCCTTAAATCTCCATTTGAAATTGAAGGAAACTGTAACTTTGAAAAGCCCACTCTCAGGAGATCAGGCAGGCAACTGCAGAATCAATATCATCACTTAACACCTATTAGTATGTGCTTTTATGTTATGGGGCTTAAAGAGGAGTGAATACTGAGGTGGTGGGGGGGAGGGGGGGGGGGGGGTGTACAAAACAGCGTGAAGTTGCCCGGCAGATACATTTGTCATCATCTGCGTGTGTGTGTGTGTGTGTTAAATAAGCTAGTGTGCATTCACGGCAAAGAAATAAACAGTTATGATTGACTGATTACATTTTTGTTTGCTTCTCTATTTATCTGTCTCTGTTTCTCTCTGTACACCTGTGCCTCAGAGATATGCTGAATGTACAAAACATATGAACACTTACTGTCCTTATGAAGTGAACTAATGAGGAGGTGATGGGGTAAGGAGGAGCAGAGTGTTTATATTCTGAGAGAGTTGGGATGGAGATTGTGCAAAGGGAGATACAACTTTAAGAAGAATACGTAATACCAACATTAGTATTATTATTTGTATGATGATGTTTTGTACATTAAAGGAAAAGTTATTTGGAAATATACTTATTTGGTTTCTTACGGGAGTTAGATAAGAAGATTAATACCGCCAGTAGCCAGCTAACTTAGCTTAGCACAAAGACTGGAAATGGGGAAACAGCTAGCCTGGCTCTGTCTAAAGGTAACAACTTCAGCTACCTTTTTAAAGCTCACTGATTATATCTTGTTTGTTTAATCTGTACAAAACTGAAGTGTAAAAACACGTGAGGCTATGTGTTGAATTATTTCTTGGTCAGGCCCAGTTGCCCAGCAACCAGCGAAACTCTAACCAGTAACTGGCGCACAGACATGAGAGTGATATCAATCATGTAACTCTGAAAAAACGAACTTCCTTTAGTGCCAGCCATTTTGAATTTGAGATTTTGGTTTGATATCCATTTCCTTGCTTTGTGTGTTTTTTAAGATGACCCTCCTAAACATACAGTAGATGTTACATTATAAGTAGTGTTGGGCCTGTATGTTAAAGGTCAACACTGTAACAACTTAGTTTACACCATCACCTTGGCAAGCGGTTGCTCGGGTTTTGCCCTCCATTACTAAGACTTCAGGAGGCTGTGTAAAATGTCAGCGCACCCAATCAGGTGTGTGTGTGTGTGTGTGTGTGTGTGTGTGTGTGTGATGGAGGGACTGTTAGGAAATGAAAAAAAATCCCTACAGAGGACATCTTTTTATTTTAGAAGTGGGCAGGGATTTGACGCTGTGTTTGGGTTTGTTTTGGCAGTAACATCGCCCGCACATCTTCTTCAAACCACTTAAACAACAGCGTAGAGAGGTACGAGTTCTCATCCTTTCCTTTTATAGGCATTTTTGCCCCCATTTAAGACACGTCCAAGATGAATCACCTCAACAAAGCCTTTTACTGGGCTCCGCTACCTCCCCTCTAACCATCCACAGCTGGGCCACCTCCTAGAATAGCCTTCCTTGACCTACATTTTCATGGATACGGTCAATAATCATGTTTATTCTTTAGCGTCGGTAACACCGCTAAGAATACAGCAGGATATTAAAAGTACCAGACGTCAATTAAAGTTCAATCAGTGCTTTAACAAGGCCTCATCACTGTCAATCTCAGTAAATCAGTCAGTCCATGCAAGCACCTGATCTCTGATTGCTCACACTTGCTGTAATTATAGCATTAGAGAGCCCACTGCCCTCCTGATTTCTTTGCTCTCATTCCTCACCTTTCTTTTCATTACATTACAATGTCGTGCTTTGTAACATAACGTTGCTGTCATACTTTTTGTTCTTCCGTCTTTACTCTCATATTGTTTAAGCTATTACTTGCAATTATATGGGACATTTTTCCAACAGCTATTTGATGGATTGACACACATTTTTGTTTGCTCAGTTTGTTGTCATAACGAGAGGCCTTTCTCATTTTTACAAGATCCTTTTCACGTATCTGTCATATACTGTATCTAGCATGTTAGCTTTGTTGTTGTGCGCATCTTAGCCTGCTGATGTTTACAGCCACACAGAGCTGCTAGCGTAGTTGTAGGCTCTTTGTCCATTTACAGTTTGTTGTGGCTATTTGAGGTAGAAAGGTGTATCAAGTTCTGTAAACATATTTTGGTTCTGGATCATTGCAGCCTTGGTGTCTTCTGTGGTTTTGGGAAGTCATACTTTGTTTTTGGTGTTAGTGTGAATGGAGTGGAATTGGACCTACACTAAGCAGCCCAGCACTGCAGCCTTAATGCCATTAGCATGGCTGAGTGTGCAGACAAAGTGCTGAGGTTTGTTAGCCTGGCTATGTATGATGAAAAGGAAGAGACAGTGCTAAGTCGGTGAAACGGATGAGGCAACATGGCCGTGAGCAATGTCAAAACATGACTTCCCTGCTATTCTGTAGCATTTTCTATTCCTCCAGCATCCTGCTAAACTACACTTCTCACATTGTATTCCCACTCCACATGCCCATTTTACCCTTGAACTTGAGTCACATTGTCATCTCTCTTTCTTCTAAGCTGTTTTTCTCTCCATTTCTCTGTTAATTCTGGTGTTCCTGAACAGAGCAACCAGTGAAACAAGTGTTTCCCCCCCCCTTTCTTTCTGTCTCTTCTATTGTTGTAAACAGCAAAATCTCAAGGTATGTGAATTGTCGCACTAACAAAGTTGTGTCTTCTATTTCTTCTTTCTGTCCTGTCCCCATGCCCCTGACTCCTGTAGGTAGTGGTGTCGCAGCAGAAGGATGCCGCTGGTGAAGCGCACCATCGAGCCCAGGCACCTGTGCCACACGGTGCTGCCAAGAAACATCAAGAATGAGCTGGAGTGTGTGACTAACATCTCCTTGGCCAACGTCATACGCCAGCTCAGCAGCCTCAGTCAGTAGCACAGGGACACACACACACACACACACACACGCACACACACGCACACACACGCACACACACACACACACACACACACGCAGATACACACTCATTCTCTCATACAGTTATTTGAATAGAGACACACACACTACACACGTACCTCAGCTCGCTGTAAGTCAATTAGCGGACCATTTGGATATTAGGTACTGAGTCAGCTATTGCCTACTTCAGTTTTCATTCTTTTCTGCTTATTTCCTTGAAAGTACATTGCAGGCAGCAAAACATTATGATATTAAACTACATGACAATTTGATAATCCTTAACATCCATGATGAGTTTTTACAATTGCATATTTTGGCAGAGTTTTTGTGGGGTAGGTTTGTGAGGAAACCGTGTAGGGCTGCCCTCGAATCAAGATTTTGTCTGAGTCGACTCAGAGTTGAAGATAATCAGATTTCCACACAGTCAGAGAAAGTAAAAGTGTGAGTCCTTGTCATAGTTCAGTTTTAAAATCCTAGCGCACCACGGAGTGTTGCTCCTGCCAGGCTGCGGACAATGCTGTCAGCAGAGGAGTCAATCACCCTGGACGGCAGTAGAGGAGGTTGTACCAGCGTGTGGTTCAAAAGTAGTTTAGCCGACGTTACTGACAGCCAGCACTGGAGCTCTTTTTTTTTCTAACTTGGGTATTACACAGCTGTCTTCGGTAAAGCACCTCTAGCACTCCCATCTCTAGGTTCCCAAGGGATTTCCAGTCACTACTGACACAGCGTTTCTCCAACTCTCAATATCAGTAATCACACGCACGTTTCAAGCTATGATGCGTGACAAAGAAGAACAATCTCTGACAAACCACTTTAATTTACCTTTTCTATACACAAAGGACCTATGTTTTGTAGACTTAAAGTCCCCAGAGCCAGTTGATATAAAACATAACTAACGTCTATTTTAAAGTGAAAATGTTAAACCAAAGAGAAATAGCAGGTATCGCAGGTACAACTTTTCTTATTATTACTGCATATAAAATTGTTAATGGCTTTTAAAAAAATGTATTTAACCATACCACACTTCCTATTTTAACACTTTGGTGTGTACTTCGTAAGTGTAAAAAGTAAAGTAAAAGAAAGTGATTTATTTTGTTCCGTGTGTGTGTGTGTGTGTGTGTGTGTGTGTGTGTGTGTGTGTGTGTGTGTGTGTGTGTGTGTGTGTGTGTGTGTGTGTGTGTGTGTGTGTGTGTGTGTGTCTGGGGGGGGGGGGGGGTTGTGTGTGCAGGTAAATATGCAGAAGACCTGTTTGGAGAGCTGTTTAATGAGGCCCACACCTTCTCTTTCCGGGTCAACTCCCTGCAAGAGCGTGTGGACCGCCTCTCCATCAGTGTCACACAGCTGGACCCCAAAGAAGAGGAATGTGAGTTATAAAACACACACACACACACACACACACACACACACTACTCGTGCACTCTACCTCTTTTTTTGAAACCTTTTCTGCCAATCACACCTTCATCTCTTACTGCACCAAATTAGATGTGTACTTGTTGGCGTGCCTTTGAGTGTGTTTGTGTGTCATTTGTGTGATGGAGTTCGCCTGTCTCCCCCCCCCTCCAGTGTTAATAGCTGTTATTAGAGGAGCAGGCAGCTACGAGAAGGTGTCATTTTTCACCCCCAATCCTACAAACCGGTGCCTCTATCTATAGTTTCACTTTGGCTGGATGCATGTTTACCTACTAAAAGCCTTCTCTTTGTGATGAGAAATTGGATCTGGTGGTCAGGCTGTATCTGTGGTGAGCAATAATAAAAAGGAATGTGATAAGTCAGGTAAGCCAGGTTATCCCGAGAGAGGGGGGCAGGATGACAGGATAGCGTAACTAGAGGAGAGTGCAGTGGGTGCAAAGTAAAAAAGGGAGAATCACAGAGGTATAATACTATGCTCTAAGGCACCGTATCGATTTCCCATGGGCCAGCAGTATGTTTACGGCTTTACACAGTGCTACTCTAACTTCTTCCTTGTCTCTTACACAGAGTCATTAAAATGCTCACTGGGCTGTACTCGCTGCTTATATCTTTTCTGTGAATGCAAGCACAGACGTTGATACCTTTTTACAAGCCAGTGATTTGTTTCGTAGTTTTGAAGAATCATGGCTTTGTGTTTTTAAACACAGTTGAGGAATAGACTCGTGCATATCCAGATTACTCACAGATTGTTAAAACTAATCTTACTTTTTGTTCCATCCTGAATTTTTCCCCTCTTCCCCATTTACAGGCTTCCCTCCTTTGGATTGCTTTGCACCCTTTTTTACATTACCTCCCCTCTTCCTCCACCTGCCCTACTCTTACCATTTCTAGCTTCTTCTGCCTCTCCCCTCACCACCCTTTCTCCTCACACTGTCCACACACTGTAGCCGTCCTTATTGAATAATTATGTATGACCTAATTGTGGAAGCCAGGGTGTCTCAGCTGGTAGCTGAGTCCATTATCCTTCAGGGGTTAAAGGGCAAAGACACAATGACGCACCCTTCCTCCCACGCACACTAGGCACACTATCTTATTCTGCAGAGGTTAAGATATTAACATTTATCTTATTAGATACACATCTACATATTTACTAGGGGGAATACCCAAGTAACAACAGAGCCGCTCTTTGTATCATTTTGGCATAAGGCTCCTTGTTTATATTCATGTGAAGTTTCTGCGTTTGGACACAGATTATGAGTGATTGTATGTGTGTACACTTGTGCGTGTGTCTGATGCATCTGTGCATGTGGTCCTTGGTTTTATCTCCCTTCATAAACAAGCCTGACTTTCCCCCTTTAGCCTGAAGTACTGGCTTGAGAGACAGTGGATAAGGATCAGCTCAGTTGCAGTTTGAGTGTGTGGTGGGGTTGAAGTCGGAGGGGAGTCGGAGAGTAAGAAAGATGGAAGGATAGAGGGATGGGTGCATAATACAGGGCACTGCAGCAAAAGCAGTGGAGTGTAAAAGGATTGTACCGCAGAATTTTCTGGGCCAGGTTAAAATGGCTTCCTCTGCAGGTTGCAGAGATTTCCCACACAGTTCAACTCCTCCACAAGCACTCGTAACCAAATGAAGTTGTCTTGTAAATGGAAAAACCCACACTCTACTTTCCTTTCTCAACCATTATACATTAAATACATGTAACATCTAATCACTATAACAGCAAGGTAGTGAAGTAGTGTGGTGACTTTGAGGAGAGAAGTGTGTGAGATGTAAAAGAAAGATGGACAGTTGTTGGAGGGGTGTGTTTCCCATTAATGCCACTCTTCATCCCTACCCCCACCCTGTCTTTACCCTCACACTCTCAAACACACGCTGCTGTACACAGTTGAAAGTGTATGCTTTTAGCACAAGCATATGACTTGCCTTGTAATTTGTCTGTGTGGGTCTGTGGTCGGTTTGAGGAGGAGTGAAGGAGAGGGGAATGAGTTCAGGCAGGGATGGGACCATAAATCAGGACCGTAGAGGGATAAAGATAGGGAGGATGGGGGTTGGGTAGGATGGAGGAGAACGGGGCACACAATAAGTATTTTACAGATACTGTTCACAAAACCTTTCGCAAGCCTCTTTGAAGTTCTTTAAACCATGTAATGACACAATATTTTTGGTGGCCAACTGACTGATTTTCTATTTTATATAAACGTTTTCATGCGATGGATAATGAATAAAAATAAAATCATACAGTATAGGTTTTAATTTTCTAGACATAACTGATTTTGATCTCGGACATGACCAAAGTGACGAATCTTAGTAAAATGTAACTTCATTTGGGCATGACAAATGTGAACTATGGAACAGCCAATAGATCGTCATATTGGAACGATCATCCAGCCCCTTTCATTGTTAACTGTATAATAATCACCAACACTGCAAGCAAGCAGTAGTGAAGAGCTGTAATGACTTTTATTTACTTTTTTTATTACACAACATAACAATGCATCAGTGAAGTGATTTGGGAAGAAATAAAAGCTCAACTGATTGGGACACCTTATTATATAATTACCATGCAGTATTAAGCACTATGATGAGGATTTCACATTTATTTCAGTATCTTTCAAGCACATTGGGTGTCCATCGGGATATTTTAAGACTTTTCCTTTTTGATTTTTAACTGAGACACCAGTAATTTGCGAAGGGATTACTGTTAAATTATGACTAAAAATTCAGCTACAGAGAAAGGTCAAGCTGAATATCAATAGCAGTATATGCCAACTTTAACGGGGGTTAAATTCTATCCATGCCATTCAGTTGAACATAAGTCACCTTATAGAGGTCATAAAGAAAAGATAGTTGCCACCTGAACTGCTAGTGATTAATTTGCCAACACTGCAGAATTATATAAAATGGTGTCAATAAACAAACCACATAAACATCCCTGAGTTTTCCAACACTATACATAATTAAATTCAGGACATACTGTATTTGGTTACTGTATTGAAAAGCAAGTAATAGTAAGGTTTGGTTACAGTCAATATACAGTATGAAAAAATCTCATTCTATAGAAATAATCTTAAGTATGACAGGCGCACAGGTGTCTTTACACCCAAGAACTAAATGTAATCTTCCTTTCACAGTTCAGACATACTGTAAGGTGAATTGTGACTTGACTCAGTACAGGAATACAGATCAGTCTGTGCAGCTTAGCTGTGTTTGCCCGCCTACACAGAGACTACACAGTAGTGAACTTACAGGATTCAAACATGGCGCAGACACTGAAGTGAATGATGTTTTGTCAGTCCAAAGCATACGGCACAGTGTGGACAGCATGAAAGATGTTTAGCTGAAGGTCGGGGAGATGTGCGATGGAGACGTGGCCGGAGTGATGTATGCAGTGTCATTGGTTGTGCAGTGCTTGAGGTCAATAGTGCTTTAGCTCATGAATGTATGGCTCTTCGAACTGATAACACACACACACACGCACGCACGCACGCAGTCGTGCACACGCACACTCACCTTGCCCACACCCCTCAAGTCTTTAAAGGGTATCGTCCCTTGCGTTGCCCTTTAGGCATCCACTCCCCTTCTCCTCTTCCTCCCCTCCTCTCCTGACTGCTAACAGCCCCCCCACACCTTCTCTGTCTTTGTTGTCCACCACGGCCCACTCCCATCTATCTGATTGATCTCTGCTCTCCCTCCATCTTGCATGGAAGCTATTTGTTTGCTGTCAGGCTCTCTTCCCCCTATCACTCCAGCCAACCAAACTAATGGCCTGTATCCCCTATTTAATGGCACCGTTATATCACCGCACTGGCTGCAGGCCATTATGGAGGGCCACAAAGCCACCCAGAGTCCCTCTGGGCTCTAACTGTTTCTTGATGTACTCCATAGTCTCTCTGCTTCTGCTGTTTCTATTAGTCCTTATGTGTCTCTGTTTTTGTATTCCATAAGAGGTTTCTTCTTCTATTGCCAATTTCCTTTTCATCTCTTTGTGTCTCTCATATGACATCCTGTTCTTTCATTATCTACATTTCTCTGTTTACCATGGTTATGCCGTGTTCCATTTACCTCGGAACTCGGAAGCCGGAGCTGGGAATGACGTCATACCCGAGTTGAATGCGTTCCATTTAAAAGTCGGATTTTCATTGTTTTCATTAGCTCTAGCCCGGTTAGCTATTGTTAGCAATACCAGTTGATAACAACGCATTACGCCGTTTTTTGTGCATGCAAACAGCGTAACAACATGTCCACAGATAGAAGTTGAACATGCCTGTGTGAACGACTGATACACAAATAAGTGCTTATAACTTTGTTACTGCAGCTTTCAGGGGGGCAGCCATGTTGGATTTTGAACTTGGGCTACTGCAAGGTTGTCCGAGTTCCGAGCTCGGAAATCTGAGGTCAGGGGGCGTGTTTCCGACTTTGACCTCAGAAAATCCGAGTTCCGAGGTAAATGGAATGCGGCATTATTCTTTTCTACTGCTTGTTTACCCTCCTTGACTGTTATTTTCTCTGGCACTTGTTACATGCCTCTCATTATCTTCCCTTCATCTCTCTCTGTTGTTCTGTCTCTCCTTAAGGTTTATTAAAATAAGCTTTCCTGACATGACTGTTAAATCGCTTACCAAAGCAGAACCTGTGCTTACAGTATATAATAGATATATTATAAATCCAAGTTTCTCCTTTTCTCTAAAACTCCAATTTGTTCTTTACCATCTTTGTTTTCCTCTGTGACTGGAAAGACTGTAGTCTGAAGTGGGAAGATGAGTCATTTGCTTAAAAGCATTTAGAATTTCAAAAGATCAGGCTTACAGATGTGCACACATCCCAGAGACTCCTAGCAGAAAAGTATGTTCAGATGAGATTCACTGTTTTAATTTGCTTTCTGTTTCTCACATACTGTAGTTACATACTTTACCCCCCTTTATGCACAGAGTTAGGTGAAGGAATGGGTGATTTTGAATAAAAGAGGAACTACATTTTAGAAGAATAATTACAATAAAAAAGAAAACATTATGATAAAGTGCAAGTAGTATTGAGTTGAGCAAAGTGCAATGAATAAAACATGCCGTGACACATGTGGGGATGTGCTTCGTTCAAGGGCGAAATGTTTAGTCAGACATTGGGGGGGTCGAGGCTAGGTAGACCTGTGAGTGATCAACTGTGCACGGTGAGCAGAGGATACAGAACAGCCAAAAATGTTGGCACACTCTCGTGAGTCACGCACACAGATGTTGTGTTCGCTGTTGCTGGTTTACATGTAAACCAACATGAAGCAGGATGAGTTCAGTGACCATCCACTGTGTTAAATAATCTGTGGTCTATTACTGTAAGGGGAGAACACTGGTTTTCTTTTAGCTTTTGTAAGCAAGCTCGAACTGACACACACACACACACACACACACACACACACACACACACACACACACACACACACACACACAACTTACTCATTCATTCACAAACGCTTACACTCACATTTTTCTCATTAGCTACATGTCTTGACTAAATGGGTGTAATTGGTACTTGCTGAATAAGTGACATTTTGTAATTAGGCTGTAGAACATCATGCTAAGGTGTGTGCGTGTGCATATGCGCGTGCGTGTGTGCGTCCCTTCTGTGTTTCTGCCCACATTGATTAGTGCAGTGTGCCTCTCAGTGCTCAGTGTTGCTTGGCAGAGGTTTATAGCCACCTCACTCTGCATCAGATTCATCCTGACACACACTGCACTGCCTCTCTCCTGTTTGTTGCTTTTGCACATACACACCATCTGACATCGCTCTGCTCTCCCTAAATGCATTGAGGCGGCAGGACACTGTGCTCTTGAAAAAAAAAATCTACTTCAAATTCTTAGATCTCACTATTACTCCCACTTATTCTTGGCATTTCTCTCCTCTGTGATCCCTGTGGGCAGTGTATGCCACATTGGCTATGGCTTTGATTTTCCCCCGTTCTTATGATTAGTCATCTCTTATGTCGCTGATCTAGGATCTAATCACTAATAAGATTGTACTCACCAAGTTAATTGCTGAGATCTGGAAATGCTGCAGCATCGCCAAAAACAAACCTCCAGGTTAACCAACCTTATTTGAAAGAGAAAATAAAGATTAACAGTTAAATTATTACCCAAACTGTCTGGTGTAAACATTCATCTGAGTTTACAGACTAACTTCATGTTTCGACTTTGACCTACCATGCTTACCATAGTTGCGCATGCAGTTTTCCTGTGAAATAGGAGGTTATTACCAGTTTTTCCTTATTCTATGATGCAGGAGGACATAAGAAGACCGCAACCAACCTGACTTTTCTCCTGTGGTTATTTCTGTTGAATGTAGAACAATATAGGGCTGTAACTAACTGATTATTTTGATTGTTAATTAATCTGCCTCGATTCTCGATTAATCGATTAGTTGTTTGGTCTATAAAATCTCAAAAAAAAGTAAAAAATGTTCCAAAACCCAATATGACATCCTCAAATGTGTTATTTTGTCTACAACTCAAAGATATTCAGTTTACTACGAGTGAAGAAACAAGAAAATATTCACATTTAATGGAATGAGATCATTTTTTAAATTACTTAAACCAATTAATGGATAATCAAAATAGTTGGCGATTAATTTAATAGTTGACAACTAATCGATTAATCATTGCGGCTCTAGAACAATATACTGCACACAGCATGTGTTTGTCTGTGTGTGTTTGCTGTTGAAATGGCTGTTAGATTTTCTCCCTTGCGTGGTCTCCGAACCTTAATCCACCCTCTGGCTCTTCTCAGGTCACTGCATCTTCTCTCGTGGGACATCATGCCTTTCTGTTTTTCTCACAGAAGTCATGTGTGTTGTAATGTGTTTTGCTGTCTCCCTTGCTTTCTTTTACACCACTCCGTCTTTATTCGCATGTGTCCATGTTAGTTTTATCTGCTATTCAATTCCATTCTTCTCCTCGCCTTTTACTCGTCTGTATTTCTTGTGAATGTTTTCCTATCTGGCAGCTCCTGCTCTTTGTTTTACCGTTAGTGCCTCTTCACTCTGACTCGGTCTGTCCCCTGTTTCCATCACCCTGCCTCTGTTGTGTCCGTGCAGTTTTATTATCTCCCTCTTGTATTCGCTGGCTTCCTTTCTCTCTCCCAGAGTGT
Source organism: Gymnocephalus cernua (assembly GCA_023631565.1). Classification (NCBI taxonomy): domain Eukaryota; kingdom Metazoa; phylum Chordata; class Actinopteri; order Perciformes; family Percidae; genus Gymnocephalus; species Gymnocephalus cernua. The sequence continues at coordinate 11,793,502 of CM042440.1, forward strand.
TACTTACCAAACCTTGGTTTACTGATAGTGTTTCTTAATAATGATACTTCAGTGCCTCAGGGGGCTGGTCCTTCACGACAGTGAGAGTCTGTGGGAGTCATTACCCAGCGGTACTGCTGCAATATAGAAGATCAGATTGGGGTAGTTGCCTTTGTAAAGCAAAATGGTTTTATTTGTCTTATTTGATTAAGACAAGCATTCAATGACGGCCTTTAACTCAGTTGTTCTATTTGTTTGGCTTAAGAGATCTACTTACTGTACCGTTGTAGTTCAGTATTTGATTCTCATTTTGTTGTGTGTGTGTGGTCCAGTAGAAAGGCTAATAATAGAGGACTGTAACACTACCTTTTCAATATGCCACATTACTTTTTCAGTCTTCCTCTGGGCAGCAGTAAAGTGTATCCATTTGTCATTCCCTCATGTAAAATTCAGATCTGCTTGTAACGCTCTGGATTTCTTTCCAAGACTTGCTGTTTTCTACGCGGCACGACCAGATTGAGGGTTAGCATGAGTGTGGTTGTGTTTTCTCTCCCCCTTAGCAATTTCTCCAACCTGTTTTTCTTTTGCCCTCCGAAAATGTCCACTGTGCTCACAGCCTCTGACAGACGACCCGAGCCTAGCCTAGCTTAGTTTAGCCGTCATGTGTGGGGTTGCTTTGGGGGGGGGGATTGAAATTAGCAAATTAGGACAGCAATGTAGCATTAGCCCAAGGTTTAGTGCTCTGTAATGTTGATTGTGATTGTTTGAGTAATGTTGTCAACATACATATTTTGATGATGATTATAATGACAAGATGGAGCCAAATGGTACTGTTTTTGTTTTCATCTGAGTCACGTGAGAGTCTGTTGGTTGGAGACAACATGTATCACCTATTTCTTAAAGAGCCTGATTTAATAACCATAATCCCCATCTCTTCCTCTCTCTTTTCTTTTACTCTCCATCCTTCCTTCCCTTCCGTAGTGTCTCTTCAGGACATTACCATGAGGAAGGCTTTCAGGAGTTCCACCATTCAGGACCAGCAGCTGTTTGACCGCACGTCGCTGCCCGTCCCACTGCAAGAGACCTTCCAGACATGCGAGCAGCCGCCACCCCTCAACATCCTCACGCCCTACAGGTCTGAATCCAGCCGGTTTCACTAACTTTACCAAATGTGTTCTGGGGTTTTCTGGGTATTTATGGTTTTTAGAAAAGTGAATTGTATGCTAAAAGTCGATTTAATTGCAGCCGTTTTTCTGAGGCCCAGCATGGCACTAACTTTATCAACCTTTCATATATTTGACCATTTCCACTTTCCTCAGTGTGGAAATTGGGGGAAAAAATAATTATTTTATTGATAGGCATAAAGAAAGAGTGATTACACCCGCTGAGTTAACACAAAAGCACCTAAATGGCCTTGCATTGTTGCTGATATTTGGCCCATTCTTTTGCATTATACTTCCGCCTGCCACTATTAAAGCTGTTATTAACAGTAATGCTCACAGTAATGCACTGCAGAGAGAAAATAGAAAAGACACTTTTACAACTTTGATAGCCGTAACCTCAAATGGATACAAAGTTAGGTTGTGCATAGGTATATTATTATTGGCAGGCGTGGGACTCTTTCACACCAGACATCTCTTTTGGCTCTTGAGTGTTGAGCCGGGCGAGCAGAGCGATAGAGAGAGTCATCTGAAGATGAATAATCCATGAAAAGCTCTGCTGGCCAGCACTCCCTCTCCTTTATTTCTCAGCCTTGTCACTATGCTGCTTTCTCACTTCTTCTTTTTTTCCTCTCACTCCATTTTTTCTCCTCCAGCTCCTTACACATGACCAATCTCTGTGTAATACTGTCACCCTGACCAAGACAGTTGGAGATGTTTAAAGGCCAAACACAATGTTTTTATGTTGTGTGTATGTTGGGAGACAGGTGTAGGCTGTGGTATTTAAATCTGGCGTGGGTGTGTTTTTCACATCTGGGCTTTGACATGGCCCAGCTAAAGGCAGGTGTGGGCGCCTTTCCTCGCTCACGTTACTTTAAATGTTTTGTTTTGTGCTGGCTGAAGGCTACACATCAGTTTTTATTCAGACAAGGATTAATGGGAATAGTTGAACAAGACATAAAAACATGCACTGTGTAAGCCTTGTCGAGGTCAGTTCCCAGGCTGGCTGTGATTGCTCTCACCTCTCCTTGAATAACAACTGATGGAGTATCCCTGAGCACATGGTCCAGTAGCGTAAATGAGGTATCTTTTATAGAGAAATGTTGTTCTACTAGCGTGTCCATGAGAGAAAGACGATTATTTTCTTGATTAATCGGTTAATTTCTTGGCCTATAAATTGTCACAAATTCTGCGAGTACAAGGTGATGCCTTCAAACTGGAATTTTGGTAAAATGTCTGTATTCTCTTAATAATCATAGAAGACAAAGAAAAGCAGGAAATAATCACATTTTAGAAGCACCAGGAGTCTTCCTAGGACATCTCCCCATCCACTCTGCTGTCTCTCTACACACACACACACACACACACACACACACACACACACACACACACACACACACACACACACACACACACACACACACACACACACACACACACACCCTTTCTCTATCCCATTGTTGAATTGAATTTTCTTTCCTTTGTTGTGTTGCATATCATTACATTTCCACTCTGGCCTTTTGAAGCTTTTTCCTTTTCATATATTCTTGGTCTTATTGGTGTCATCATCAAATAATTGCCTCCCTAAGCATGGCTGACACTGGCTGAAGGCAGGTAAGTTCAAGTTAGGACCTCTGCATGGTTATCATACACCCAATATTACTTTGTATTCATTTTTAGTGTCAAGGGAAACCCGATATACCCTTTTATGTGCAATTCAGTCCGGTACGTAAATATCTTTGACTAACAGTCAGAAGAGATGAAGTTACTGAGTTGATTTCCATTACATGTTTGAGTAAATCTGATCGTTTGCATTGAAATAACATCAAGGAGAGATCAGTATTGTTACTTTGCTCTTTGCAGGAGAACACCTGGTATTGATGTTAATTAATTCAGTCATACTGTATGTAGACTGCAGGGTGCCAGAAATGGCTCATCTCACTTTGCATCTCTTTTGGGTGTTTCCACCTAAATAAATTTCCCAGGGGACCAAGAACCTTTTGACGAACTCCGAGCTTTACCTGCGCTTTGACCGAAGGATACAACTACATTTAGCTCTTTTATATAGTTCAGTATAGAGAAATACCTCCGGGTGCCAAAAAAGTCCCTACTCCAGGGGTAGTGTTTTTCCAGTGCAGTAAAGAACTATTGAGCAGAGTTCGCAAGGCTGAGAGTTGATGATTTGTCAAACACAGACTCAGCGGCTGCACAAATCCTGTACATCTTTATTCAAATTACAAGGCATAAGAATTTAAGTCTGTTTGTAATTGAGGGTGGCGCTCCCAAGGCTGCAGTCTTTGACAGCTTTCCACATATTTTACAAATTGATCAGTTGTGAATGATATACATGGAAAGAAAGACATTTGGAAACTGCCCAGAAAGAAGCAAAAGACATCGGCAGGGCAGTTTGCAAGGCTTATCCCTGTAATGATATGGAATGACATTTCTGGACAGCATGTGCGGGAGTCAGTGTATGATAATTTCCTTGTCAAGAGAGACCTTTTGATGTGATACCTACCTGTGTCTGACAGAAGTCTTTTTCCGTTTCCCTCCCGATCATCATGGCACTGTTCTCCCCAGTAACCACCAATCACAAAGGCTTCTGTAATGCAAGTGAAGAAGAGCGGAGCAGAGTTCAGAGAGAATCAATGATAAAGCAGGACATTAGCTATTAATCATGGCAAATGGTGAACAGATATGCTTTTTTTGAGGAAAGCAGACTGAGATAGGCAAGGGGCAGGGCACAGGGAAAAAAAATTGTTATCAAACATTTTCCTCTCTCTATTTTTTTTAAGGTTGTCCAAATTCTGTAGCACCTTCCTCATGCAATTTAAGAGGAAAAAGACCTTTTTGTAGCAGTATAATTTTGATCCCCACTCCTTGTCAGCCTATCCTTTATGTAGAGCCGGACCCACTAGTTGGTTAATTGATTAGTCCATCAACAGAAAGTTATTCAACTTATTATGATAATCAAATAATTGTCATATTTCAAGCAAAAATGCTAAAACATTCTATGGCTCCAGCTTCTCAAATGTAAGAATTTGTTAGTCTTACATTATTAACAACAATATTTTGGACTGTTGGTTGAACAAAACATATGATGAAGTCACCTTGAACTGACCTTGAGCAAATTGTGATGGCAATTTTCCATCCATGTTTTGTCCAAACTCTTAATTCATTTGAGAAATTAATTGGCTAAATGAGTCAGTGAGGACATTAATAGTAAGTTGCAGCCCAACCAATGATTTGCAGTAAAGTACTCATGCAAAAGTATGCTGTATTTCAAATGGAACAGTCACATATTGTAAAATGTTAGTTCATTAACCCTTTTGTCTGTAAAATGTCTGAAAAATGCTTTTGTTTTTCCCAACCAAAGTGTCTTCAAATGTCTTGTTTGTCCAACCAACAGATATTAAGTTAAATATGCATGACAAAGAAAAGCAGCAAATATTCACGACACATTTGTTCAGAATTTTTACTTAAAAAGGATTGCAGTCGTGGCCGTTTAGCTCAGTTGGTAGAGCAGGCGCACATGTGCAGGGGTTTGTTCCTCGACGCAGAAGGTCTAGGGTGTGTCTTCTCCGCTCTCTCTCTCCCCTTTCATATCTCTCTGCTTTCCTGTCCAATAAGGGCAGAAAAATGCCCCAAAAAAGAAAAGAATGGTTGCAGTCATTATTTAGCTTCGCAAATCAAAGAAAAGTACTTTTCATGCGTGCCAACCAAATTGTAACGAGATTTCTTGGTTTCTTTTGTCCATCTGCAGGGACGATGGGAAGGAGGGTCTGAAGTTTTACACCAATCCGTCCTATTTCTTTGACCTGTGGAGAGAGAAGATGCTGCAGGACACAGAGGACAAGAGGAAGGAGAGGCGGAAACAGAAGGTATGTCTGAACAATCACAAGCACAGGATCTTGGCAGTGGACAGTTCAATTTACTTTCTCTTCATGCAACAATTCAGGACTGTGCTGGTTCTTTGGTTGCTGCAATAGATCGAGGTGTTTGTGATGAGCAGTGGGCTGTGAGCACATGCACACTAAGATGAGCGAGGAGTTAGACATGAAGTGGGAGTGAACAAGAGGCTTCCTGTAGTCTCCACAGATACAGGTTGATGTGTCCTGTTTGAATCATCTGACAGGGTGATTCATTGATGGATTCACAGGCCTGGCTTCAGACCATGTAGCCTAATGCATTAATTAGCCACCACTAATTGATGAATCAACTCTTGCTACAGTCAACCCTCTTAGTTATTACTTGTGTGATCATTAAATCTAATTAATAGGAGCATCTGCTGTTCACTTGCCCCCGCGCTGTGTGCCATCTCTCTGCCTCTACACATACATACAGACCCACGTAACTTCACGTGGAAGCTCTGTACACACAAATGCAATCTGATTTTTATGCACACAGAGACACAGAAATTAATTTAGGGGCTCTTGCACATCCATAGAAAGCCCCTCTCCCAAATCAAATGCAGAGCTGTCAACCCCCCCCTCTTTACTCAAAATAGAGGGGTTTTCTACTCTCAGCACCGGGAGCTCTAATCGGCACCAGCTTGCATTTCCCTGCTTGGGAAGCAGGGCGTGCTCCATATTTTGCCCCCTCACAGTCAATCACAGCTTATTACTGTAATTTCAATGAGGAATAAAGAGAGTTATTTTCCACTGAGGGATCGTGTGAATGAAGAGGGTATATTTAGTTGGTTATAAGGTTTTTAATGATTGTGGCAGTGGGCGCAGAGAGGGCAGAAGGCGAGTTTAGCCAATAATTAGTTGGTAAAATGAAGGATATTTATTTGTGGTTTTCTGGTTTAGCATTCATCACCTTTATGATAGTGTAATAAAACAGGCATGGATGTTTTTTAAGTGAAAGCAACATTTCCAACAGCAGAGGGTAAGGTTGATATGACCGCTTGTAGCTCATTCCAATGATTTAATTTTAATTAAAGCTCCGGGTGGGCTCAGCTTGTAAAGCCACGTTCATTTCCCCTCTTCACCACACTGGCAGTTAGACAGACCTCATGGTAAGGCCTAGAGGACATTCACAGGGAGAGCAGGATGGATTAAAGGAATTATGCACACATATCTGTTGGTTTGCGTTACCATTGTGGCGGATAAATGGTCTGAATGAGGATCAAGGCAAATTGTGTGTGTGTGTGTGTGTGTGTGTGTGTGTGTGTGTGTGTGTGTTAGGGATGAAAAATGAAAGTTATGCACAGGGCAGGGCATATGGCAATACAAATAAGAACATATTAAGATATCAACATATATCCTGATATGGCATATGTATGTAAAATCACAAGCACAGCAATGAAATTGGCATCTAAACAATAATCTGTAATTCTCACCAAGCCTTGTTATCAAGGATTTTTAAACGTACACAACTTGTGATTATATATACTGCATGTTGGACATAATGAATGGCAGTGAAGTTACAAATCTTCTCCAACCCCCCATCTTCTCCCAGGTCCTAGATCACGTTTAAAAAAGTTTTTATTAAAAATGAAAAAGGAAGGATAGAAAATAAACAAAACAATGTAGATAAACATACATGGGATTTATGATTTCTAAAGTAAAAGATCAATAATCAAAAAACAATAAAGAGTTCTTGACATCTTTGATACATTTAGATCATGATTATGTTTTAAGCAAACTTTGTACAAACACGTTGGGTAGCTGACTTTAAATCTTGATACAGCGGCCCTTGAGGTTTGGATGCCTTCCAGCAAGGAGACAAAGCAATTGATTTCCTCTGGTGTATGGGGGAAGACAGTTCATGGGTTCAGGTCAAAGTTTCTTCTTACACTTGAGAGAAAAGACAACAAATCAAATATTTTAGCCCAGAGTGTCAAAGGACCATATCGAATGACTCGATGAGCCAAGTGTCAACAAGGGCATTTGTGATAGATCGTACAGTTTTAACAGTACAAGTGTATAGATGTGTAATACCTCTTTTCTTCACCGGTCCTGTTCCCAAGCAACCTTTCCTCAAGTGTCAGTGCTCTGGGTTGTATCATACATCACAGAAAATAGATCTCTGTTATGAGGATTACAATGCTTTATCCTCTACTTCATCTTATTCAGTCATCAGCCATTTCTCACTGAGTCACATCACTAATAATAGTTGGTCTAAAACCACATTACTACGCTACACACAGGCACACAAAGATTAGCAGCCAGTGATAAATGGAAAGCACAGGGCAGAGAGAAGGGAAAGAAGCCTACAGTGTCTTAATCTCATTAGCTCCTGTGTTACCCTTGCCCTCAGTGGATTAGCAGTAGAGTTGACTATGTGCTGAGACCGAGAGAGTGAGAGGAAAGTCCCAGGGACTGAGGACAAAAGAAAAGAAACAATTGCTGCCTCTCTTTGAGATCAGCGTTTGAGTCCAAACTACATCGAGGTTTGTTTCTAGCGACTGGATCCCCTGTGGAGAAGCCTCTTTGGTTCTGCCTCTCCTACTCCTGTCTTATTATAGCACTCACAGGCAGCTGGAAACGCCTTATAATCATTGTGGAATATATTGACATTAGAATTAAGCCTTTTTTCTTTTTATTTCGTACACTCGTCCAGAAATGGTATATATTCTGGATGTGTTCCTGTCAAAAAAAACTGCTGCCAGTCCTCATTAAAACCAGTGGACGTCCATTATTGAACGTTAATGAGATAGCTTGATTAATTGATGAGCCACATATTTCTTCCCCACATTTTCACATGTGACTGACCCCAATTTAAATTCGAAAGTCAAAGTATCAAATGACTACAAGGTGTTACAAGGTGTTGCAATGCCAATATCTGATATCTGATATAAACCAGACAGTTACAAAACCAGAATTTCTGTTTACATAATTATTTGATAACGACCACTCAGAAAATAAATGTGTATACTCACCCGATTCATGCCAGATGTCCTGCACGCTTGTATGGAAGTTTCAAAAAGGTGCATCAGAAAAGTCTACACATTGTTCTTTGCCCATAAGTAAAACCTTTTATTGACAAAGAAGTGCCTCAATTTCACAAGGACAAAAGTCTGACGTGAGGAATGTGACCGCTAGTAGTAATCTTTAAGGAGAATATGGTGGGGTGTGCTTTATGACAATGTGCCTGGCAAGAGCATCTACGATTTCTAGACCAGAGCCAAAAGCTGCTGTAAATATCAAGAAATCCCAAGAAAACATTTGCCTACAGTTTGCTTCATCCTTATTCCAAATATGTATACAGTAACACACATACACATTTCCAATGTTAAGTTAAAAGTCACGTTTACAAATATCATATCTTCCTCCAACAGAATATGCATGTTAATTATTTCAGCCAACTCCAGTTCGAGCTATTACAGTTACAGATAAGCGTAGCAGGCAGCCCAAATGAGAGAGAGGCCAATGACTGGGATTTCAACAGCAGTTTTTTTTTTGCTTTAACAACACACATGAGGATTGAGAAATATGCTTAACATAATTAAGATTACATGCACAACACCTCATTAAAGCAGCAATTTAAATGTAAGCAAAGAAATATATTCACTAAATTAACTTTTGGTATGTTCTCCTACATTGATCAGACTGCAAAAACAGTTCAGAGCAAGATCACACAAAGTTTAAATCATGCGGGCGCCTGTGTAGCTCATCTGTACAGAGGCTCAGTCCTTGCGGCAGTGGCCGCGGATTCGATACCGACCTGCAGCCCTTTGCTGCATGTCAGTCCCCCTTTCTCTCCCCTTTCCTGTCTTCAGTTGTCCTGTCTAATAAATACCCAAAACATCATCTTTAAATAAATAAATACAAAGTTTAAATCATGCACAGTCAGTGGGAGGGCATGCTCAGTCATGACTTTGCAGTCACTGTTGCATACGTACATGCAGGCCTGCACCACTTGGATGCTTTGTTCCAAGGAACAGATATGAAAAAGCGGTGACTCCACACTGGATCGCTGTCAAACTAGATGTAGATGGTGAAATGTGCCAGAAAGATGGTTTCTTATGAGCTATGGAAGTGGACAGGATGCTGTGTTAGCAAACTTTACTTTAGGAACTTTTCAGCCAGTGTGCTTTTAGCATATACCTACTGTAATTGTCTCGTTGTTGCTTGTTGCAAGCTAGCGCAACAATTTCAGTTTTTGTTAGCTTGTCATTGCAGGTACAAGAGCAGCTAATGAAAGTGAGGCATTAGATCAAGTTTGCCATTGCATTTGCAGTATTGCTCCCATTTCTACTAAAAGACTGACTTACATTAAAAGAATAATTCGAGAAATATTGAAAACTCTTTGTGCTTTTACCAGTTCAAACTTAGTACCGTATGTGTTAATTAAAACAACTTTAACACTCGAAGTATGTGAGAATGTCAGCTATTTTTAGCCACATGAAGAACATGCGTGCCGTGTTAGTGCCACCACATTGTGTCATTGTAAAAAAAGTTGTAAAAATACTGCTTTAGGATCCCTCTTCCTCTGTCTTCTCTTAACTTTTGCTTCACATTCTCTTTTCTGAATCCTGGTCTAACTCTGTGCAGCTGGAAATGCCTTATCTTGTGTGTCCAAATGGCCATATAAGAGTCCTTTATGAAACCCCTCCTCCCTTCCTCACTCCCCCAGAGGTAAGAGCTTCTCCCTTCTGCCCCCTCTGCCAGCATCTGCTCCCCACGTGGTAGCCTGCAGCCCTCCCTCACTCTCCACCCTCTATCCACTCTCCCTCTGGTTTGCTGTGGACAAGAGAGCTCCCCACCTCCACCCTAACAACTAACAAGCCTCCAGTATTTACCTGCCCGGACTGCATCCCAGTTCTACTCTAGTAATAGGAGACACAGAGTTTTATCAGTAATCCTCCAAAAAGGGGACATTGTTGGACTTAATTTGAATGCTGCATTACCATACATGCAATTCCAACTGAAGGTAATCTGGTTGGCACCAGAGAGTGCCATACATGCAGACAGTAGTGGCCAATACACTTCGCAAACTGTAAGTCCATGAAATAAGTTTGCAAAAAATGTAAAAATGCTTTGAATTGCATCGCTGTTTATGATAGAATAATAATAATAATAATAATAATAATAATAATAATAAATAAAACGATGTCTTGTTTGTTTCATTATTTAAAAAATCATTAATTCATTCATTTATTTATGTACGTCTAGTCTCAGCCAAACCTAAAATAAAATGGTAGATCATTTTTAAAATTCTAAATAACACCTGTCTGCATGTCAGTTTAGCATTAGTATCTATGAAGTAGGTACTGTAGATACGGTGAAAATAAGGAATTTGGGACACAGCCATGGAGTAGACATTTCACTAACAGCAAGACAACTCGGTCATACGCTAGGTGATCGTGGAATTAACTGCACCTTTCTTTGGAATGGGAGCACTCTTTAGATGACTTGTTTGCCCTGCCGGTATGGGTCAGTGGTCAAACTAACTTCCTCTTTGTTACAGATATAAAATCATAATAAGCTACAGACGCATATTTGCAGTTTTTAATTGTACAATGATTATTTTATTACATTCATCAGTAAAATCAGTAGCCTCAGATAATTACTGTACAATCCAAATCCAATAGATCAGCAGCAGCAGAAATGTGTGTGTTGTGTGAGGGGTTTGTGTTATTGTCAGCAGCAGGGTGGTCCAGTTGCCATGTGCCTCTGCGGGCCTCCCTGTGGGGGTTATTTACCCAGTTACATAGCCGCAGCTCTGCTGACTCTGTCACGTTGAACATTCACACAAACATGCAGAGACACACACAGGTACACACCAAAAGATGCACAAACGAGCGAGTATGAATTGACAGAACACGTTCTGCACATAACATAAATCTACAACTGGTGTATTACACACACTCATACACACTCGCAGTGCTTACACAGCGACACTTTCTCTGCCAGTTGCAGTCCATTCAGATGAAGGATGACGACCTAGCAGAGCCGCACAGCCCTCTGAAATTAGCCACATTTATAACGGCTGTGACAAACACGTGCATGCACACGCAGAGATGCACTGTTTCTCATTTTCTCTCATCTACAAACGCAGAGTACCCTCCCTCCCTCCCTCCCTCCCTTGTTTACTCTGTTGTTGTCACATTCACGTTGCTGCATTAAACCCGTCACTCTGTGATGCTCTCTGTTGGACAGATGGTTGTCTGGTTGCATTGTGTGTTATGCGTTTCCTTGCCCTTTTATCTGTCTACCAGCTCGCCTTCCTGCCACTCCTCATTGTAACATCAATAAAACCAAAACCCCATAATAATAGTCTATAAAGTAGTATTGCATTATATTCACTTAGTTTTTGTGTGCAAATGTGCTCTGTAATGCTTTTTTAAATATTGGCAAGACACGGTAACTGCAAACCTTTCAAGAAGTAAGAGGTTAGTCATACTAAAACTAATCTTCCATAAATTGCAGAATTTCTGAGGCTCTACACAGTTTGGAAAATGGCAGAGGACGATAAGTTAAAGTATTTGACCTTCTGATGCAGCTCCTTCTGCCTCAGCAGACAGTGTTGTCAGGGTGCATTGCTGTTTCATGTTTGGAATAAATGATATTCAGTTTGTCAGCCCAGATATATAAATGTGCTGGAGCAGAGTAGGAGGCGGTCGTGCGTGTGTGCGTGCGTGCGTGCGTGCGTGCGTGCGTGCGTGCGTGCGTGCGTGCGTGTTTGAACGCAGAGACTTCCCCTCGGCCAATACCTCATCAGGGGTAATGGGCCATGATGAATCAGAACCTAATCAATGTGCATTACCATTATGATTTATTCACACACCCACTCTCAGGGCCTGGCCACAGCCGTGGACGGGCAAAATCAACATAATTTAGCGAAAGCAGAGGAGATGCTATCCACAACCCACGTTGTGTTGAATCAGCCAGCATGTTTCATTACAACACACACACACACACACACACACACACACACACACACACACACACACACACACACACACACACACACACACACACACACACACACACACACACACACACACACACACACACACACACACACACACACACACAATGAATAAGCAGGGTACACCACCCTGCAGGTTCTAAATGACATGAAAGAAATTGATTAGTATTGGTTTTAATGAAGAGTCCCAGGAATTATGTTTCAGAGGCATTTTTTAAACTTGCCTTAATACATTTCTTGGGCAAAAAAATACACCACCACATACATACAAACAACCTGTATTGTGTTTCTGCTATTAGAAATAGGATTGCAATTATTGTTTGATTCCTCAGAAGTTACAAAGCCAACTGGGAATATGTTATATGTTTGTGTAAAGGCAATTTGTAGAATGTAAACTGTACTATAGCTTGCTTAATACCTGAGTTTATAATGACCTACACTTAAAGGATAAATATGGCGATATTCTGTATTTTTCTTATTGTCAACAAATCCCATGAAAAGACTAAAACCAACAATATATTGATTCTACTGACAAGTAGTGAATGTGTACCCAAAGCAAGATGTATCTTATTCCGCTGTGCCATAGAGCGCCATTGTTGAGACACGATGCGCATGCTCCTTCATTAAAAATAAAAGTAATCCCACATACCGTATACCTAAAAATATTCCCCAACAAAGGCACTACTTCTGTTTGCTGAAGTCTACAGTGCCCAGCTGTTGTGGAAAAAAGTATTTAGCCCTTTTTAAAAATGAAACTGTAAATTTGTGACCTGTTTTTTAGATTTATATATCTTTAGTATAAAAACCAGAGGGCAGGCAGACTAGGGAAGTCAGAAAGAATTGCTCACACATTGCTGGTTTTTGCCTTTTCATGGAATTTGTTGACAATAACAGAGATATAGAATAACACTTAAAAATATTTTAGAAAATGTGTTTTAATTGAATTGTGTGTCATGATTGCATATTATTTTCCAATATGAATGCAAGTGGCTCAGGATTACTAAACAGATTCATTCACATCAGTATTTAGTTGCTATGTGTTGTTGCTGTGCTTTAACCTGTTATGTATTATTTTGAGTTGACTTGAGCGTGCGTGTGTGTTTGTTTTGCATGTCATTGTTCAGTTGAGCTGTTGTAGGTTTCAAAGTTTCTTTCCCACATGTTAAAACACACGTTTGTAGTTTGTCCTCCCATTCCAGTGATATCGCTCTCTTTCTACCTCAGTATTCTTTGTGTGTGTGTGTGTGTGTGTGTGTGTGTGTGTGTGTGTGTGTGTGTGTGTGTGTGTGTGTCCTACCTGCATTGTGACGTCCCCCGAGCTGTGCCATGTGTTGTCATTTTCTGTTTAACAGCACTTTTCTTTTCCCCTCTTTCCCTTTTGTCCCACCTTCTCTCACTGCCCGCTCTGTTTTTGTCCCTGTTGACTGTGTGCAGCGGTGTTGTGCTCAATCCTGTGCTGTGTTGATTTTTTTTAAACCCCCTCCCCTCACCCCCGGTGCTTCTCTTGTGGTTTTTGTTTTTGTTCTTATAGTTGCAGGACCCCCGCATGTATGATCAGGTCTATAGGTACTTAGACCTCCCAGGGCAGGTATGTGAAAATACAGCGATTTTAATTCAAAACTATGTGTCTGATTCCCGCTACAGCAGCTCGCTGCTCAGTTTCTTTACAACCGTGTGTGTGTTGAGTTAGTCATGCTGAGGTCTGGGTGGCAGGGAGTGCTTTTTGTTGAAAGACTTGAGTAAATATGTAAAATATTTTCAAATTGTCACTCCATTACTACTTTCTCAGTTACATGCTTCCGTAATGTATATTTTGATTTGTTCCAAGTTGGTCAATGAGCACTCCCTGTTCCCGAGCTTGTACGACAGTGTTTCTTTAAACGATTTGTGTCTTCAGAGAAATAATTCAGTACACTGCCTATTTGAAAAGTCTTCATCGCCCATAGATTAAGAGGAATAGAAGTATAAACGAATAGAAGTGTAAAATGAAGGGGAATTGTTTAAGAGGGAGGCGTTGGTATATGTATATTTATGTGACACGTGTACAGTTAAAAAAATGAGGGTGTAACAGCATTTAGCATCAAAAAATAGTGTAAACATAGAGCCATGTTTAAAATGTATGTGTGTTGGACTGTCATAAAATGCTTCTTTTACTCAGGTTTCTCTTTTTACTTTGAATCTGTCACCTGTGCCAGCTCATCTGTTATCTTTTCTCTCTCCCTCTTGTCTCCTTTTCTTTTTCTCCATCCACAAACCACCTCTTGTGGATTCATCCTCCATTTTGATTCTCTCACATCTCCTCACCTGCCCTTCCCTTTTCTTCACACACCATCATCCCATTCTGACCCCCACCAATCCACCCTGCTTACCGAAGATGAAGGCGATAGACCGTCTTCCGGAGCCGGAGAAGATACCGCGGGCGCCTCACGATCGTAAGAAGGAGTGGCAGAAACTGGCACTGGGCGCAGAGCTCGCCCAAGACATACCTGATGACAAACACAGAGAGCCCAACGGATCTGCAGGTTACCATGACAACAGGTATGTAAAGGTGGCTTCATACATCTCAGAGTTGGAAAAGTGGTTGTAACTAGTCCAAAATTCTCAGAGACCAACCTTTAGGCATACAATTACAATTTCTTCATCTATGAAAGTCAGTGCTACATAGCCTGTTCGGAGTTACCAGAAAGTGTCGAATGATGGGACTAACAAGCTAGTAACCATGGATATACAGAATGTATGACTTCTAGCTTAAAATATCAATGAGCTTCAAAAATACTGATTGGATACTTCTTTGTCAGCAGGATATAATAAACAGAGAACGAGTTCTTGCAATGTACACTTCAGCTACACAGCTACATTTAAGGTTCATCACAGTTGTAATCGCGTTTATTGTGCCTCAAAGCTTCAATGGCACACATATTCAATAACTTCGCTGCCAGTCAGAAAATATTTTCTGCAAATTGGTGGTTTTCTTTGATTTGTCAGTGCCATGAATAGCTGACATAAAGTCATTTCCCCCAAGTATTGATGAGGAAGTAAACGGCAGTGTCGGCACATATATTAGATTGCTGTTATTAAATGCTCCTTAATGTTATGAGCAAATAGCCACAGAGTCTGTGATGGACAGACTCGCCTGGACCATGAGAGCAGCCCACCAGTACTTAGGAAGCATCATTTAAATTGGTTTTGAAGCTAAGGCACGTTTACATTTTTGCTCAAAAATAATAAAATAATATAAAACTGGTGCCAGATACAGAAAGAAGCAGATGAACTGTAATTGTCTATGAGTAACTTATTCCATTGTAGAATAATATATTTGTTTGTGGAGCGTGATACAGCCTAATATGATGCTACTTTCTGTATTTCATTACATTTTTACTGTGTTCAATTTCTACATCAGATGCTGGGTCCACAGACTCACTGAGAAACGTCATGTCATCTCTAATGTTTTATAATTGTTCAAAGTGTAAATGTTGATCTCATTTATCCTCAAAAAAATAACTTCAACAAGCTTGTTTCTTAATTACCTCCGATCTTGAACTCTGCTTTATAAATACAACATTGGTCATGAAAAGATGTTTTTTTATTATTATTATTATTTACTTTACCACATTTTGTGTAAGTAGACTGTTGTACCATGCATGCACCACATTAACTTTTACACCACCTCTGTGTAATGGCTTGGAACATTTACATCCAATCGATTATAATAGCTTCCAACCTGGGGGTAAATCATCTTCATTCTGTAAGATGATTTACAGAATAAGAAAAAGCAAAAGCTCTGCTACGCAAAATCATATAATGTACATTTTTTTTAATCACTTTTCTCGCATCTTTACTTTTTTCTCGTGAAATGGATATTCTACCTCCTCAAGCCTCTAAATGTTATTCAAATGAATCTAGAAAAGTAATGAGAGAAAACGTCTTCTTTGGTGGAAGTGCTCACCACTTATTGACATGTAGAGTGGCCAGTCGATCGGGATTGTAGGGAACCATGGGGTAACAATAATTAAGTTCCTACTCACCACAAATGTTGTGTTTAGCTGACTACTTCAAAGTTCTGACAGAAAAAAAGAAATAGTGATGAGAATACAATTGAATATGACAAAAGGCACTAAATAAAAACACAAATCAGCGAGGGAAATTCAAAGGGGAACCAAACAAAATGTGAGTTATGGACAACATATCTCTCTGCTCAGGGCTCCCTTGTACATGGAACAAATGGACGGGCCCTTCTCGCTGGCGGCGCTGCCCTACACCCAGATGAACGAGCTGCTGAACCGTACCGGGGACAGAATGTATTCGCGGCCCCACGACCCTCCACCGCCTCCACCTTTCACGCACCCACTGGGAGAGATCAAGCCGCCCTCTGTGATCAGGTGGGACAGGAGACAACACATAACCTCAGTTTTATGTCCCCTCGGAAACCTCTAATAATGCGTTTTTATGGTTTTGCATAGCAATTGCAAAAAAGTAATTAGGTGCTCACCAGGAAGTTGTAGTTCCGATTTCCAACTTATCTGACTGAAAAAGTGAATCATGCTCATCTGTTGCCCCACGCAGATGCAAGTGTGAGGAATTATTTGTAAATACTATTTCACCTTGTGTCCGATTCACAAGCACACACACATACTTACAATCCCATCCCCTCTGTTTGGTTTGTTAGTTTGGTTTTATCAAATTTTTTCCCTGTTATGGATCAGTTGGTGGTACTAAGCGGTATTCCATTACTTTTCTTTTTCATTTGGACAAGGATTTTTTTTGCTCTGTTGGAGCTCAGCAGAAAAACACAGAGGCGAAGGGGTGGACGGATAGATGAAGGTTTTGTGGACCGAAGCTGAAGAAAAAAGGAAAAGGCTTTGAGATGGGCAGGATCGATAGTGTTAAGGTCACTGAGCGTATTTCAGGTTGTTTTTCTGCTGCACACTTTTGCCGCATATGTCACTGTTTGAAAGGATGGAGAGATCAGAGGGAATTGTTAACGCTGTGGCTGCAGCACCAGAGAAATATCTCATTGATTTTTTTTGCAGAAGTCCTTGCAGCTATCTTCTCTCACAAACTCATCTTGTTTTTATTTACTTCTACTTTTGCTGTTTCTTCCTTTTGTAAGTTATTACCATCCTCTTCAATATCTAATTTTCTCACTTTACCCCCTCCCCACATTTGATGTCGTTTAACACTTTATTTCCTCACCCCTTTTCTTTTGATTTGAAAATTGATTGTGAACGCCTGAAAGCCTTTGTGTTGCTATGTCCTGTAGTAGCTTGATCCACTCACAGAGCTTCAGCAGCAGGCAATGGCCAATATTGATAACTTACTTGGTCTTGGTCTGTGCATTCAACACTCCTCTCTGACAGTGTCCTTTTACACTCTAATTCATCATACGGACATTCAGGTAGACATTATTTGGCATGCTATGATTTTCTGTATTTTGTAAGGGCTGGTCTGGTGACAGAGTTAAGGACCCCTCCACGGGCATCATCACTGCAATTCAAACGTCTAAACCTCTCTTCACAATTCTGCAGTTTGAAAAGTATGATTACTTACCCCAGTGTCAGTCTTTGAAAACACTAGTGCAGTGCCCGTTGAAACGGGCCGATTGCTCGGCCTGTGGTATTGCTGCTTGTAGAATTCTTCAAAACCAAATTGTACCCCAAAATTACTTACAGAAGGACCCCAAACCACTTAATTTGCAACTCCACTGTATAGCTGTATAGATTTACCTGACAGAGAACACGCTGCAGATTCAGAATGTAATCACAAAATATCACGATGAAAATGTGGAGTAATCAGACATTAGCGTCATGGACTCATGGCAGTGCACTACCCACCTGGCCCGTTATAAGAGCTAATCAGCACATATCTGCACTCATCAACCACCAGTAACCGGACTGTGTGTGTGTGTGTGTGTGTGTGTGTGTGTGTGTGTGTGTGAGAGTGAGAGCGATGTCTCGGGTCGTATGTTAACCAGCAGAGGTGTTCATTTCCACACGTTTAGTGGCTTGATGGTTAACGGTGAAGTAGGGGATTTGAACAAGATGGAGCAAATCAGACTTGGATCTCCTTTTTTGTCTCACTTTTCAGCATTTCCCATCATGACCTCTCTCTCTCTCTCTCTCTCTCTCTCTCTCTCTCTCTCTCTCTCTCTCTCTCTCTCTCTCTCTCTCTCTCTCTCTCTCTCTCTCTCTCTCTCTCTCTCTCTCTCTCTCTCTCTCTCTCTCTCTCTCTCTCTCTCTCTCTCTCTCTCTCTCTCTCTCTCTCTCTCTCTCTAGTTCCAGTTCAGGTTTTTTCCGACAGCAGACCCCAGTCTCCAGCACGGACAGCAGGCCTCAACTCCAACACTCCTCCTCCACCGCCTCCCCCTCTCCCCCCCTCCGCCTCCCCCGTTACCCTCCACAGGCCTGCGGGGCACTCCTCCTCCTCCCATTCCTCCTCTACCAGTCCAGCAGCAGCCCCCGGCCATCCCGCCTGCCCCTGCTCCTCTCCAGATCGCCCCAGGGGTGCTCCATCCGGCCCCTCCACCCGTGGCGCCTCCCCTCCACTGCTCCCCCGCCCGTCTCCAACAGGTCCTGGACAGGGGCCCACCCATGGGCTCTGGGACCCTGTCGGACGGCAGCATCCTTCCTCCTCCCCCGCCGCCTCCTCCTCTGCCCCTCCCAGGAGCGCGGAGCTCCTCGCCATGTCTGTCAGGCCCGCCACCTGTGCCGGCCTTTCCCTCAGCAGGAGCCATGGCCTCCCCGCTGCCCCACAGCCTTCACGATTTGGGGAGCAAGAGGCACCATCCAGCCAATCTGCCACCAATCAGCGATGCACGCAGTGTCCTGTTGGAAGCTATCAGAAAAGGTGGGTCGTGTTTTACCAGAAATGTTTCAAAACTTTCCCGGCCAGCAGTCAGGAGTCATGCTTTCTCTGGACAGGGCACACACTCGCAGTTTAGGAGTAAGAGTGTATTTTGTTCTTAAGTTGAATTCCTTGTATGCTTTTCAGATGAAGAAATACATCAGATCTATAAAAGAAAAAGTCAATTATTTAATTGGTTGATGGACAGATAATTAGCAAAAAAACGTTTGATAATTGATTCATCATCAAAAGTCCATGTAAGCAAAAAAGACAAAAAAAATCACTAGTTACAGCTTCTCAAATTTGAATATTAGCAAATTAGTAAATTGAATATCTTTGGGTTTTTGGACTGCTGGTCAGACAAAACAAGCAATTTGAAGACCTCATATTACATGATCATAAACTAAAGTCTTTTCCTGCCTGTTACTGCTTCTGCCAGGCATACAGCTGCGGAAAGTGGAGGAGCAACGAGAGCAAGAGGCTAAGCACGAGCGTGTTGGCAATGACGTGGCCACCATCCTGTCGCGCCGCATTGCTGTGGAGTACTCTGACTCAGAGGATGAGTCCGAGTTTGACGAAGGAGACTGGATGGAGTGATGGCGATCAGGGTTGGCGGCAAATGTGTTCAGGTGCCCCCCCCCCCCCCCCCCATGCCTGCACTCCACACCCTGCCATCAAAGAGTCCTTTCTACTCTGGAAAGAAGCGAAACATCGTTGTCGCCCACTTATCCTCTGTCAAGCTTTCTTTTCTTTCTTTTTTTTTTTTAAATCTGTCTCGTTGTGGTTTGTGTTCGGAGGAGAATCTCCACGTCGTCCTCGTCGGTCTTTCTAGTGTTCCAAGAGAAGTTTATGCTTTCATTCTTTTCTGCGCTACCACACAACTTAGTTTCTTTTGGATTTCTTGTGATGAAATCCCCCATGTTTACTATCGGTATACATGAAAATAATTTTTGAGGAACCACTTGTTTTTGTTTTCTTATATGTACGTTGATGTAAAAAAAGAAAAAAAAACACAAGAAAATGAAAAAATGAAGGCATATTGCATTTATCCTAAGTTCTCCAGCACTGTTCTGTCACCTGGTGGCCGAACAAAGCATTGAATAAATGCGTTTTTATTTTATCTTTTATTTACCTTTTTTTCTGGTGAAACATTTGAAGTTTTAATGGGCCAGTAGTTGCTGACACTGACCACTACATGAACACTCACTCAGTGTGAACACCAGCTGGGTTGTCCCTTGTTTTCTCTCTTGTTATCAGGACTGACTTTACCACTTAGAACAAGCATAAGATTGTGTTGGTATGTGATGTGATGATTGCTGTATGGTTGAAAATGAAGAAGGGGAAGCGTATGGCTGCCTTGGCCACGCGTGTGCATATCCATCCACTTACATCTAACTTTTACCCCAGGGAAATGTATGCCAAGAGATTGAGCTTTTTGTCTGTCCAAGTTCTAAGGAGCCATGTTTGCTCATGTTGACATCAGGCAATGCCACTGGTTTTTAGTATATTGAGCTCCCATCCTTTTCTCAAGTTCTTTGGACACTGGAAGTGCTGTAGATGTACATCAGATTTCCTGCCTCCCTAATTGTCCCTGATGAATATTTAGTGTGCTGAGGAAAACTTTGAATTTTGAGACGGTACCCATGATAATGAGAGTCTGACCAACACCAGGTACAAACCACTCAACACCACTGAAGGCAGCTCTTCCCTCAGATTCCCCCTTTACCGCGTACCTGCCCACTAACGAGAAGCCTTACCTCGTTTGGTTCTACAGCAGCAGTTGTTCAAAAGAATACATTTTATGTGATACTGCCTTTTCAGGCCTGAAAGAGAAGGATACATGATGCCTTGTTTTGGCTCATTTCAAAGAAAATGTCTGCCATCCTTTTCCGTTTGTTTGTTCGTTCTTTCTTCTACTTGCCTTATTGTTCGTACAAAACGTATCGTTGAGTTGATGAATGTATTGTGCTGTTACTACTTACTTGCCTGCGCTTGTATGGATTTGCTGTTTCTATGTTGGGGGGGCGGGGGGGGGCGGTGTGGACAGAATCCCTGGTTTAAAAAAGAAAAAGATTAGATCAATACCGTATACCATGTAACTTATGTAACTGTTGACTGTAACAGTTTGCTTGAATTAATAAACATCTAATGTTATGTTTCAGCCCTAAATGTTATGGGTTTGTTGTTGTTGAGTTTGTCTCATGTCCACAGCTGAGCCCTGCTCTTCCGATGTGGATAACTGAGCAAGAAGTCGTCCAGCAAGAGTACAGGCTCGTGTACAGATGGATCATGGCCGAGACACAAAGTCAATCTTAGACTTGAATTACTCTTTTTATTATGGGCACCAGCAGAAGCATGTTGACATAATTATATTAGATGAGAACATGCAAATTATTGAGAAATCAACAAAGTGTCGGTGTAATGTTTCTTTTCATTCTTTTTTACAATAAATGGTTAAATATTTAGAATAAAAACAAATTCTACAAAAATCTGTTAAATAAAATTTTAAAAAGAGCCAAATTTTGTTTGGGATACTATGAGCAAAATGAAGTATATTCAACATAATATTTCTGATTGTTATTAGATTAATGCAACCAGAAGCATAGCAATTAATGATGCCATTTTGATTAGGATTTGTGGTGCAAACACAAGCTACCGCGGCATCCCGAGGTTCATCAGCAAGAAGTAGTGGCAACAAAAATGTGCTGTCTGTAGCCACAGTGACATGCCAGTAAATCACGAGTACAATCCTATGAGAGCTGATGGTGGTTTTCACTGTCTGCTCAGGTTGCCTTTATTTTAGAGCTTGATGTTATTCAAGATAACTTCATCTAACACGAACAAATTAAACCTCTAACTGCTCTTAAAACACTGTTAGCTGATGAGAATTAAGAAGATCATTTTACTGAATAAGCCGGTAAACCTGGAGTAGTTATGATGCAGATTAATAAATTGAAAAATCATCATCACAATGTCATAGTTAAATGCCTTGTTTCTGGCTCGGAAACCTTTAGTGTATCATTTAGAGGCATTTCACCCTTTATTTTGAAAGTTATATTAAGAGATTATTCAATAATTGAGCTGTGATTTCTCTATATTTTTTAAGATAGGGGGTAATTTGTATCTGAAATTGAGATTTCTTGGCCATTATCCACCTAACTGAACAGCTCCAGATGTGTTTTAAGCCAGTTTTGAAGAGCTGAAAAATTTCAAATCATTGACAATCAAATTAAGCTAACTAACTTATCCGTATATAAAGGAACAGGGCCCTTCTAAATGATCCACATCTGGACCTGTGGAGGAGAAGAGTCATCCAGAAATTATCTCAGATTCTGTTCGTCAGATGTAGATGAAATTAAAAGTTCACAGTTTCACGTGCCATCAGACTTTCACCACCTCCTGTTCCCATTTCTCT
Source organism: Gymnocephalus cernua (assembly GCA_023631565.1). Taxonomy (NCBI): domain Eukaryota; kingdom Metazoa; phylum Chordata; class Actinopteri; order Perciformes; family Percidae; genus Gymnocephalus; species Gymnocephalus cernua. Next base: position 11,815,777 of record CM042440.1, read on the forward strand.
CTCATCTCATTATCACTCACACTTATTTCTTTCTTTCCTATTCTCACTCTCCTCCTGTTCTCACCTCCCCTCGTCTTCTCTATCTTTCCTCCCAGTTGTCTCTCTAAACAGAAGATGCTCCTGGAGTTTGCATGTGTATTATCTTGTCACTTTCGTTATAATCCTTTTATTTATTTTGTTTGTCCTGTCACTCTGTATCCTATAAGCCAGGAGTTTCAAAGACACTTTGGGCATTTGAGCTTCCATGTCAGGTTGGCACATGACATCTGCGTCTCAAAAACAACTTTGGGATGCATGGATTATAACTTCAATACATGTGCAGAGCTCTCATCGCAGTTTGCAGCACGCTGGTAGGAGAAGGCTTATTAAAAGTGTGTGTGTGTGTGTGTGTGTGTGTGTGTGTGTGTGTGTGTGTGTGTGTGTGTGTGTGTGTGTGTGTGTGTGTGTGTGTGTGTGTGTGTGTGTGTCTAAGGGTGTTGAAGTGATGAGAAGGAGATTTAATTACCAGATACAGCGTGTTATTCGGATCATGCTTTGAAGATGTCCAACTGTTTCACCTTGGAGGAAATTGCTTGATTTGTTTTCTTCCAACATTAAACTGCAGTCAACAGACCTGAAATACCTTTGGCAAATAATCATCAACGGGTGTACTTTGTTATCACCCTGATGGGTTTTGCCACATTGGACAATCAGTTTTACAGCTCCTGACTTTAAGTATGCTCTTGCAGAATATTCCACCTGACTGCTGCTCCAAATAATTTACTGTGAAACAAAAGCTAAAAAGAATACAATCTTGCCCTAATGCTTAAGTGATTGTATGTGTTCCTCTTTGCTGTAATCTACACAGCGGCAGGCAGCTTATTGGAACAACACCCCACTGTGAAAGTAGTTTGTATAGAAAGCCTGTTGTGAGCAATACACTTTATATGAGTTGTTTATGTTTAAAGGGACTGCACAATGTATTCAAAGACCATTTTTAATTACCTAATGGCAGTAAGTTTTCTAGTATGTTTTTTTTTCAGGAACAGACAAACGGTGATGGTTACAGATACAGAATACATAAACGTGTATAAATACTGTATAAACATAACTGCACCCAAAACACTAAAAAGGAAAAGGCATGACATGCAAGTACTAAAATATATTTACAGAAGAATACATATAAGACTACAAAAGCCTTTGCATATACAGGACTGTTAACTATTGACATGATCTACAACAAGTCGAAAATACAGTGATTGTATACTAAACTGAGTTATCATCAACATCTGTGTAACTTCATTGTCATTCATAACTACTATAGCACCCTTGGTAATTGGCAGGGTTATTAACACATTACATGACCTGGCTTCTGCTGGAGAGCGGGGCTCATCAGCGGTAAAGTTAAACACCCCGACCGGGACACAGGCGTTATCAGTGGGTAAACTCTGTATGAGTAGCCGTGTAGTAAGTAAAAGATAATGTAGATCTGATTCAAGACACTTCCGCTTGTCGCTGTGTGCCCCCTTCCCCCCACTAGCTCGTTCTACATGATCCCTCACCTAGCATTATGGTGCCATCTTTTTGCCTCGGAAGTCAGAGGTTGGAACTGGGAATGACGTCACACATTCAAGCATCATAGAGGCATTTGCGGCTTCAGACAGCCCTATAAAACATTTAATGCTATCAAGATCTATTTAAAAAAAAATACATACACATTCTGGCAAAACCAATCTCCTAGTTGAAGTAACTACTGAGATTAAACTATACTCTATCAAACAAAAATAACAAATGTGCAGGTATGTTCTGTTGGCATGACTGATACAGGATCTATGTTGCCACAGCATCTGCAAAGGATAAAACCTTTTTTCTCTGTCTGGTCACTTAACTTTGAGGGTGTTATTCTTCCTTCTCGGTAGCTCCTTTTGGACCTGACGGGCCCGCGTGCCGAAGCCCAGAGACTGCAGAGACTCGGTGATGAAGCGCTGCGTAGGAGAGACACACAGCATCACCAGCAGCTTGGCATCGCCGCCTGGTGGAGAAGACGGAGAAGAACAGGAGGATATTTAAGCCTGAGGTGTTAAACAACAATGAAAAGATTAGATTTAATTACATGCATTGTAGTTTTCTTTTCATTCTTGGGCATGGACAAATCTTCACGGAGTATTTTGAGTGATTCCGTGTTTGGGTATGTTTATGTGTGTATGTTTCAGTTAGGGTAAGTGGAATCTTTCAGTTAGATGAAGACATGTTGGGGTTAAATAAGTCTTTAGCAGACACCGGAGACATGAGTCATAGGTCATAAAAAAGAGAGAGTGTGTGTACGTGTGCTTGCTTCACCTATGGCATCCTGTAGCAGATGAGTGAGTTTGCTGTTCCTGTAGGGGACGTGTGGTCTCTGCTCGGCCAGAGCTCCCAGGACATCAGACAGAGCAGAGAGACTGCGGTTTATACAGGACACCTCCCACAGAGCTGCTCCCGAAACTCCAGACATTCCTGGTACACACATACATACATATATACATACAAGCCAAATATTTATGTCCTGAAGCTAATTTATCTGCTCTGTGAAGAGGATCGGTGTTGTACTGGGTTCAGTAAACCTTTGCCTGTGTAAATAAACAGGGGGGGGGGGGGGGGGGGGGGGGGGACCTGCATCGTCAGCTTTATTTGTACTGTTAACAGTAAATTAATTATTCGTCATTTCATGGTTCAGACACTTAAAGGAAACAGAAACAAGCTGCATTTGAGCAGATGCTCGTGCTGTAGTCAGTCAGTTTTTCTCTTGAGAAATTAACTCATCAGAGCAAAAACATGTACGCACTTGACATTTGAATTTCCTTTTTAGCAGCAGTTTATCTACAGCATCTTAATTAGGCATTAGCCTAAAGCCCCATTTTGCATGTTAAGATGGGTATATTTTCCAGTTAAAATTCTGCCAGGTGCATCCTAAAATATTCAGGGACCAATGTTCCCATGACACCCTCTCACCGACACACTCGCTCCCTGCCAGGTCCACCAGCTGCAGCTTGGTCCTGAACGGAGCCTGAGAGATGCTGGGCCTCGGGGAGGGACATGGAGAATGGGAAGGGGAGCGGCAGGGAGAGGTGGCTGTGCTTGCAAAGAGATGATCATCAGATGAGTGGCGGTTAGCAGGGTTGGCACGGCGACAGCGTGGACTCCACCACTCCTTTTGGGTGGAACCCTGCATGTCCTTCTTGGCACTTTGTAGCCTGCGGGCTGAATGAATGAGTCATAAAGTCACCATGCAAGACCGTTTGATGTTAATGTTGACGTGTTAGTGTGTGTATGAATGCGTCTCACCCAAGGCCAGTGCATTGGGGCTCTTGGAAGAAATGGTGAGGGTGACAATGAGGTGAGAGCGTGAGGAGTCTGTGTGGACGAGGGTGGGACAGTGAGCCCTGAGCTTTAAAACGCTGCTGATGATCTGCATCACCTCAGAGGCGTTACGCACAGGCCTGTAAAACATATGCATACAACACATACACCATTAACTGGCATCTTAATCCTATATATGTTTTATATTAACAATGGATCAAATGATTGCATTTATGTGAAAGGTATAACTCATAGTGAGAAACCTGCAGCAAATGATCACCCAACATTCAGCAGTCACTTTCAGCTCTGTACTTATTCTTTTGGTTTTCCTGCCCGCAACTTTATTGTTTGGTTCACTCTCATAAAGTCATTTACAGCCCCAGCAGCAGCTTTCAGTGTAAAAGCTCTAAAAACCTACAAACCTGCATTAACAGCTAAAGAGCCAGACATATCCCCTCATCAGGTGGCTTGAAACACGACTCCATATGAATGCTAATGTTGCTCCAGGTCTGCTGTCAATAAGCAACTTTTTAGCTAATAAGTTAACTAAAAAGTTAATAATAATAATAGTCTTAGTTGGCCCAAGTGGCCCAAAAAAACATGTTAAGTTTAAGGATGAAATAAAAAATAGAAAATTGTGTCCACTTGGGGATTGAGGATATCTGCAGCAAGCGGTTAAACAAACATCTACCATATTACTTACTTATAAACTTTCTATGGAAAATAACTTCTCAAACAGCCTATATGCACATCCAGCAGTTAAGGAGCAACATTAGCATTCAGTTGGAGCTGGACACAACTATTTCATGAAACAAACAGTTGAGCTGCAAAATCTCATATTCTAGACCCTTCATAACAAAATACAAAAAAACATCTTGTGCACACAGTTGCCACAGCTCCGGCTCTACTCACTCGTATGTGAGAGAGGTGACCTGGCTGGCACCAGAGGAGGTGGTCATGACGTCCCGACGCTGGTCGGCAGCGTTTCCCTGCTCATCTCTGGCCAGAAGGTCAAGCACCTCGTTGTTGTACACCTCCATCACTGATACCTCCACCGTGTAGGTCCCTGCAGGCTTCTCAGAGATCAGCCTGGGTCACACACACACACACACAGGAACAGACACACAACCATGGACAGATAGAGAAAAGGTCAAAGACCAACCCGATTATATTCCATCTCAACTCTCAGCGCACATTATGAAGTAATGGACTGAATTTATGTTATTCCTGAAGCACTGAATTACAATACAATACAGTACGATAGACCCAATCTACTGTGGTTTCAGCACAGCATAAAAACACACTCACCTCCTGCAGAGCTTAGTCATTACACACAAATATCACAAAAACATATGAATAAAAAAATGCATTTCTTTCTCACCGAAAGAGCTCAGCAGCAGCCTTGGGGATAATACCCTGCTGTGTTTCCTGCTGTGTCCCTGAGTGCTCCTCCAGCAGCTGGGATCCCATCATGGTGTGAGTCTTCCCACTGCCTGTCTGCCCGTATGCCATTATACACACATTATAGCTGCAGGGCAGGGAGCCAGATGACATTCAATTCATGCTGAAGTCTTGCAGTCATATTATGCTGTTTGTCATGTCTTTCTTTATATGTTCTTTATTCACGCAGGGTATAGTGTTTAATGAATAGAGCTGAATTATGAATAAATAATGAATAATGACTTGTGATTTGATATAGTCCTTTTTCTGGTATGCTTAAACACTTACCCATCCAGCAGAGATGTGAGGAGCGGCTTGACTTCCTCAAACACTGCATCCTGGGAATCCTCTGGTCCATGCACTCTGGAAGACACAAAGACTAATCATTAATAAACTGAAACTGAAATAGAACACTGCACATCGCATCATGATAGTGTTTGATATCACCTCTCAAACTCAAACATCTTGTTTTGCACTGGAATCCCCGTTTTTATGCAATTCACCATCACCGTGTCCTGAAATCAACAAACGAGGAATAACACACAAAAGTGAGAGAGTTGAAGCAGCTAGGGGCAATAAAATAAATTCTAACAGTCTGTGAAACTCACATCACTGACTGCAGAGACCACTTCTTCTGATGACGCAGGCCTGATAGAGAAAAGAATAGATTTCTTTTTTTAGTTTTAGCACAGAACAACTCGATTAACATACAGTATTTCATGTTATAATGATGAACCATGTGTTGACCCACCTTGATCCAGCGGTGAAGGACTGGACGTGGTCAAAGGGTAGAACTGGTCGCACCCTGCAGTGAACTCTGATGTTGCCTCTCAACTCCTGTGGCAAAACATAGAGTGACAATGAAGGTCACAATAAGAACCTACTGTATTACTCGTTATCTTTTGACACAAAGCATCTGTCCTCACCACCAGTGCATTATGGAGTTCTTTTCTCCGCTGCCTCTCTGCCCTGTACCTCTCCCTCTCCTCCTCCAGAGAGCGCTCAAGAGCTGCAACACCAGCTTGCAAGTCTGGACAGGGAGAGCAGAAAGATAGTTTAGAGGAAAATAGTCCATTCAAAATCAAAATGAAGAGTGAAGGATTTTCTATCATGGACTGTGGTTAAAGGTTAGCGGCCATTGTGTTAATTTTAAGACAAAAACAAGTTTTAAAAAACAAGATCAACATTGAAAGGCCTAGATAGATAGATTTGATGGGGGAATTTGGTGCAGTACAGTATAAGTCGTAGCTCAACCTATCTGAAGGCAAAAAGCAGTAAAGGTGAATGAATGTCTGTCTGTGTAAATATCAACTCCAAATACAGTGGCATCTGTTCTCTGGCGTAAATCTTTATTCAGGCCAAGTCCTTAATCCTGGAGCAGACATGTAGGTACACCTGACACCAAACCCCTCTGGCTGGGACATTCAAGAATAGTCTTGGTTGAACATACATAGAACATCTGTGTTTAAAATTATTTTAAACATAAATTATTCTCAAAATAAAATCACATAACAGTAACAAAGCACTTCAAATATCGTATTTCATTGTAAAATATGTCTGCACTTTAAAGCCTTCATTAAGTGGCTGTGTAAAGCTGTAATTTATTTATTTTGTTGTTCTTTTGACATGTTCCCAGCAAATAATTAAAGGGGCGCTATGCAGTTTTGGCAATTTCTTCACTTTTTGCTCGCAGGTTTCTCTATAGAGCTCCCCCTACAGCTTCGGAATAGATATAACTGCTGACTCCTGGCTCGGTCAGTCTGCCGTTTCCTCTTTCTGTGTTCCTCCGACAATGCTTTCCTAGCTTTCTGCTTCTTTTTTGCCAGCTCAGCCATGACGATAGTGTGAAGAACTCCATCGCTACCTTGTTCTTATAGCTAGCCGGTTCCTGTATGTGTGCAGTGCCTAAAGCAATATGTTACATCGTGAGACCTGATATCACGCGATACTTCCTGGCGCTGAGGTCGGCGGCTCGCCGGCCGAAAGTTGCATGGGTGTTTTTTCCACTCACAGGCGCTAGCGGGGAAGTGAGACCATGACCATTCATCCCGAAAAAAGTCATATAACCATTCCAATGACTCCGAAGCTGTTCACTTAACATGAATTAAGCTAAAAAAACTGCATAGTTCCCCTTTAAGGAAACTTTAATAGCTAAACAGAAGGTTAACCAACATTGCACAACCAGCACAGCTCAATAAATCATGAAATATTCCAAAGCTCATGTATGAAATATGGAGTTAAAAATCAATTAACAGCCCTAAAATCAAACTATGAGCAAAGTAGCAAATAAAATGCAATGTAAATGAAATAAAGAAAATTCTCCACAGGGGTTGATACTAACAGGAAAGTGGAGGTACGTAGGCTAAGTTTAACATTCCCCATTAACTAACGAAAAGCCATTTGGTTTGGAGCATTAATGTGTTCAGGAAGATCAGTTTTCACCAATCATCAGAGCCATGGTGAGTAGGTGACTTGCGGGACTGCATTAGAAAAAGACAGTCAACCTTGGACAACCTCGAAGGGCAGGGTGAGAGGGAGAGGAGGGGTGGGACAGAGTGAGAGGGAGAGGAGGGGTGGGACAGAGTGAGAGGATTACCAGTCTATTCAAGATACAGCCAGCACATTATCTGTAACCCGTAACACTTTAGAATGAAGACAGACAGAGAGGGTGAATGAGTGAGCAGAACAAGGTATTGGAAGTGAGAAGTGAGACCAGAAGGGAGGGATAAAAAGAAAAATCTTTTCTTCCTTTAAATCACATCTTTAAAGATCATCGAAATAACTTCTGACAGTTTGAACCCTCCGCTGTGGTTTACAGTATACTTGCAGCACCTGAGTAGAGTAGAGTAGCTCATATAAGCTACACTTTGTTCAGCCAACGGGACAAAAGCATGTATGTAAACTTTTACAAACTGCTAATATGAAAAGTTACATAGGATTCCTAAAGTGTGTGCATCAGTCCCAACAATCCTTTCAGTCTCCCTGAACTCTACTGTGCAGTCTACTCCAGCAGTGTGGTCAAGTGTGGTCCAAACTAAAAATTACTTATGCAATGCCACAGTGTTTTGATAAAAAACAACATTTGGCTCCTTTAAATTGGAAAATACCACAGGTCAATGTTCAGGGCAGAGTGTTAGTGCCTTAAGATGCTGCTCTTCTTATAGCCGCCTGCACGCTGGTGCAGACTTCCAAACAGGTAACCCCAGCCTCAAGATTTCTTTAGAACCCTAACCTAAAATGATGTCAAAGATGCCACACCCTCACATACTTACTCTGAACCTCATCTCCATGGTGACCATTTAGAGAACCGGTGGCATGCTCTACTTTTTCCAGCAGTTGCTTACTCTGCTCCTCCAGCTCCGTGGAAAAACTCAAATACACAGCGAAAAGTTCACTCAAGTCGTGCTTCACAGCCTGTTACAAACACACAGAGAGGACAAATGAATTGTGTGTGTGTGTGTGTGTGTGTGTGTGTGTGTGTGTGTGTGTGTGTGTGTGTGTGTGTGTGTGTGTGTGTGTGTGTGTGTGTGTGTGTGTGTGTGTGTGTGTGTGTGTGTCTCTTTCTGAGTTCCCATACTACCTGCCTTCTTGAGGCTATTTAGTGAAACATCTCAACAAGACAGAAGTAAAGACAACTCAGAACCTACCATGTGTGCACACATTCATCTCAGTGGATTTGTACCTGGACCTCAGAAAGCAGTTTGTCGAGGGCCGCCCGGGTTAACTTCTGTGCATTCCTCTGGTGCTGATGATGGTTCCGGGCCTTGGTCTCTTCTTCATGGTCACGACGGAGTTTCCCCAGACACTGAAAAGGATATGACAACGTGCTTCATTCTTACTTTATGCCAAGCTACAGTATGACCAGCAGCTGAAATAAGCTTATCCCCCACTTGTAGCATGTGATGCTTAATTGAATTTAACTTAATTTTAACACAATACACAAGTTTCTGTGAGGCGTGGTATGCACATTGAAAGCAACAAATTTCCCTAATACATGGTTGTTTTGCTCTTATGTGCCATACAGCATGCTAAATGTTAGCCCTTATCACAAAAAACAGTACAGTAACAGCTTTGCTGCTAAATGGTGAGTACTTGTGTTATTACTACTTACTTGCTCTATAGGAAGTGAATATGTAGCTGAATGAAAGAACAGATTTAGACTTTTCAACTTTAAATGCTGCACAGCAAGTGACTATATGGCTGCTCACTTCAGTTTTGTACATGCATTAGTATTTTTTTAGTACTTTCTACTTCCACAGGTCAAAATGTCTACAGTTAAAAAGGCCTATAAACCCAATTAGACATACTACTGTGGGTAATAGTTGCCTGATTACATGTGTTTAAGTGTTGGCACTGAGCACTTGAAAGGACAGTCAACTACTTGTTTGTGTCTATTTTCTCATATTATAACAGAGACATCCTGTAATGAAATATGACACAAACTGAATGGCAATGAAACGAAAAGCATAGAATGTTTACTTGACCGTTCAGGCTCAGTTGATCACCACTGTCAAACTTTTTTTTTTTGTTCCATACAGTGATAATTAGGCCTATCAGGTTATTAGGTTTAAGCCTGTAAGTATGAATACAGAAGACATTTTCTTACCTCGGCAAGTCTTAAATGAAGAATAGCATTCTCTGTCTCCAGTTCCAGTATTCGCTCCTCTTTACTCTGAAACACAGTGAGAATATTACAGTCTGGGTTTTGTGCGTAAAGTTATTTGGAAAACATGAACGGATTACAAGTCTACAAGTCTCTGAACAATCTCGGATACATTGATCTCGCATTTGGCATTCACTAAACAGTGACTCACTCTCAGTTTATGCTCCAGCAGGTGTACCTGGTGCGCAAATATTTGGTCCCGGTTTATAAAGAGAGGCATATTTTTTTCTAAAAGAAGCTAGTTAGAGAACGGAATGAATAGCATCGTCCCTTTCCTTCTCAACTGATCAAGTCGTGTCCTCTCAGGTCATATAATCCGATTAACATCGGTTAACAACAACTCTGCTCAGTGGGATCAGCTAGCTACACATGTTGCTCCGGCAGGCTATTCCTATGGCAATATGTTTTTTCATATACTGTAGGGTTATAATGTTAGGTGATCTTTTTTTTTTTACTTTCTAACTGAGAAGGTATATCCCCCCCATTATTCCCTAATTCAAAGTGGCAATTCAATTTGGCTGATGTCGAAACCAAGATTGTTTGGTCCTCCGAGACTACATTATTCACATGTCTTGGTGAATTAGCTAAAGCATGGCCATAAATTGATGCAGAAGCACGACTGTTAACCACTTATTGGTAGCGCCCAGAGTGATAGAGAAAGACATGGCTCTGTAGCGCCCATAGATAGTTAAAGTAGCGCCAGACAGACACGAGGATAGTTGGTAACGTTACACAGATAGAGGGCAGCAACGCCTCCGATTAGTGATGTGTCAAAAGGAACCAATGAAAAAGAACTAAGAAGAAAAATACTTCCGCTGCAGTCACAGTTTGGTTTTCAGCCAGGTTGTCAGAAGTAACGTTAAGGTTACAATATGGCTAAATTGAAAGACAAAAGACGAGAGAAAACCAGTGTCGCCAATGAGGTAAGATGTTGGAACGCTGCCTTTTGCTAGCTTGCTAGTTAACTAGTGGGATAGCTCTTTAGCTTGCGCCTCAGTATACACATTTCACATTTCACTCATGCACTGTCGCGAATTATCGTTTATTAGGACGGCGAAGGCATGTCCCGCCCTACTCTGCCTTATTTTGCCTATGATTGGCTTACCGTGGTATTCTACCTTAACCCTAACCAATCGCACTTCTCATTCCTAAACTTAACCAATCCAACTAACATAGGCAACTATTGCTAGCCAATCAGAAGCAGGGTAGGGCGGGTCATGCCTTCGTCACCCTAGTTTAATGTTGTGTGATCTAGCTAAAATAGCGTTTGCAGGTGTTATATCCATAGACAGTTAAATAAAGGGTTATATCTCACTTGTCTGTAAATATTGTAGATTGACCGTTTAGAGGAGCGACGGGCGCGTTGTCGAGACAACCTGGAGAGGGCTGAGTTCAGGACCAGAAAAGAGCAGCTCTCTGACAAGGACAGGTGAGGATGATGATGGAGATAGTGACTGTTAAATACTCCAAAGATAAAAACCTAACGAGAATAAATAACTCACTTTGCGGCTTGTCCAGAGAGTAAACCCTCCTCTCATCTTCTCTGCTCCACAGGCAGGACCTGGAAGATGAAATGACGATCATTAATCAGAGGGTGGTAAAGTTAGGTAAGTCTACATCCATAACATTCTTATCCATACTGTGCCAATCACTAGGCATATACAAAACAATATTTTACAACATGGACATTATGGTCCCAATGACCAGACCAGTACCTTGCATATGGCCGTGTTGCATCGGTGAGAGTTAATGGGTGACACTGTTGTTTGTACTGTTAAGCGCTTTGTCCTACTAAGATGGAAAAGGCTACAAAAGTGCAGTCCATATACCATTTATATAAACAACGTCGCAATAAAAAAACCCAGAAAGGACTACATTTTTATGTGATCTGAGCCACTCCTGAAAGTCACAGAAAGGTCATGAAAGTTTCCATTAGAGCCATGACAGCAACCCCTGCTTAATATCATTATAGTCTATTACTATACATTTAGTCTGCCATTACTGCAATAACAGCAGAGCAATTGCAGGTTGTGTTTCTTCATAAAGGTTTTCATTTTAATAAAAAATTACACATTATTGCCTTACCATTAGTTTTGTTTGTCATTTCCAGACAAGGAGCTGGAGATGTTAAGAAGAGACAATCGGAAGAACATGCTGCTATCAGTCGCTCTGCTGGTTATCAGTGCTCTCTTCTACTATGTCTTTGTTTTCAATGAAGAGGACTCCTTGTCATGAAAAGGCTGAAGAGCTGTGTTGATGAAATACTTCAGTTCTGCCTCTAGATGGCATCATTGTGTAGATCTCTTCTGGTCATCATACTGCACAGTCAGAACCCCACCACAGCTTCTTGGATTAAAGTAACATATTACTACATATAGTAAGTAATATATGAGATAATATTAAAGTGAAGTGAGCAATCATTTTTGCCTTTTCAGCTTGTATAGTCAGTTTTTATTTGCATTGCTGTATAAAGACCGTACTGTATATTATGACATTCAACATGAAGACAGGATTACAACATGGACAGTTTGTCCCCTAAATAACCAATTAAATATTAAGTTTGCCTTATGCCACAAATAAACCAAAGTAATAATGATTGTATACACTATACCGAAGAAATGATTCATCAAATGGTGCCAATCAAGTCGGCTTTTTTCTTTTTAGTCACATATAAATGTGGGATAATGCATGATACACATGTCGCATGTGCATTAAATGAATGAAAATCTTTGATAAATTCTGTTTAAGTGTGAGTTGTACAGTATGTTTTGTCATTACAGCAAATGGAGAAGCTGAAGAATGTATTTTTTGTTTTGATACTCATGGTGGCCATACACCCATCTCCTAAAAGCTGAAAGATGGCAAATGTCTTATTTTTAATACACATATGAAAATGAGGGTATGAGAATTAGGTTTGGTCCTTATAACTCATCTCTTTTTTTTTTTAATCTTTTCTGGGAGTTTTTCATGAATAAAATAAACACTTTATGTCAATTTTGGAAACATATTTATTGAAGTGTTGGTATTTCATAGGATCAATATTATATTTATTATAAGCTCAATCGTTATATTTATGCTATCTATTTTGCAAGTAGAGTTCATTACATGACTCATAGCTTTGATAGAGGCCCAAATTTGTTATAATTGGACCTTACTGTGTGTGAGTAGATGTGTTTTGATCAGGAAGTTTATTGTTTGACAGTAAATACAGAGGAGGCGTCATTCTTGACCCAGTGACAGAGCGGTGTGTGTGGCAATCTAAGGGCAAGACTGTAAAAAGCCTTACGGCTTTCTCTCTATCCTGAGTGGATAAAAAACATCACTAAGGCTACGTTCACGTTCAAATTTTTTTTTTTGCAGTATGATAATGCAGTAAAAGAACAATAACAATGACATCAAACGCAGTACGCTGTTGCACTAAAGTTAGGGAGGTTATGGAGGCAGTAAGCATTTTCACTTCTATTTCTAAATGTTTGTATAATGGCAGCCGTAACATTAATGATCAGGTGCTGAGGAGGAGAAGAATGAAGAGAAAGAGAGCCAAATTGGCTATTTTGGCCTTTTGTGGGGTTATGGCTACAAATTCACTACAGAGGTCTTGTCTTCCTTTTTAATTGTACTGTCTGTGTCTAGGGCTAACTCCCGCTGTCGCATAATTGTGACAAACGTCGATGTAGATTGACGTAAAAGTCACATCAAATCCGCCTTGGTTGTTCACACTATGGCCACATTGAAAAAAATCTGTCTGAACGTAGCATAATAATGATTGTTATCGCTTTATTTAAAATAACTCTCTTAAAGACGTAGAATCATTTTAGCATGTCTCCTCTCCATTGGGTGGGTCGGTCGGTCGGTGCCCATGTTCATCATAATAATGGAACATGTCACCCAACAATGTGGATTATTGCTGTGTTTTTAATACTTTTCCGTCAACAATGGAGCTCAGTGGCACAGCGGAATAAGCTATATGCCTATATATTTTAGACTTTTTCGGCACAGACAATAATTTTAGTAGGATCAATTAATTGTTGGCTTTTTGTCTTTTCATGATTTGTTGACAATAAAAAATATAAATAGAATATAACCAGACTTATCCTTTTTTTAATTAAAATAATTTCAGACTCTTTGCTTTCAATGCACAGGGGAGATCTCTGGTTGTGGTGTGAAATCAGTAAATTGTATGACAGGACAGCCCAGCAAATAATTGTTTGTTTGCCGTCCCTCCTACACACTCTATCATCACCAACACAGTCCAGAGCGCGCCTACGCCCTCTCAATCTCTCATCCCCATATTAAACAGATGTAAACAAGCCCATTATGCAACACTTCTGTGGGATTTAAAAGAAGATTATGGCCACTGAATCTGTTCAAATATTCATTTTCATATTGTGGTTGGTATCATTGCTCATTTAAAAACATTTAAAATGTACCCTTCAAAGGTAATGCATAACAAAGTCATAAATTACTCTGAATATTTTGGTAAGTAACACTGCTATTATGTGCTTTTGATAAATTCAAGACATCACTTTTGAATACTTTTGAATTATTTACTCTTGGATGTAATAAAGTTACCTGAGATTTATTTTACAATAAAGTAATTGATGATTGATTGTGGAAAAACAAAAAAACTGGACTTTCGGTGAGTTAGTCTTACTTTTGATCAATTGCTACACAATTGCTCTTCCTAAATAAAAGTTACAGTCCCTTTGCTTGCGTGCTCCTACACAGTCAGATGCTGACCTTGTGTGCAGTTTCTCTTTTCATGACACGGCATGTTACAGTAAGTGGCCTCAAGTTATGAAAGAACATGACTTATGAAAAATAACTTCAGCATAGGTCTGTCTGAGCAGCGAAATGCCAGATGTCACTTTGAATTCTTTTGGTTCAGAAGCAGAAGGATGTTTGAGCTCACCGGCTGCAGGCGGAGGTTTAGTGTCTGCGCTCAGGTCAGGTGGCATTATGTAAGTTTGGTCATGTCTTCATGTTTTAAACCTTCCTTGCTGCCTTTTTTTGTCAGTTCACCTGAGCATCATAAAGGATTTATATCAAACGTGTGGTCATACTTTAACTGAATTTAATATGTGTATCTTGTATGCGGTAAATAAATCTCTATAGTTGTCTGCTCTGGCAACATGTGTATTGTGCCAATGCATTATTTACAGTTAATGTATTGTTTATCAGAGGAAGTTGCCAGATCGACTGTAGAAGTACACACCCTGCATTCAAAATGTTGCTAATGTATAACTATTATTATTATTAGCATTATTAACAAAATGTTCTTAAAGTATCAGAAGTACAAGTATACATTTTGCAGTCTTTGTCAGTGTTGTTTGATTGTATATTATATTACTGCATTAATTATTAATGAGGTATTAATGTTAGTGGCATTGTACTCTTGTAGTTTGTCAAGGAGTTAGATTTGGGTAGTTTAATCTATAATATGCTTTATAAGATGATCATGTGTTTTGTGTCTAAAATCTTATTTTATCCTAATTTGTGAAATAACCAGTGACTATAGCTGTCAGATGAATGTAGTGGGAGTAAAAAGTACAATTTGCCTCTGAAATGTAGAAAAGTAGAAGTGTGGCGTAGCATAAAGTACACAAGTGAAGAAACTCCTAACTTTTTGAGTGACTATTTTATATATATATATATATTATATTTTATATTATAAAAATCGCCGTAGATAACTACACACTCTCACACATACAGCATAACATCTCCTGCCACATCATTTGGACCTAGTACAGCTATATGCTCATGCTACATTTACATTGTTGCATCAACCCAGCTGTCGTCCGTAGTGACGTGCAAAAGTATCTTCAGCTTATTTTGTGGAAATTGCCAGTTATAGTTATAGTAAGGAATTAAGTCATCATGCTCAGATAATAATGCCAGTCACATTACTGAATCCTTAAATTGGTCACGGCTGAATTTATCCCCATCCGCACCTAATTTCTACATTAGTCATCATCGCTGTAGTCAGAGTGGTGATTAATCTCTGAATAAGTAAATAGGAGTTTCTCTTGAAAAGAAGATGAAGAAGAGCAGAGTCAAGGAGCTGGGAGGATAGAAGAGAGACGGGGGACATGGGGGAAAGTTAATTTGTTATAAGTGTCATGTTATGAAGGTTAAACTAGTCTGAGGTGGGAAGGTTCATTGAGTGTGAGGGAAAGTAGAAAAGTATCAAACAAGGTAAGCTGATAATAGGTAATGAGGCTGCATTAAGGCGTGAGTAATAGAGAGCCTGTAGAACTACCAAAGTGAGTGAACTGGCGGCAGACACTATTCAGTCGTGCACCAGAGCTTTTACAAAACACACATGTTTAACCTGAGCAGCTCCATCTGACTTCTTATTATCTTCCAGGTCAAACCGACCCGTTTCCCTCAGGTAAGTATTAAAGACATTTCATTGGGCACAATACTTTCTTGCCTGAGTTGCAATGAACTTGTTAAAATGTTTGGTCACTTTGACCTGGTTGCGGAAATTGAAGCTTAATAGGTGTTAAATTGTCGAAATTAAACCGGGATGTGTTTGATCTTTCATTGGCCACTTCCTGCTGTGATTTTCCCAAAGCCCTCTTCTCTGAAACATGACAAATCACAATTTATTGTTGTACAGTATGGCTGGAGACTTAAAATTGTCACCTGTAGTCTGCAGGACCATTCAGAAGGACCCGGAGCTCATCCACAGATACACCGCTGGTTGACCCTTATCCATTCACCTGGCAATGCAGTATGTCCAATACAGACCACTAGAAAAAAGAATGCCAAAGTGAACCAAACAAGACATATTAATGTATAAATTCAAAATTCACATTCAATCATTCAATTTAATTATTGTTCTGTGGTGTAAATAGTTGAATGAGTGGAGCAAGATGGCACCTGATACTTGGAATCCTATAGCTGCTATAAATGTGTTCTGTTACTGTAAAGACATTGGACTACTGTACTATATGACTGAACATTCTTGCTTTGAATCCATTCAAGGATTCAAGGATTTGATATTAGATGTTAAACTATGTACCATGAACATGTCACCACTAAATCAACATTAAAGAGAGGTTACCTTTTGTGTACAAATCAGTGGAAAAAAATTAATTTATTCACAGAAAAGTGTTTCTTGGGGCTTAATCATTTTACCCTATAAACATGTCTCCAATAAGAGGGGACACTCTGCCCTGTTATGTGTTATTTAACTTCTACAGTAAATATAATTAGGGTGAGTACAAAACTAAAACATTTAAACAGTGTGTTGCTGTCCTCAACACATATTAGGCTCATTGTACCTTGAAACGTGTCACACAGTGTGTTTTCTGAGAAGCCAGAGGGAGAGGAGTTTATGTCCCCTGGGTCAGGTTTAGGGCTTCTCTCTCTCTCTCTCTCTCTCACACACACACACACACACACACACACACACACACACACACACACACACACACACACACACACACACACACACACACACACACACACACACACACACACACACACAGAGAGAGAGAGAGAGAGAGGCAGGCAGCATGTACAATACACAATACAATCAGCACATGCACTGCACCTGGTAGCTTCCAGGCCACTAACAAGCATTAATACAGTGCAATCCTGTGCCAAAACGTCTCTCTCTCTCTCTCTCTCTCTCTCTCTCACACACACAGTGTTTGAACAGGCCACAGGCAGAGTGACGAAAGGCAAATGACGATGGCTTTTATTGCATAGCAGATTTTATATAGCTGTTGCGGGCTTGTCTCTGCTTTTCCAAGAGATAAAGCATGTGTTTGTGCTTGTGTGTTCATCCTGGTAAACTAATAATCACAATGTAGGCATTTCCAAGGTTTTTTCCTGGTTACCACTACTCTCTCCATGGGAAGTACTATCAGAAGTTAATGCCACTATTGATTTTTTCGTGTCTGTCCTTTCTTCGTCCATCTGTATCTCAAACATTCCTGAGACACATTAATATAAATATGCAATGACAACCCAGGATGGGAAGCAAAAACCAGCAATTTGGGTGATAACGTAATCTATAACACCAAAGCCTTTTCCATGGAGCTAATGGCTAACTGAGCAATAGTTATGTTTCTAGGGAGAGCATTTGCTACGCCGCTGTAATTAATGTTATTAATGAAGGAATCATTTGACTGTGTACTTTGGTAATTGCCTGAGAGCTGCTCAGGTCTGCACTGATCAAGCATTACATAATTCAAACACTGCTACAAGCCCCTATTTAGTCTAATGGATGTAATATCAAAGGAAAGGCGAATTCCAGTGTTGCTAATATTCACCTCTGCAACAATAAAAAGTGCACTTTGCTGCTGAAGAGATGACACAGACGACACATTCAAGTTAGATATTAGGCGTGCATTCCTGACTATGCTGAAATGTAAATCTTGTCACAGAAATCAGGATCTAGTGAAGCAACTATAGATACAAGTAAATAAATGCAAGCGTGGAGGCAAGTAAAAAAGAACCGGAAGAAGCTGAGCAGTGTGTGGGACCATCTTTGGTTGCTGGAAAAAGAGAGCAGATTAAGTGTAAAAGTGTTCTGAAAGCAACACTAAACTCAGACTAAAACATATGGCTTTATCCTTTAAGTGCAGTTATATATCTAATAATGACTTAATTCAAAAAGCCTTACCAAATATACATAAAAGGTGTCTGAATAATCTAATTGTGTGCATTTGAAGGCTAATTTCACATGATAAAATGTTTTATGAGATGTATTCGTGTATTATATTTTGAGATAATTTCTTTTCTTTACTGGCTTTGCCATGAAACAAGCACATCTTAAGCACAATAAATGCCGTTTTGTAGCCGATATATAAATTCCTGAATATGTATATAAAGACGTGAACTTATGCTTGACATCATAACCACCAACACCAAATGGGCTTCTTAACTTTTTCCAATCAGTCCAATGGTTAGGTATAAAAAAGTCCATATACTAGCCAGCATCACCTGTATATACAGATGATTTAACTTTGCACCAGGCTGGTAGTGTGCTGGTGTAGCTCTTAACAGTGGGCTGCCACAAACATACAGTACAAACAGTAGATGGACATACAAATCCAGTGTGGTCCTATTTCAGAGGGTGTAGAATTTACAGAATATGTGTATACGTAAATGAACTTGTCATACTTTGACATACATACAACTTGGAGGGTATATGATTTCTTGGAGGTTTGTTTACAATAATTAAAGTACAATTATATAAGCATTTGCCATTTAAGAAATGTAAGCTTTACAGTAGCATATTGCCACAAATTCACTTTGGAAGCCCTGTGTACAAATAGGTGGTTGCCTGATTTGGTGGGTGATCAAAAGCAACATCTGTTGAGGTGGAGAAAATAATAAGGTGAACAAACATCTCCTGCTCTCACAGTGCCACGGCCTCAGTGTGCAGTCCATTAGTGTCCTCCAGCACCTCTCACCTTTCCCCCACTTTGTGGTCAGCCTTAATCTGACTGAGCGTTTCACAGCTTGCACAACAGGACATTATTACAGTTGATGGTCCACATGAGGAGCACGTGCAATCAACTGCTGCTGTGTGAAAGGTGTTGTTGAGGCCTAAGTGCGATCAAGCTGCCCAACAAAGACAAAACAAGAGTTATTTAAAAAATCCAGTGTGGAACCTTTGTGAAAAGAGCCCACATGAAACGCACACACCTGTGACCAAAATCTAATCTAAAGGTCCATGGCGCATAAACAAATTTGAACAAACACTGTATACAAGCAAACACACCCAGAGAAACTAATTTCACATGACCTATAATAAGGTATCAAGTGTAGCAAAGTTATTGTATAGAAAAATGCATTCTCTCGCTATACTATTGCTGTATTACATAAAATATGTACATATATTTTGACGTGTATGTTACATTCTACATTTATGTTTATACATCACAATTCATGATTAATACAAGTACGTATATACCGTATCAGTATGTGTATTGTGTATACAGTACTGTATATACATACATGCAGACTTGCACTACTAGATTCTTTACTTCTGCACATAAACTTTTTGCACATATGCCTACAAAGTATTGTAATGTATGTAATGTAAATAGTGTTTGAATGTCATGCATTCATTTTAATATTTTGCCATGTTTATTATTTTTAAACTGTTCAATAGCTCCTCAAACTGTTTCTTGTACTGCTGTAACATGTGCATTTCTCTCTTGGTTATCAGTAAAGTCTTATCTTATTCCCATACTACATTTTATTAAATATAGTTTGGAGCATCTCCATTTACAGTACATTCAACTGTACATGCGGATTTGTCCTGAGCACTCAATCCAATAATAACAGAGTCAGTGTATGTGGGCCATGTTCAAAGTAGAATTTACCAAGTTGATGCAATTTGGAATACGGCAGGTTAAAGCTGGGAGTAGGAAAGTTATTGCAAGGAAGAGCAAAAGAGAACACACAAAAAGCTGTGTTTACATGAAAACTGTTACATGAAACACTAACAAATATGTCTTTTTCATAGCAGGCATTTTGACTTGTAGTAGAAAAAGGACAGTGTGACAGTGAGCCAGCATGCACACTACACAGACCCTGAAACTGAAGCAGCTAAATGAAATTCAACATCATTAATTTTATTATTTACACCTGTGCTTTTCCTACTGGGACATGTGCGATGTAATATCTTCCCTGGGATATTAGTGTTATCGATACATGTTATTAAACATGTATTAACAATGAACATGATTAATGTAATCTTTTATTCTGCAAATAAAACATTTTGTTGAACATTTAGTGGTGTGCTGATGTCACTTTATAAAAGCTATGAAAAAACTTTTACAAGGAGCAGATATCCATGTATGTATCCAGACACGCCTGTGGGGCTTCTGGTCCATGATGGTATACCAGTTCCTGTGTGGCACTCTGATTCCGTCAACCCACTACCTGTTTAAACAGCCTGGCAGATAAACTCATGTGTTTGTGGCTGCAGAGGCTGCTAGAGCAGACACACATATTATTATCTCTCTTCTGTCACACGCACATACACGTGACTGCGACTGCTTTGCTCCTGAATCACAATTGTAGATGTGAATGAGACAAAAAAAATGAGGCAACAGTCTATACAACCTTTTTCATTAGCGCATCATATCTTACCAATGATACCATATACCAAGACCAATAATGAGTGACATACAGTGTGTGGTAAATGTTCATTTGGCTTTTGCAGCATTAATAGTCGGCTGTAAGTTAAGCTACATTACACCTGCTCATCCCATAGGTGAGTTACTCAAAGCTGCTAAGCACACTTGACCACATGGCACATGTTTTTACACATTTGTGGTATCTCTCTATATGTCTGTCTCATTCCCTTCCTCTCTTTTTCTCACACACACACGCAGACGGCGCAAACAGGATTTAAATGTGTCTAGGTGTAAATTAAAGGTATTTTCCAGGGACAAGGTACTTGCTTTCTCAAGGTGCCATTAGTCTCTTCAAACAGAGCCATCTGCACTGCGCGGGAAGAGGCGGGAACCAAGTAAAGAGGATGTAAAAATATAAAAACAAGTCAGGTGCAATGAGAGGAGTCGAATAAAAGTGCTACAGTAAAGACACGTAATGGAGCCACAGCTGGATTTCATTTCTTTATTCCTTGTAGAAAATGTACAGTACATCAAAGGCAATACTATACAAAATAGAAAAATGGCACACAGTACTCACAAGTTCAAACGTTTAAACACAATGAGGGCTATATAATACTGCTTTGGCATTTCAAAAAACACGTACTAAAGTGCAAGATTTTCCATTCTTTAACTCATTTAAGTACATTCGCAGGTTTGTTTTGTCTTTTTCACAGACGTTTTCTTGTTCACAGCATTTCCAAAGCCTCATCCTAACTTTTGTTGAGACATAATAAAGTGCAGATACAGGATGCATGAGAGACACGTTTCTAGCATCACACTCTTTGTGTTTGTAAAAAGCATTCAATGTCAATTGTAAGCAGATTGTCAATGGTGACAGGATGGGTTGTCTTTTTGCTCTGTCTTTTCTCACAAACTAACACTCACACAAACAAAAAGAGCCCTAGCACCCTTTTAGACTTCACTTGGTGACCTAGACCGGTATGCCTTGTTGGTCTGAAAGCAGCCACAGAGAAGCACGTAGATGGAGCGCTGGATCTCTGCGTTTCTATAGGCGTAGATGATGGGGTTGATCATGGAGTTGTAGGTGGCTGGCAGCAGTGTAGCGTAGGTGTACACTGATGGATACTCCTTCTCGCCTACCAGGCAGTAGATGGCGAAGGGCAGCCAGCTGGCTCCAAATGTCCCCAAGATGATAGCCAAAGTGGAGACCCCCTTCTTAGTGGCGACGTAATTTGACGTGGCAAAAAAGTGCTGCTGGAGGGCGATCTGGTGGGCGTGGTGGCAAACGATCTTGCAAATCTTGAAGTAGAGGGTCAGCATGAGCACGAAGATGACAAAGAAGGAGGTGGCCAGGAGCGTGACGTTGCTCCGGGTCAAAGGACGAACAATGCTGCAGGAGGCTGGATCGTCCAGGCAGTTCCAGCCGAGAACTGGCAGCAAGCCCAAAAACAGAGACACCCCCCAGGTACCCAGCAGCATCAGGTGTACGTACTGCAGCGTCTTCTCTGAGAAGTATGTCAGGGCGTTGTAGAGGGACAAGTAACGGTCCACTGTTATGGCCAAAAGGCTGCTGATGGACGCAGTGAAGGAGGCCACCAGGAAACCTACAGTGATAAGACTGATAGTCTCAGAGGATATCACATACTGAAACACAAAGTTCAGGATTAATCCCATGCCGGCCAGCAGGTCAGCTGTTGCCAGGCTCCCAATCAGCACAAACATAGGAGTTCTTAGTGTCGGTGTGTAGAAGATAATTGCTACCACTATGGCGTTTTCACAGGCGATGACAGTGCCTGACATGCAGAGCATAATGTCCCATGGATTGATGGGGAAATCTAACGGGGCAGTGGAGAACTCCAGGCTGCTGTTGCGCTCTGGAAAATCAGCTTCCATCCATGGGAGAGCTTCTCCAGCCGCAGGGGTCGCAAAGGACTCGTTGACCACTAGCGACTCGTTCATATCTCAGAGCGGTCGTCTTTTTGTCCTGTAGGCAGCAGGAGAACAAGTAGATTTGTTTGTTAATGAGATATTCAGGCACATTGTTTTCACTAGTGACTTTTAAGGAGGAGTTGGTAATGTTTCAGTGTCTCTTGCTCAGTGACTTGATCAGTGTGTTTGATTGTCACTGACTACAAGTGCAGCTTAAACTGACCTGTAAATCTACTTACTCACTGAAATACACAAGCGCCAAATGCAAAAGTTCATATTTTAAAAAAGCACACCATTTACCAATACCTACAGTATGATGAATTTGAATAAAAAGCAGTTGTAGGCTTAGATAATCGCTATTTGTAGAATATATGCTGCAAGAGTCATGCAAAAGTTACAAGGAAAATCCACCATAAAAATATTTTTGTCATTTCTATAGTATCTGCTGTACAGCTCAATTTTAATTTGTCAATTTGAGTTGCACAGCTGAGAAACAGACTGTAGTGACAGATTCATCAACAATTTGGGGCTGCTCTATAGTGAGTAAATACTTAAACAACTCTACTTGTATTTCACATACCTACATGTATGAAAGCCCTGCATTTCATTTAGATGGAATATCTTAAACAAAACTCTCTGCATTGAACTTATGATGCTCGTTTTTGGGCTTAAACAAACAGCTGCTTGTTAGATGGCGACTTTACCTTCACTACCACCAGCGTGGCGTAATTTAAATTCTGTTTTAGAGTGGATATTCTCTTTAGAAGTTATTGTAATAGTGACACAGCAGCGGCAAAAGGCACGGGAACTGTCCGTGGTGCTGAAACCACAGCACCACTTTCCGTTAAAAACTAATCATCATAACTTCTTTCACAAATTAACTTACAGTGTGACCGTGGTGCTTAATAATATAAGTATTTATATTCACTAAGGAATATAAAATAAAACATTTGAAACTAACAAATATTTTAACACGATTTCTGAAAAGTGTAGGATACGTACCTCCGTGACAAAACGGTCTGAGCTGAGATTTTCGCTGAAATCGGAGCCTCTCGTCCGAGAAAGTATACAAATACAAAGTAAAAGGGATTGCCTCCCTTTTTTTCTCGCTCCTTTGGACCCTCTCAAGTAAAGCCCTTGACTTTGTTGTGCTTCCCACGCATGGGACAGACACCCAGGGCAGGGGTGGTGTGAAGCATTGGCCGGTGTTCAGCACGGCGAGGAAGGTGAATGTGAGGAGGAGGAGGAGGTGGAGAAGGACCAGAGGGGACCGACCGGAGACGCTCGAGGAGAGCTTTAAATCCACCTGACGTCACGGCAGAAAGAGAGATAGAGAGAGCGGCGAGACTCTTTGCCAGACTCTCTCTGCCTCTGTAAAGCTGTAGATGTTGATACCTTGAAAGCCTGGTGTATCTCAGTTTCACACTGAATAGGTGGAGTAAGTCAACTTGTCTTAAACACCTTCTAATGCCACCTAATTTCAAGGGACAATCTGTGGGAAGTAAAAACTTCAATACAAAAAAGGTGCTATAAGCCTTGAAATTGGTAAGTAATAACATCATAAATGTTAACAAGCCTGAGTTTGCTGCAACGTTATCTTTTGTGTTTTTTTAAATTAACAAATTAATGGTATCCCAGAGTTTCATACATTTAATATTATATGTGGGATGAGTCAACCTGCCTTAAACGCCTCTTAATTTAGGGCTCCATGGTGGTCCACGTGCTGTTTCCTGTTCCCTTTATTCCTACAGTCAGGAGTACATTTTCTTAAAACATAAACATGGCATTTATCTCTGGGCAGTTATTGGTAGTATGCACCAATATCAACCCATATCTTTATCTGCCACCAGCAGTTAGTTTCAGTTGAACATTCTGTTGCTATAGCAACCCTTACTGACAAAGTACCAAATATGGACAAGCATCCTTTATCTATTCTCTCCAATGCCGTATTGAACCATTATCGGTATTCCATTACTTATTGATACTTTGAGTACCTGTATGTAGTTTGAAATGTTAAATAAGTTTAAAGCTATACATGCAGCATGGCTTCAAGGCAATGTTGGTCGGTCTGTCCACCACTTTGATCCAGACTGAATTATCTCGACAAATATTAGATGGGTTGCGATGAAAGTTAGTACAGAAATCCATTCATACTTTGCTTTATGACCAAATACCTGCTTTCTAATCAGCCTTAGTTGTACATTTTATTTTGTGCAAATAGGCACATTTGAGCATGCTAAACTCTAAACTACAATGGTGAACATGCTAAATACTGTATATGCTAAACAGTTGTCAGTGTGAGGATGTTAGCATGCTGACGTTATGATTATGCTACCTCTGCAGCATTGTGGAGGAAGGTCTGGCAACGCGAGACTATGATTTAGCAAGCTCAAAGCACCACACGTAGAGGCCGTAGACTCTTAATCTTATGCATATCTTTTCAGGTAAAATAGACTAGTCTTGGTCCTAATCTTCTGTCCCTAACGCTGACTAGTGTATTAGTTTAGTGTTAATCATGCTAGCCAGTATGCTAGCTGTCTGAATGTATTGCTAAAGCAACAATAGTACAGTAGGCCAACAGTAAATTCACAGGTTTGGCCAGCTGTAGATAATTATTGTGTTGGAAGAAATATCATTGGCATAAATAAAGCTCACATAAATAGAAGGCTGCCATAAGTAATGTTACAAGTAACACCTGTAGTTTAACGAGTCAAAGTGTTTGTTGTGTGGCCACGGAAGAGTGTAAGAGTGAGTTACAGCAAGAGCAGAGAGATAAAGGGAGCTCATGTAGGTGTAACAGATGGTCTGGACTAGAAGACTAGCTAACAAGCTAATGCACAAAAAGCTGTGATGTAACTCTGGGGATGGTACAGTAGATTAAAAACATCAGTTCAGCACCAAGTTGCTTTCCAACATGCAGAAACCGATCAGTTTCTAAGTACTGTGTGTTTTGCATACCTGCAAGAAGTTCTCAGACTGACACACACCACGACTAGGCTGAAACACTGATCCAGTATGTCGGGTAAATGTTGTTCACCTAGGAACAAACATCTTGTTAAACCCAATAGGTACTGATTGTACTGTACTGCTGTTACTCTTTGTATATTTGGCTATAGCCATCACTCCTTTTCCTCCGTTTGAAACATTTTGAAAGTTCAGATCTTTTCTTCTCATGTTCCTGTAATATACAAACCCACCTTTAACTTCATCTTCTGCTCTTATTTGCCTCTCTTACAACTGTGACTCATATGAACATGAAGTTTAAATAAATCTGAAGATTTCTTAACGGTTGCAGCCAGTTATTCGGAGGATCTGTATTTTCTCTATTGCCAAATAGAGCTACATTTATGATGCAAGGACTGATAAGAGGCAACAACATATCCACCCCAAATTGTTGTACCAGAACGTATGTATTTCTGCCTTATGCACCAATTAAATGTTGATAAAACAATGGATGAAATGTTGAGAGACAGGGTAAGGTAGGGGGAAATTCAAAGCAGCATGGCAATATGGTAACCAGTTTTGGTTTCCAGGCAACAGCTGTTTGGCCACCTTTTGTCAGTGGAGAGGGGGTTGTCTACATTCATAAGCTAAGTGGTCACATGAAGTGCCTAGTGACTCATGTCAGAGACCTAGGCGGCTACCTAACCACACAGAGGACCAAAATACATCTCAGAATCATTTCCTATTGTCTATGATTGACCAAACCAAACAAAAAGAATGTCCACCTAAATAGAAGCACAGCACCACACAAACACATTCAGTTATTTTTGTGGAAAACCAAGAATGAGCTGCCTCCAAAAATATCAGTGACTAGATACAGTTGTTCATCAATACCCATGTGTGCTGAAAGGTTTCAATGTAATGAGACACTGGCCATTAGAAACATAAAAACATGAGGAAAATCAGGGCCTTACACAAATATCTCTTTTCCCTTCAAAACAGCCCCCAACCCCCTACAGTCCCACAGCCGGCAGATACAGACAGAAGTGCTCTCATTTTCAAGAGTGTACACATGCTCGTACACGAACATAACCTTTACATTAATCCCCTATAAAGATACTTACTCAGGAAAAACTGATGTCTTTAATTAGAACGAGAAGAGGCCATTAATGAAGCAGCAGAGACAGAGAAAATTCTAATCATGGAAGATAGTACAGTATCGTGGATGGTTATGGTTCAACAGGTTGAGAGGAAAATGCATGCGCAGTAGAAGACTAGTGAGTTGGAAAATGGGGATGAAATGTATCTTTGACAGCTGAATGAACACATTGCAGGGATACATTTACTGTAAAGACGCAACACCTCAATTTACCCCAAAAAAGTCTATTTCTGCTTTTCACAAAAGAAGCAGTTGTATTCACTCAGACACACCTGAAAAAAATCAAATAACTCACAAAATGAACATGTCACATTGTCTTATAAATGTGTCTGACCCACTGTACCTGCCTCGCTGCAGGGATCACGGCCTTGATTTTACAAATGGGGACAAACAACAAAAGAGGACTGAATCACATAGATTAAGAGGTGAGAGACTCTTTTAAGTAAAAAAAAAGGTGAATAATGCGTGAAACAAATACGAAAGACAGTAGTAGAGAGTGAGAGGGATGAAGAACACTTACAGAAGCGGAATGAAAGTTTTTTGTGAAGAACAATAGAGCACAGACATACTATGAAGAGGAGCAAAGAGGGAAAAGGACAGTGTAATAGCGCTCAATCAAATGTCACATCATGTTTATACTGTAAATACATGTTTAATTCAGAACTACCGGTCATAATCAGATGACATTAAATAAATGCATTTAGACAAAACAAAATCGGTGTGCAGCTTTGTAAACTAAGAATGAGGTTTGATAAAACCCACAAATCAGTGAGGTGAGGAAAAAAGGCAAACAACCTGGATATACATTTACAGTACATGACTTACGTTATGCAAGCCAATTGTTTCAAATAGTTTTTTGAGAACAATTTAGGAAAAACAATGTATATCCCCGTCATGGCACAATGGTTAAACAGAATAAATTAAAAACAAAGATCAAAACTCAAAGCACATCTCAGGTGGAATTTACATAATCAGTCATAATCTCTGGGCCTGCCATCAAATTAATTATATTATATAATAATATTGTTTCTAACATTTAAGATTCAAAATACTTAAAGATCCCATATTGTAAAAAAAATATCATGTCTTTTTTATTATAAAGCAGGTCGAGGTACTATATAAATACTGTGAAAGTATCAAAATGCTCAATCCATAGAGAAATGCACGCAGCCCATATTCAGAAACTGTGCCTATAAACGAGCCGTCAGGATTTCCGTACGATTGTGATGTCACAACTATAATATACTACACGTAGGCTGTTACAGTCATTCCCCGGCTGCAATGATGTTGCAGAGACACTGAGAGTGCAGATGCGGAAGACCAGCAAATGCTGACCAATCAGAACAGACTAGGTTTTTTGAGAGGGCGGCTTAAAGAGACAGGCGCTAAAACAGAGAATTTCAGGAAGAGGTTGAATACAAGTATATTCAAATATTTGAACATAAAAGCACTTAAACAAAGAAACCCCATAATACGTATGAACCTGAAAATTAGCATAATATGGGACCTTTAAGAGTCAAAATGTAAATCAATTTACACGTTCAAAACAAACATTTAGTTAAATAAATTGAATTAAAAGTGTTTCAATTTAAATTTAAATGGAAAAAAACATAGAACAAATAAAAAGCACCATATAGGTAGCCTGTTAAGACATGTCTGAATGAATAAAAACAAAACTGACATAACTGAATAACATTTGAAGCTATTACTGTAAAACACACACATGACTTTGTTAAAAAATAAAAATAAATCAACCCGAATACAGGACACATGGGTTGTACATGCAACGTTATGGACAGTCTAGTCCCAGCATTGGATCTGATAATCTGGATTTGCACATCGGTAACAGAGATCCAGTTCTCGATGTCTGTGTCTCACATGTATCTGTTCTTGACGTACTCCCTGTACATCAACATATCGTCCCTGCACAGCACCCTCACCTGACCCTGACCCGTCATCACATGGCTCTCAAACTCCTCACGGCTTTCTCTGTCGACCTGCGGGGGAGAAACGCCGTAGATGCTGTCCTCTGAGAAGCAGGACACCGGCTCTCTGAGAGAAAGGGACAATAAGGAGGAGGGAGAAAGACAGAGGCAGAAGCATGTTGAAATAATGCCTGTTGTGGAGAATATAGTATAATTAGTATACAGTAATCTATAGTTGTCACAAGATATTGCACTAAAGACTTGAAAAATGTTTTAATCCAACCAACGACATCTTGTGAAAATGTGCTGGAGAGAGTGATTGCAGAGATGGGCGCTTTTAAGGTAGAATAACTCATATTTCAGCAGAAACTAGACTGTAAAGCATGTCTCGTCATAATCTCAACGGGAGATTTATCAACTGCATGCTAGTCAAGTTATCCACTCAGTCAGCTAGTTCAACAGCAGCTGTGGCCCCAGTGAGCAGCTGCTCAGACACATGGTGGCATTACAAATGCACCTCCTTGATTATTGGCTGTATCAGAGCAACAACAGAAGCTCTGGTAGATCGAGGACGCTTTTAAATTATGAACTTAGGTACCCAACTTGAAACCAAAGATGCACCGTCACACGGCGACCTAGAGGCTGAGAGGGTTAAACATATGGTTTATCACGTTTGTGTTTTTGGACAGGCTGAAGCCAGGTTTCCATCCAAATGTAGCGCACATTTGTATTTAAGAATTGTTTCATCAAGATAACAGCTGGTGGTCCAGTTAAGTGCCATTTAGTCTCGCTTTGCCAGACCATCCACACGCTGCGAAGCGGAGGAGGGTCTGGCTACTCCACACAGCATTCCGGGATGGGAGAAAAATGTGCTCTGGTTTATTGGCATTTCTTTAAACCAATCACAATCGTCTTGGAGTGGTGCTAAGTGCCGGACAGAGCCGCTGCAAAATAGTTGTGGGAGAGAAAACTCAGATTGGACAGATAGTCCAGCTAGCTGTCTGGATTTACCCTGCAGGGATCTGAGGAGCAGTTAACCGTAGTCCTCTGGAAGCCACTGGAGTTTAAAATTCCAACAAAAAAAGAAAGCAGAAGGAAACAAAAATCGGTGAAAATACATGCATCCGGCGGAATTTCCTGCAGCACTGGAGCAATCCCGGAAGTGGAACGTCAAGGATATAGACTAAGTGCTATTACACCATTTCAGGTGAAAATGATGTTGATTCACCGTCTCTTAGATTAGGCACTTTGTCTCAAAAGCTTGAGAAAGAAGGCAACACTTATTTAGACTATGTAGAGTAAATCAGGGAATATCCCAGCTACAAGGATGTTTCCTTCCTACAGAGTCACACTTGCAGAAATAGATCAATAGAACATTTAGCAAATGACAGATGTTCATGTTTTCACAGAATTATGAAGTAACATTTAAGTCTCCAAATCTTTTCATCTAAAACTGTATTTTCGAAACAACACTTTAATATCTTGCCGAATTAACTACCAGGTTAGAAGGTGTAAAGGTGACCATAAATACACTACAGCTTGACAACATGAATACTTAAAAGAAAGTGACTGATCTTTTTTTACTCAGTCACATCTGTCCATTCATCTGGATCTGTGACTTAAAAGCTCATTATAATTTGAGGCGGAAACAAATCACCACACCTCACTGATGCTGCTCAACAGGAATCCGCCACAGTAATCACATCCTTTCCGGTTTTATCCCCACCAAATGAGTCAGCTTTGCCTATGCCTGATGGGTCAATAGAGGACCTACACAGATGGAGATGTCTAAAGGGCTCCAAATGGTGAAAACGCATTTAGGGTGTTGTAACAGCTTCTTAGAATAGCACAGTTGCACAACAACAGACACACCTGCCAGACCCTGTGGACACGAGGATGACAGAAATGGACGGACGGACTAATGAATGGCCAGAGTGATGAAAGTTGGAGATATATGCCTACGAGGAGAGATGCAAACTGAACAAAAATGAAAAGATGTTGAGATTCCCTGCTGACTGAGGTTGATCTTGCACACAAAGCCAATATCTGTTACTGCCACCTTTTTCAGACGTATAATATCGTTCACCTGTGCTATATTAAAAATGGCATTTCCTTTAAGCAAACATTCATGTAAAAAAAGAGGTGCATGTTCAAAGAGAGCCACAAAGAGTCATGTGATCGCTCTAAAAAGGTTGTAAACGGCACTCTAAAGATGGAGTCAGAGGATAAAAAATTCATCCAACATCCTCTCCTTCAATCTACTCTCAAGTCACCAATTTCCATGTTATCATCACAAGAAGACGCCCCGCAAGCGAGTAATCAATTTAACTGTCAGACCTGGGCTGCATCACTATCTTTACTACAAACTACAAGACAGGAGCACAGATCCTCAGAGACTGGATGGGGCTGTTATGAATATGTTTGTATGATCTGTTTTCTTTCAAAGTGACAGCAAGGCAGTTCTGATACCTCAATATCTACTGGATGGATTGGCACAAAATGTTGTGCAGATATTCATGGTTGCCAGAGGATGTATCCTGATGACTTTGGTGATCAGTTGACTTTTCATCTAGCAACACCATGAGGTTGACGTTTATGGTTTTGAGTGATATGTCCCCACAACAAGCATCAACTGTACCTTTTGTTTAGTTCTAATTAGCAACCATGTTAGCATGACCACTATGCTGAGTGACCGGTAAACTATTCGCTCCAGTGGCGCTCCATAAAAATATAAATACTTTACAAATATTGTACTTGCTTTCTTTTATTTTTGGAGACAAGCCTTTATAGATAGGTATATAAAAAAATCAGACTAAGAACCTTTTGTCTGCTATGAAAATGTCTTTTATCCTAATAGAACACTTAGCTTAGCACAAAGACTGGAAACAGGGGTAAACAGTTAGCCTGGTTCTAACCAAAGTTAACAAGATCGGCCTAACATAACCTCTAAAGCCCACTAATTAACACGTTATCTCGTTTAACATCCACATAAACTAGAGAGTAAAAAAAAAAATGGTTGTAGGGATTATGTGCCGAACTATTCTGGGCTGCTGGAGCATCTTATTTAGTGTACAGACATTAATGTTTTTTTTAAAGATAATTTTATTTTCTTTTGGAGGGGGGGGGGGGGGGGGGTGCATTTTAGGCATCTATTACATCGGACAACCGAAGACAGGAAAAGAGGAGAGAGAAGGGAATGATACGCAGCAAAGGGCTTATTAAGTGTTATTTCTGATCTACATCACTACCTAGTCCACTATTTGCACTAACTGTATATTGACTTTTCACTACATTCAACATCTACATAGACTGTCTATTCCGGTTAACTGTTATTATTGACCTATATCACTAACCAGACCACAATTTGCACAAATTGTATATCAACTCTTCACTACATTTCAGCATTTACATAGACTGCTTTTTCATATATATTGTGTTATAACGGATTCAACACCACTAGCTAGATCATACTTTGCACTAACTGCTCTTGTTTTGTTTTGTCTGGCTCTAAACTACATCTCAGCAGTGTTACATACTGTCTATTCATATATATATTGTGTTATTACCATATGACTTTTGCATATCCTGTCTTACACCTCACTTTTGCACTTGATCTTCTCCCTGTACACCAACAGCTGGACCTCCATCAGCTTACTCATAAAAAAACAGAGGATGTACTTCCTGCAGCAGCTGAAGACAAGGGCCGACTGCAGCCTATCATCCGCTCTGCTGAGAAGGTGATTGGCTGCAATCTGCCATCTCTCCAGGACCTGTATGCCTTCAGGTCCCTGAAGCAGTCAGGAAAGATTGTGGCCAATCCCTCTCACCCTGGACACAAACGGTTTGAACCCCTCCCCTTTGGCAGGAGGCTGCGGTCCATCAGGACCAAAACCTCACACCACAAGAACAGTTTCTTCCTCTCTGCCTCTGTCAGCCTTATTAACAAGGCCCCGGACCCCCACTGACATTTACTCTTAATCCTACATCCTGGACTATATACCTGTCCTCTACACATTCTATATATCCTTTTGCACATCCCTCAACATTTTTGCACATCCTGCACTAATCCATACATCCTATTTTTTCTTAATGTTAAACAGTTATATGTGCATATTTTTTTCTGTATTTATTGTTTGTTTATTTCATATTAATGTTGTATGCACCAACAACCAAGGCAAATTCCTTGTGTTCAATTTTTTTGTTGTTCATTTTTTTCTTCTAATTCTGATACTTTGATGCCATAACTGTGCCAAAAATGTAAAAACGTGTGCCTGTTGTATGTATGTGCACACAGTATATAAGCATATGCATGTAAGTGTAAAGGAGAGCATTAGAAGAATAGCAGGTAGATTATTGCGTCTCGCCAGCTATTCTCTATTCTATTCTCTGATAAAACACAGGAGCTCTGGTGTTGCAACATTTGCAAAGCAGACATGTACAGTATGTGTGAGAGGGAGAGAGACAATTGCAAAGACCAAGAGTGAAATGATAATATATATTAAGAGATATCCTTAAAAGGCATTTTGTCATTGAGATGCTGTCTGTGGATGTGTGAACGAAAGCTAGAGGTAGAAAAAAGGAGAGCAATACAAGGAGGGAAATTGCTAATGTGTCTGTATGGCTGCACATTGCCATCCCATGTGTGGTTGAATTTCGAATCTGGCTAAGAAAATAAACGCCTGGTGAGTCACGGCAACAGCGAGTAGGAAGGCGAAGGGGTGGACTGACTGAATTAGTAGGGATGACAAGAAGTATGGTTATAAAAGATGGAAATTCAACAACACATAGCTGGAACCCTCCCTGGAGAACCCTTAGTGCAGGCACCTTTGTTCACTTGTCCAATGGCTACTGGGTCGTCGTAAGACCTCTCTCTATCTCTCTTTTCACCCAGGCTTCTCTGTACTGGGTACTGGCTCCGTACCTTCTCGCTCTTTCCTGGCTGTCGGTGCCTCATTCCACATGTTGAATGTTGTGCGGCTCAGGCTGTAGCTGTTTGAACACCTGGAAGCTGCATGACATCCTCTTGGATGTTCACTTTCTGTATGATTTTGTCATTTGGATTCACATGTAATTGTAATTTAAAAATGTCTATTCTGTACACACAACAACAATCTATCTGTCTGTCCTATAAAAAATAAAACTGACTTGGTATTTCAAAGGGTGAGATTATAACTACAAACTCATATTGCAACGTAATGCTGGACATCACACGTGAGTGAGGATTATTGAGTTTGGGTACATATGGGTTTTTCTTTTTATCCGTGTTTGGGTTCACTTGTCACATGTTTTACTCACAAGCAGATGATGTTTGCCAGGTTTATGTGTTCGGTTCTTTCCACCCTGTGCTGGCTCTCGCCCAGATGTGCAAACCTGCAGACAAAAACAACCGCAAAATGAAAAAGACAAATATTCCTGCAAAATACGGCAAACGTCTACAGTATATACATATACTGAACATATGTTTGTCTCTGCCTAATGCTCCTTCCATTTTCATGATGAGCAGAGCCATTACAAAAAAGGTAGTTGGGTCACAGTGTAATTAATCTCTAAAGGACCCTTTCATTACATGTTGTATTTTTCAATACAAATACTCAAAGATGATCTTAACATGTCTGCTGGGATCTCAAATGTCATCAAATCAAAAAAGTTCCCCTTAGGATATTTTTCTCTTGCAAAGACACAATAATATAAAACAGTTTAGAGTTCCCCTCTGGTTCTCGCTTATGGTTATTTAATATTAATGCACTGATTAGCAGAGCTTTGGCTGCAGCTAACATCTTTAGAGCCATTCCAACTTTCAGCCTAGATAATGAATGGAGTTTTATTCTCATTATGTGCCACTACAACAGGAGGATATGAACAACATTTTTTAATTTAATTCCCCTGCTTCAATCACACCTTGAAACCTTTTCTTTAAAAAACAAAAAGTTAAGACCGGGAGATGCTAGTTTAATGTTAGTTTAAGTATCTGTCTGGCCTTCTTTCATTACTCTCCACATGCAGAGATAATTCCTCAACCAGTTGCTTTTAGTTCATCTGAACATAATGACAGTTCTAGAGAGCAAGGACACTTTCTGAGCAACATTGTTTTTTTGTACTCCATATTGGAAATGCAACATGTCTGATGTTTGCATTGCATCCTGATCTGTTGTCACACAATCTGTTGTTCTCCGACATGTTATTCATGTTTGGTTCATGTAGTGCAATTTCAAATGAATGGTACAGACAGTGAATTATGTTTTTATGATATGCCACGGTCATGAACTCAAAGACTATATTTGCTAAAATACAAAGTGTACTTGTTAATCTACAAATGGTTAATATTGCTTCAAAGACAAGACCATACACTGACTACTGAAATAATACACTGGGCCAGTTATCCTCAGTGGGTTTAGCACCAGCAGCAGCAAGCTATTAACGCTCCATTAAATGCATCACACAGTATCAAACGTGCAGTTCGCATCCAAAGAACAGATAGTTGTGTTCGTTCTGACGGCAGCTGTAGCTCATCAACATGGTTGGGAGCAAACAGGGAGAAAGGACAAAATGAAACAGAAAGGACAGACAGGAAATTAAACTTGGGGGGTGAAGGAAGGGAGAGGGGGACAAAAAGCAGTGAGGTCAGAAATGTAATGCACACAGCAGGGCAGAGTTGACAATGTCCCTTTTGCAAAATGACCGATATCACCCTGAGGGGGCGGCTGACACTGACTGCTTGTTCCTCCCGATCTGTCTTGGAGAATGGGTGTATTGTCCATAACAATCAATAGAAAACATTTTCCTCAAGACCAGTTAAATGGGCAGAGGCAGTCAGTAAACAAGACTGCCGATTGCTTCAACGTGGCAGCAAAAAACATGCTAGACATACAGTATACTGAGAGCTGAAGGCAAAAAAAAACTAAAACACACAGAAGGCAGCTTGAGTTGGTAGATATGACACGGCAAGTACCCAGTGTTTGTTTGGTTGTGTTATATTTTATACATATATTAACTTAATACCTCTCTGTCAGTGTCAATTAAAAATTGAACATTATATTTGTGAAGTTAGAATTTATGGCTGAGCTTATGCATTGGACTGCATTAAAGTTAGAAGTTTACCTAATAAAGTGGTCACTAAGTGTCATGAGTTTATCATCCCTTAGAATTGAGTTCTGTAGTAAAAGCACAACATGGCTTGCTTGCCCACAACTCAATGACTACTACATTATCTAAAGTAGTAAAATAGTAACTTAAAATATTGTTAGAGCCCTATATACTGTGGCCAACGATTTTAAAATGTGTGCATTAATTGTAATATCAAACAGTGCATGTGTGTGCCAGCCTTGTGTTTATTACCTTTCATAAATGAACAGGTCTTTGTCAGCAGGAATCTCAGACAGATTGAGTCCATAGGGCTCCTTAACTGACTGCTGCTGGATCTCCTGAAGAGATGAGAAGGGAAAGGTAAGAAGCTGCAGTACGTGTGCACGTGACCGAGACAGAGAAACACAAAAAGGTTTTAACAAAGGTTTTACTGGGACTTATAAAGGAATTATATGAATAATACAAACAGATATGTGTCAGCAGGTAAAGCTCCTCCAATCAGCAAATCAAATAGCAGCAACTCAAAATATTAAATCACACAGACAAGGTCATCAGGTTCAGCCGCCTCTCTACAACTAATTCCCTACTTAAGATGGTCCCAGGAGTGTAATTTAAGCAACTATGAATGTAATTTGATTATTGGTGTCTGATGAGGTGGTTTCATGTTCAGGGACAGTACCCTCATGGGGGTCTTGCACACAGTGTCCAAAAGTTCGTAGAGACATAATATTCAGATCTAAACAAGAGATCAGTTTGAAACGGTCAGACCGGTTCAAGCTTGTTCTAAAAGGCTTTACATAAAAAGGATTGTCGTTAGTTAGGAAGTTTGAAAACCTAATTAACAAAAAAAAGCCACAAAACAATGGGGGCAAATTCAAGTTGGAAGATAATAAAATCATAACCAAGGGCCATCGATCATGAGGCTATGCTTTGGTTAGAAACACACTACTGCACAATATATGAAACAAAACCTTCTACTAAAAATCCAATTAACCAATGAGATGGATGTGGCTTAATCACCTAAAACTATGAAAAAATTAAATAAAACTACTGCCAAAGATAATTCTTGATTACACAATGCTATGAGAACAGAAAGTAAAACAATCTGAACATACTATGATTTATGCATCTTAAAAAAAAAAGAATTAAGCAACACTAAGCCCAATTTATAAAAAATAATTTCGCCATTTCGTTTCAGTAAGGTTTACCAAGATGCCTGATCAAACCAGCAATGATATTACGTACTTCTGTGATCCATTCAGCATTTATATTAAGCTCAAGGCTGATGACCAAATAACAGCTCAGTGCAACAGTGAAAACAACAGAAAGACTTCTCTGAAAACACAACTTGATGAACCTCACAACAGCAGCAGAGTAAGGTGGATTGAGACCAAGACGATGAGGCTGCAGTGGACATGTGCTCACCAAAGCCAGACGATCGAAGAGGCGAGAAAACATTGTCTGGTCTGATTGATCTCTGTTTCTGTTCACATGCTGGTGGTAGGGCAAGGATTTCATGTAAACAGCATGAATCCATCTTGCCTGGTGGTGTGGTGCGAGATTGCGGGGATGGTGTTTTATTGTGGTTGTTAGTGTTTTTTGGCAGACATTGGACTCTTTTATAACAACTGAGCATGATCTGACTACTGCAGTGTAACCCATAGAAAACATTCGATCTTCTAGATTATGGTTTATGTAATTTTATATTGCAATGTGCACACTATAGTATGATTCATAGAAAGTAATTTGATAAACCATATTATAGAGCCAATAGCCATATTATTTTTGGTTAATCCAGTAAATTATCAATTTTCTTAACAAGAATGATGATAAAGTTGTAAGGAAACTGGAAACGTCCTCAGATACCACCCTGATGAAGGCAAGAAAGCCAAAAACGTACGATGAATAAAGCATTGTGTGGCGTGTTTTAATTTAAATAACCAACAAAAAAAAAAACATCCCTGAAAATGCAATAATTAATATTGTAAAAATTATGTAAATGCAATATCGTCAGGTTTGGGGAGTAACGGAATACATAGAAAGGCGTTACATAATAAGGATACAAAAAAAGTCAATTTCAAGGTTCTGTACTTGATATTCAGTACATTGATATAGCATCAAACAAATATTTTTTATGTAAAGATACAGTGGAGTAATAGCGTCCTGAGCAGAGAATGGCCCAATCCCAAAGTCCGGACTCACAGACTCACGGACTTTGGTGCGCGTTCTCGCGAAATTCCTAAGGGCTTAGGGTTGTCCAAATGTCGAATTTCAAAGGGCGTGAGGGTTTGAGTACACACTTACCGAACCCTTTTCCGTGAGCCTGCTTCACCAAAGGGAATTACCCACAGTTCAAAGCGTTGTGACATTTACTGTGGAGACCATAGTGAAATCCGGAAATTACAAAGGTAAACAACAGCGCGACCACGGGAACGGAACGGACCTGTTGTCCAGATGTTAAACAAGAGTTTGAAAAAATTTGGAATCAGGCAGCCGTCTCCTGTGCCATGGCCGTGTGGAAAGCAACAAACTAAAAATGAAAATTCCCGGCAAGTGTCAGCAACATCTTTGTTTTTAAACATCGCCAAGGTAACGTGGTCTCGTGAAGTGCTGTCCCAATCCCATTTATACCTATCTGAGCCCATGTGGCCTCACGGACTCACTCACTTAGCACCTGAGATCAATTAAGTCTGTGAGTCTTTAGTCCTCAGGGCTCACTTTGGGATTGGGCCAATGACAATCACTGTTAGTGAGTGAGAGTGTGCGTGTGCGTGTGTGTACAATGTTCTTTGTTTTGATTGCTGGTTCAGCCACGTGTGCATGTTAGTGCATGTGGCCGGGAAAGAACTACTATTTCACGTATTAGGAGCGGTCTGTAAGAGTTATGTTGACGCAATACGCAATTTTTTTCAGTATTTCGAGTACAGCCCCTTTAAGTTACAAAAAAATAGACAGAATCAGATTGCGATTATATTTAGTAAAAATAGTGATTACTACTATTTTTTTTTTAAATATGTAGGTAATTAGTAATTGTATCAGAATAATTTTTAAAAGTAACCTCAACCAGTAATTTCAAAAAGCAGCCCTGTGCTCAAATCTGGGATCCATATCCGTAGACTAACCTAACTCTGTATTTAAAGTAAGATTCAACAGAGAGAAACTTTTTACTCTATAGCTTGTTTAAAATTGTCCTGCAAATACTCCTCAGAAAATTTATATCAGTATCAAATTTTAAATCCCAGAGGTGTATTTTACCCGCTTTCTATAAGGACTGCCTGTTATGTAACGGCTTGTTATGTAACAGCATGCACAGGAGTGGCCGTAAAGCAGTCAGCTATGCCATTTGACTGTGATATTATTAACATAATGCATTCAATTTAACAGTATATGTATTGATCCAAGCTGCAGGGAGGGGATGAGGGTGTTCCAGGACAATGTCCAAGAAACCGCAGCTGTGAACACGCACGCACTTGCTTGCTTAAACATTAATACACATATTGCAGATCTATTCATGTTCATGCAGACACATGTACGCTTATATTGAGGGGAATATAAAAGGAGCGTGTAATTCCATGGCAAACGTATAATCTGATGTTTAAATATTTCAACAGTTCTGTTTAGTGCTGGCACCCTGGCAATCCATTCTCAGTGATGGTCTCGGAGGCAATGGTTGAGACGCATGAGAGCGGAGGTGTCAAAAAATTCATGATCAGCTCACTGCTCAAGGTCCTGAGAAGGCTATACTGCTCCGCCTTTCGCGTTTTTGACTCACAGCTGCTAGTCGCTTCCCGGCCCCGGCAAGTTTGAAGAAGGAAACACAGAGGACCAAATGTATTCACAATACAAATTTCAGGAACAGAAGTCTTCTTCTTCGCCCAGAATAAGAAAATGGATATTGAAAAGAGCAAAAGACTGGCGTCATCAGAAAGAAAGAGTGAACATTGGAGCTGCAAATCCCAACTACCAAATAGTTAATTATCCTCCCGCCGCAGTCTCTCTCTCTTTCTCTCTCTCTGCTTCCATTCTTTATGCTAAGCTAATTGCCTCCTGGCTCCTAGCTTCATACTTAATACAAAGGTATGAGAGTAATATCAAAATTCTCAACTAGCCATCCAACAATTGTTAAAACATTTCACTCAAAATCACAAATGTCAAACTCATGATAGCACGAAATGAAAAGTCAAGGGTTCACCTAAGCATTAGCATACATAGTGTAGGAAACATGAATGCCTGTACAAATTTCACAGGATAAGTGATTAAGTTGACCTAATGGTGGTGCTAGAGGAAATGTCAGGGGATCAACAAAATGTTTCATCCGCTGGGCATCATGGACATTTCAGTCAGGCCCAAAGTGGCAGAACGACAGACGAGCTGACAGACTGACATTGCCATAGAGCCATTCTGCTCATGTGGCTAAAAAACTATCCATTTGATACAGAGGTCAGCTTTAACAGCTTTAAATTTCACTGGCTGACAGAGGATGGCAGTGAAGCAATGGCTAACATCTTTATCACTGTCCATCATTACAGAAGATGAAGTCCCTTCATTTAAGGAGAGGATTGTGTTTGAAGAGTGGGAGCTGCTTTCAAATGATGCCAAGCAAAGACTTGACACCATCTGGTTCACCAAGAATTGAATTTGGACATAACATTTTTGACAGTGGACGAAATATCACTCCTTTCACAGGGCTGCTTTGGTGTAGTTACCAGCCAACAAAGCACTTGGGACTGTGGCCACAAACAGAGTCATCGTTTGGAAATGTCAAATGTGTCTTTGAACAAGATTTAATTAGTCATTATATGAGTAAATTAGGAGAGACATTTGGTGACTCTTTTATACTGAGAAATTGCAAGAGGATTAGGGCTGCACGAGTATTTTTGTTTATGTATTTCTTCTTAAACTCGCTTAACTTTGTATGTTCAAGTAAAAAATACACATTTCAAAATTGTAGCTTATTTTCTGCATTTTCCTTGATAATCAAGTAAACTCATGATACCATTATATCGCAAACGCAGTATTGTAAATCACAATCGCAATATTACTTTTTCTCCAAATCGTGCCGCCCTAAATAGGATGTCATTTTCTGGTGTATTTGATTCATCCTGTTAACGCGCTGATTAATGTGCTCGTTCTGCCTGCTGTGGTATAGAAGCTAGGTCAATGGATGTGAACGTGCGACCAGTCCACCTGGGGCGTAAACCAATGATGCATTCTGGGAATTTGTCACACCTATACTATATATTGTAGCATGTGGTAAACTATAAAGTGAAAGGCGCGGTAAAGAAAGCAGCAATATGATTTTAAATTCTTCTACACAATGACATCCAGAGCAATATATTGAGCCTAGAGTTTTAATCCTACTTTGCTCTGTAAGGGTCACGTCTAATATATATTTTCGTAGTAACTATTGATCAAACAACTATGTGTATTGTGAAAGGTTAGGGTCAGCTGCTGCTATGATGTTGTTGACAGCACAACAGGTAGTAGTACTAACCTTATAATGTGGGTCTGGATAAAAGTAGATGTGGCGGCTTTTCATTGTACCAGCTAGTCTGTAAACTATTGAAAACAAAACGTTTTGTCACAGCCAGTCTTAATGTTTTAGTGTTTGAAACCAGAAAATCTGAACACTTCTAGTGGGAAGGAAATAAATTAAAACTGGAACTGAACAAAACCACAGATTAACTAAAGAACATTGTGACCAGGATGCAATAAGAAGAACAAGAAAACATAGGCTTAACAACCAACGTCTTTTCAGATCTGTCCAGAAAAAAGCATGGATATTGTCAAAGCAGACCTTCACATTGGCCCGCGACAAGAAACCCAAAAAGGAGATTAATACATCAAAAAATTAGATTAATACATCAAAAAATGAAGGCAGGCATGACTCCTGCAAGTGACCACATATCACCTGAAGTCCTAAAAGCAAACGAAATCCCACAGCACACGTCCTACATACACGGCCTTAGGAGGAAGCCATAGAAGAACCAACCATTCCCCTACATTTCCCATAAAAGCAATACAAGCAAACATAATATCCCGAAAGGAGTGATGTTTCTATCAAATGCTGGACAGAATAATTTCTGACACACACACGCACGCATGCACGTTTTTAATTAATTTATGGGGATTTCTGGCCTACAACTTCAGTCATGTTTAGTAAGAAAATAATCAAAAGCGTTTTATATGAAAGATTGAAAACACAAATCTTCCATTTTCATATCACCATAGAGATGGATAAAATGATATTTATAAAATAATTGTAGAGAGCCCTTTTGCTGACATCAAAATCAACAAAGATTATCAATTTTTATTTTCTCTTTATTTTCTCTACATTTGAAACATCACTAACTACAAGCTCACTAAGCTCATTTCATTTCTGAGTCAGGACAACCAGTTAGCACCAAGAGGCTTATTCAGATGTCCATTCCTGGCCAGCTTTCCAAAGGGGACATTCAATTAAACAGACATACTTGTTTTAATAGCAGCATGGATAGAGGGATACATACAACGTTGCTTTCCTCTTGAATGTATAACGTACTGTATGTGTAGAGAATAGAGTTTATTATGCAAAGAGATGGAGAAAAAAAAGAGAGGAATTATGACAAATACTCTACCTCTCTTTTATTCTCCCTAAAAAAACATTAATACAAACTCACACCATTTACACCCTCGGCTGTGGAAACCCCTGTCGTTTAGGCTGATTAAGTTGATGTCTACGTTTTGGTCTGACGCAAACAGAAACACAGAACTAATTTCTTTTGGGGACTCAGGGGGAAGTGGAGAGGAGAAAACACAATTAGGGTGACATACTCAAAATGGAATCCAAAAAGCTTTTAGGGCCCAAAATACAGCAGGTGGCACAGACCACGCTGACATTTCCCTGAGGTCTTTAGAAGAGATTTCATATCCTTGAATAATTAGAGGATCTAATTTGATATGCTGCTTTGTTTCCTCCGTATAAAACAATAAAGTGACACTGATTTAGATTTAGTTTTTCTTGTGTTTTCACCTTGAAGTGTTTTGATTCGTACGGTGTATAACTGTTGCAGTGTAAATGTGTTTACTTGAAAACATGTTAATCTCCAGACATTGGTCATTATGTGCTTTGCGTTTTCCTACCTCCTGTGTGCGATTGCTTTCGCCAGACTCTGTTAGCAGTTTGATCGGGGTAGAGCGCTGGGACACGGATCCGTCGTCATCGCGGTCCTCCTCGGAGTCGTCCTCTGATGTGCTGCTAATGGCCTCCTCACTCGGGGGAGGAGGGGCGCTGGCTGCAGTCTTCCTCTGTAGCAGTGTCTCCTCCTTACTGCTCTTGTTGCTGCAAATATCCACAAACGGCCACAACAATTAACATATGCACAATAACACACATGCACAATGAGTTGGCATGCAATTAGCTGTCATAGGGCTGGGCGATATGGAGAAAATCAGATATCGCGATATTCTTGTCCTAATACCTCGATCTCGATATTGTGGTGATATTATAGGGTTGACAATTGGTGCTTTAACAAAATATCTTCATAATGAGATTTAAGATAAATAATCTTCAGTAATGTGGATATAATGACTAAGTGGGTAAAGGTAAAACATAATAGAAGAGCTAGAACATTCTGGTAACACAGAAAATGACATCACTTTACTGTAATGCAGCCTTTAAAACCAGGAAAAGACAACACTTATGCCATTTACGATATTACGATTTCCAAAATCTAAGACGATATCTAGTCTCATATCACGATATCAATATAATATTGATATATTGCCCAGCCCTAAGCTGTCATATATAATGTGAAGAACATTTGTATCTCTATGTTTTGGGACCGTGTATCATTTCAAATGTAGTCAAGCAATGGGATCTAAATGCTTTGAGAGACTAAACTGCCCATCACAGTAACAATGGCACCATGTACATCCACAGCAAACTAATACCTGAAACAAACTTTCTGGTCATAAAGAAAAAGATAGAGCCTAGACCAATCATCCTTCTACTGAGGATGTCTAAAGTGCCCCCTTGGTTCTGCAACCATCATCCTTCTGGAGCTCAGTGTTTTCCACCTCTGCCAAGAAAAGCCTGGGTGAATCACTGGATGTTCTGAGTTTGAGATCACTCAAAAACATTCAGAACCAGTCCAAACTTTTCTCTCTCCAACGTGTGCAAATACAGCCAGAATGTGCCTCGTTTTCCCTGCAGTTTTGTTTTTAATGGGCAGTTCTGGTAAATGCCCACTTCAGTGATAAGAGAATTGTTGTGAAAACTGGATGTTGGTCTGGCTAATGTACTGCATTGGCCAATACAGATTGTTATTGTTGTGCTACG
Organism: Gymnocephalus cernua; assembly: GCA_023631565.1. Lineage (NCBI taxonomy): Eukaryota > Metazoa > Chordata > Actinopteri > Perciformes > Percidae > Gymnocephalus > Gymnocephalus cernua. The sequence continues at coordinate 11,859,665 of CM042440.1, forward strand.
GAAAGATATTATGAGTGGCTCAAACTCTGCTGATTTATTTCTTTATGTTTTTAGCGGTGATCCAAAATGAAAATCTATGGAATTTAGCAGACTGTGTTTCTACTTGTGGTGGAGAGTATAATAAAATTGTTTTCAAAATCTGCGGAAAATTCTGCGTCCGCAGATTCCGTCTGGCCCTAAACTAATATGGATACGGCTACTGTTACAGGCCACCCAGTTCTAATGTGAATGATTTGGATAGAATGTGTGAAACTAGATATAGTGACTAAAAATACCTTCCATCTTGGTGAAGTGAGTATTGACTGGTTTTCTAAAAATTGCCCATTACGTAATAAGTTGATTTCTATGGCGGATGTTTACACCTTACCCAGGTTGTGACTCCTACAAGAATTTCATCAACCATGGATGGTGTTAATACTTCGACCCATATTGATCCTATTTTCACTAACGTGCATTAGCTGTGTTCACAGGCCGTATTAGTGACAGTGGGATGCAGTGACCATAATTTGACTCCTTTAACAAGAAAGACTAAAATGCCCAAGTCAGGAGTTACTGCAGATCATACTGACTCATTTGTAAATATGATGTTAAAGATTAATAGTAAAGGTGGAAAAGCAGGATTTACGGTAAACATGTAATTATACTCCCTGTGCTGAGTAATATACTTGAGAAGATAATTTTTAATCAAATCTTACATTATTTTGACAGAAATGGACCAGCATGCTTATAGACCAGGACACTCAACTCACACTGCATTAGTACACATGATTGATCAATGGTTAACACATACGGATGACAGGAAACTAGTTGGGGCTTTTCTGACAGCAAAAACATATTGCAGAGTTCTTGGGTGCACTTTAATTTTCCATTTTCATATATTATTTACCATATGTTGATAAAAATGCCAATGTAGTTATGTATGACTCAACTTTGTGATGTACTTCACCAACATTAGTAGAATTTTCTTTTTGTTGCTACTTATTTGTGACATTTTTTTGTTTTAACTGAAAGCTACTATTGTCTATATTTTCATTTGTAGACTCATTTCACTTATTTTCTGATCTCTATATTTGTCCGTTTCTTGTTTTGTCGATAGTGTGTGATTTTAAATTGCTGTATATTCTTATTGTTATTGTCTTGGCGTGGACCCCAGGAAGATTAGCGACCACTTTGTGAAAGCTAATGGGGATCCAAAGAAAGAATAAAGAACAAGCATTAAGAGGAAATCATTGAAGCAGTTCAGAACATCAGAGTGGTCATGCAGTGCTGCAAGAATAATACAGAAACACTTTGGAGCCATCAGCACATTAGGTTTCTCATAGTATGTGTGCAGGAGTGATTATTTATTAACACACACACACACACACACACACACATCAAATCATCCCAGGTAAATTCAACGCTGTGTACAGGAGAAAGGACAGAGCCTTGTTTTGGTGACCTGAGGACACAGTGACATGGGATGTATTACATTACAATAAAAATAGAAAAACACCAACCAAAACACAACACATGTGGACATGTACATAGCTTGAGATGGACTCACCCTAGCACTGATTTTCCTGTTTCCTCTGGCTTGCGAACTGTGAATGGGCTTGGATCCACTCCAATGGTCTTGGGCATGAATTCCCTTTATGAACAACAAATAAGAAGGAAACACATTAGCTGACATGCTGCAGTAACATCACAATAACAGCTCATAAATGTTCAGTACACTATTTATCAGATCTGGTACGACTTGGCAATGTCGACACAAACCTTTCACCATGTTGTGAGTGTGTGTATGTCTTAACAAAATCTTTCATGTGTAAAGGGGTTTGTGTGTGTGTGTGTGTGTGTGTGTGTGTATTCACCTTGCGGAGTTGGTCATGGCGATGCAGAATGTGTCATCAAAGGCGGTAAGTTCATAAGGTTTGAAGAATTCTGTGTAGATGTCAATACTCTCCTCAAAGCGGTTCACTCTCTTCACTTTGACCTTTTTCATGCTGTCCTCACACGGGACTGCATCCACACAGGAGCACACAAGCGAAAACACAGAGAAACACGTTAAAAGACATTATTTCCACATACTTAGTCATGAGCCACAACAATGCACAGGGTGACATGCTTTTTAATTTTGATGATCTCCCATACACTGTTCTTCTACCATAAATACTCCCTAGTACACAAATCTGCTAATACACTATTTGCTCCCATTGGCTAAAAACCACAGTGGCCAGCTGTTTCAGGAAAATCTTCCCTTAAAAATCTCTGCATTGAAGGAAGGTGCAATCTTGAAAAAAGTGAGAAGAACTTCCGCACACTGCCTCACTTACTGGTGAAATATTTATTTGATTATGTTTCGGTCTGTCCGACCTTCATCAGGACCTTTAAAAATGCAGCAAATAAATTCACACAGACCTAAGATAATTCCTATAGCTACCGATTTACCTCCATCTTAAAACCTTTTTAATTGTTTTATATGAAATGGATCAAGGCATTAATCTGTAGCTGCCTCTGTTACATATTATGGATGTTGCAGATACCAAACACTAAAGAGATACCTTCATCATAGGGCAGAGGAAGGTAGGACAAGATTCCTGGTGACCACCACAGTGTGTAGCTGCAAACAGACAAGATACACGTATGTATTAAACCTTCAGAAAACCTTCCACTGACTGATGTGTTTTCTGCAGTCTGCACTCTCTCTCCCAGGACTTCACATAACCTAGATATATACTAATTGGCTTGGCTGGACCACCTTCTGTACAACTTGTGAATACATCAGTCTTTTATTCTATACAATTTGAGTGAATACACTGATTATGATTTAGTGTGTTATGTGCTATTTAGGTGAGTTTGAGAGAAAAAGTGCAGTGTGTGGCTGCTGAATTGATTTCAGGTCCAGCCATGCTAATTTCTTGGAATAATGGCTGAGCTACCTTGGTCTATTGTGGCTACATAAACTGGGGTCCTTTAACAGAAAACTGGAACTAGTTGTGTAAGCACGAAGACAATGGAGAGCAAACAGCTAGCATAGTATGCTCCCACACACATGCACACAAATGACAAGGACAGAACTACTGTGGGTCAAAATTTACAATGAAATACACACTTAATCATGAGTAAAGTAAAGTGACAAACATAATAAGTAATATGCACCTCATAGGGCACAACAACATCAACATGGACAGAAATAAGCTACACAAACAGAATACAAACTTATATATACAGTATTGTATAACATACATATATGACACAACAGTCCTGTACATTGGCATCATACACAAATGCTAGTTTTTAATAAGTATATACATAAATATTTTAGAGAAAAAGAGGATATTTTTGTCAGGAAGCAGTTTAGTAACAAGGCTTATTAGAGATGGCTGACTTCGGAAAACACTCAGGTGTGAAAGATTTCAAGGATTATAATGTGATCGTACATTGGCCCTGAGAGCTCAACGCACTGCATCCTAGCATAAACCCTATTTACTGTAGATACGGTTGCCGCAGTAATGTGGACAACATATCGGGCTGTGGCGGTAAGCCTCAGGAGTGCCACAAATATAATTACACCTCAAGGCCAAAGCTCTTTGACCCAGGTAAAAAAGAGGAGGCTTGTACAGCCTGGGCTTTAAAAAAAGGCATGTTAAGAAACAGCAGTGCTAGTCTTTTGTGAGAGATTTCCCACTAAGATATTCAATTAACCACAATACAAAACACACACAAACGTTTAAAACATTAGAAGCAATTGAAATTTTTTCATATTCAGATTCTAGCAAGGGTATGTACAGTATGTAGGTTCTTATTTAGATTTGTGCATGTATGTACAGCGTGTGCGTGTTCACCTGCGTCTGTCTTGGGGGAGGGTCATGCTGTTCTTCTGATGCAGGTAGAAGTCAGTGGGCAGCTCCCACAGGTGTGGCTTGGACTCCGATGGCTGGTAGACTTGGAGAAACAGGTTGATGGCATCCTGTCTGTCAGCATCTGGAGGTGAAGGTTGGTCAAAATAATATCAACAAAAAAAAAAAAAAAAGGCATAATACATAGATATACAAGATCATACTGATTCCCATGAACCGTACCAGTAAAAACTCTGAACCACCACACTACAACACGTTTGGCTATGGGAGTGTGCTAACATGAGTGTGTTCAGGATGTGGCACGTTTGGCATTCTGCCCACAGTTTGGTGCCATTGAATCCATTCTTCAACTGTGAAGCCCCATGCATGCTACTCCAACACTTGCCTTAGATAATTACAAACTAAATTGGCTTGTATTTTCTTGGCAATTTTCAGCCTGATATTCATCCAACACATCCTGCGATACAAGTTATAGATGAGGACTTACAAACATTTAATGAGAGTGAGAATGAGAGTTTCAATATAGTAACAATGGAACAAAGGGTAAGTGACTGAAGAGTTCCGAATAGCTAGCAAGTCACATAGGAATGACAATGCAAGCATGGGTGTAAAATGGCAGGTTGACAGCCGACCCAAGCTTTCTTTGCCCGTACAGTATGTATTCTACTTTGGTGCTTTGCAGGCATAACTTAGCAACAGGATAGCAGTAATATTGGTCAACTACACCAAGACCGGAGAATATTGAGTAGTGTGTGTGTGTGTGTGTGTGTGTGTGTGTGTGTGTGTGTGTGTGTGTGTGTGTGTGTGTGTGTGTGTGTGTGTGTGTGTGTGTGTGTGTGTGTGTGTCTGTATGTCACTTGACATTTCAGTGTGAACAACCAGTGATCCCATTTTTCAAAGTAAAGTGAATGAGTCGAAAGCAAAGACAGACAGAAGGTCGACTAGTAGGCACCACTCTATTACTCCTGACTTTATACACAGTACACAACGTTCCTTTTCGATTTCTAGAGCTACACATGCCACCTGTTCATGGAGAACAGTCACTAGTGTGTTGTAAAAACACATTTTCCTAGACCCACTTTGTCTACATACGAACTAGGGTGTCATTTAAAATGATTAGAAATCCAAATTGCAGGCAAAGCCACTTTCTCAAGCACTGATTGACAATTAGATCGTAGATGCTAATTGCAAGAGAGAGAAAAACATAAATCAAGCCAATTTCAAAATTCTCCAGATAACAATATGGGAAGACAAATGCCCTCAAAATATACCCTTTCCACATAGAAATTGCTTCAAACAAGACTGTGGGTGCTGTTTACCATTACCCACAGTCATCAGGGAGCTATGCTGGATCTGACTGTGTGTGTTAAGCTGTTGATGCTGAAATGGGTACATCCACAATTTGTCTTTCTAAATCGAGGTGTTGCATCTTAATTATGTTTGTGCATGTGTGTAAGGAAGGAATGTTATGCATCTGTAGGTGTCTGTATAACGCACCTGAGAAAGCATTGCTGTAGTAGCGCGACAGCGTCTGCATGATGTCTTTGGAGTGTTGTGTCCAGGGAGCAATCTTGCGGTAGGTCTTGACCCTGTGGACCAGCTGGGAGCCCCCGTACTGCAGCGACAAAGTGTCTCCATGGTCCTCATACAGCTCCTCAAACAACCTGGGCCACACACATAACACACATTACCACAAAGGTAAGGGGCAGCCGAAAAGGGTTCCTGATGTTAGTCTTGGCTGTTTTTTATTTTTATTTTGGCGAGTTGGGGTTTCTCATACACAATTTAGTGCATGATTGTGGTACGCATTTTTTTTGCTCTGGATTTTGTGCAGCAAACGGGGGATAAAGGACTGCAATAGTTGTTGCATTTGCTGCTACTAATGGGGATCCTAATAAGTGAAAATGGAAAAACGTAAATTAGCTTAGAGACAGTTTTCAGACACATCTGATATATTGCTATAGTGACTATCATTTGTCATTTTGTGCAAAATACAATGACTAAATTTGTTTAATAATTAATAGTAAAAATGTGGTTACACTTTAATTGAAGGTATCTACATAAGAGTGACATGACACTGTCATGAACGTGTCATGAACATTATAAACAAGTCATAAACGTTTATGACATTACGCTTCTTTGAGTAAGTGTCATTCAGTTTTTGTCATGACAAGTTATGGTTAGGGTTAGAGATAGGGTTCATGTGTCATGACTGTGCCATGTCACTCTTATGTAGATACCTCCAAGTAAAGTGTTACCAAAAAATGATTTGGCTCTGGCAAAATACGTGCTAAAGAAAGGAGCTTTACCTCACACAGTCAGTATCAAACTGAAGTTTGGGCTTGTCAATCATTCCCAGTGCATAGAGCTGATAGGCCAGCGCACACTTCCCCACCATGAACTGGGCTGTGTTGGTCCGATCCAGACAGTCCACACAGTTGGTCCGCAATACACCAGTCTACAAAGACTCATCAAACTTAGTGACGGCACTTCAGGATGTGTATGTACAGTATGCAGTTGGAGACAAACTACATGAGAAGGTAAGCAGTGGAATCAGCAGCAAACATATCTCTTTATGTATTTATCTTCTGTAAGTGGTGGCCATTAAATAGCAGTAAACAGCTTAGATAATTCCAAGAAGATAACTGTATACGTGATTAAGGTTTCCATGAAAAACTCATTATGCAACTACATGCATTGGCCTACTTTTGCAGCTATAGAAATGAATGATCTGCCCCTAACATACAACAGATACACATTATGATGAAAGCGGATTTCTTGGCCTAGAAATCTTAATGAATTGATATGTGGGTTATCTTAATTAACTCAATTGAGTCTCCATCTGTTGACACTACTATTTCTTTTTTTTTTTTTTTTACATTTTCCTGTGTACAAAGGCTGCAAATGAGTCATTCATTTTTGGGAGAATATTCAGTGTCTGCAGAAAAACTGAATTGTGACACAGAGGTTACAGCAAATCTGTTCGCTGTGGCATACCTGCACCCTTCCACTGGCTGTGATGTGTCCACCTAAATCTCCCCACCTGAAAAAAATAACATTTAAATCAACATAAATCCTAGAAACAAAAGCAGTATGCACATCAATTCTACTCTTCTGCAGGCGTATTTACTCATCTTTTCCCGCTACAAGATCACTGATATAATCACCATTTCAAGGCTGAACATAATGCTCAATAACATCCACATGGTGCAAAGATCAGATGAGGTGATTCATTGGTATAAGACAGAGAGGTTTTAGACTGAATATGTTAGGAATATACACTAACAAAAACGTGAATGTGTTCTCATGTACAATACTGTATCATTTTGGGGCTTACTGTATGTGCAAACCCAACCCAATAATGTCAAAATGACAACAGTTCACATTTTCCAACATGATTTAAGGTATGATATAATAATGTATAAATTATACATTTCTGTTTAAATTATTATCATTCACTTTCTTGCTGAGTTAGATGAGAAGCTTGACACTGCTCTCATGTCTGTATAGTAAATACAAAACTGCAGCTGGTAGCTGGTTAGCTTAGCATAAAGACTGCGAACATCTACCAAAGTATAACTTCCCTACTAAACTAAACACACACACAACTATTGGCCAGGCTCCCATGCTTGCGCAAGATAACAGAACCCGATTTGTTCAGATCCTATCCCCTGACCAGTCGGCTATCCTAACCTTAACTACTTGAGGTCAAAGCCTAACCCCAACCAATCGGGCTGCTTTGTAGGGTGGGACTTGCCTAGAAGTTGCCTGGGATCCATAATAACGCAGGGATACTCGGTTTAGCTCACAAGAATGAATTTCGCTACATGTATGTGACAATAAAGTACCTTTACATCCAGGCTAAGTTAGCCTACCGTATGCAACACTTGAAATGCAACGATGCATCTGTAACTTATTCTGTTATTGTAAATGAATGATTTTCTGTCAGAGCAAAACATTCTTCGCAACTATATGACCTTCCTGTAACGCTAACTCCTAGACCTTTACGACAGCAAGTGTGACAAAAACACTACCACTTTTGTCCGAAGGGGCCGCTGAAATCAACACAAACTGAAAGTTATAGTTATAGCCACTTTCAAATAAAGCATGATGAAAACTTCAAGAACAAGGTCCACTCCTGGCTTATTGGTTCTGTCTTTATTAGTGCTTTTTCCCAAATTCAACACACTCTCATTCATCACTGTTTTTGTGCAGCAACAGGCAAAGTGAGAATAACTAACTTTTAATTGTTTAGAGGGGGAGCTCTGAAGACAAATACAATAGGTGTGGAAGGGTGGACTTTTTTTTTTTTAAAGCAAAGTGATCTAATTGTGGAATAAACATTATGACCTGATTGAGAATAATGAGTGATTATACTGTAGTTCAAGTATTATAGTAGAGTAGAGAATAGAGAGTATGTGTCTGACAAAGTGCATGCCAGAGTGCAGAGATGCAGGAACAAGACAAATTGAACAAGTATTTCTGAATAGCTTTATTATTCATGTGCTACCATGTGATGAAGGCTACAGGTGCAATAATTATTACAGGTGCAATAATTATTAAAGTGCATCTACTGCACACGAAAGCTTATGAGGGTTTTGTTTGTGTGTGCATATAAGTGTGAAGTGAGAGTGTGTATAACAAAGAATGTGAGATAGTGTTGGCTAATGCCAAAGAATGGGTAATAAATACTGGCCATGGCGTGATTGCTGGGTTATGTAACAGAATGGTAATGTTGTGTGAAAGTGATTAAGACATGCAAGCAATGGAAGAGCCATGCGTTAAGTACATGGACTGCAATCTACTCAGCTCGTTAACAGAAAACTCTCTGCAACACATCAGGCATAATTTCCATTAAGAATTCATATCTGGAGAGTTAAAAATTAAGCAGTCAATAAACGTATGATTCTGAAGATGTATGAAGAGAAAAATGGATAATACACCCTCACTTAGAAATGTTAAGTCTGATATTCAAATGAAAGAAAGATGATGGCGTTCAAGCACACCTCTCAAATCACCGGTACATAATCTGCTACTTTCTCTCCTTTGGACCCAGTGTGCCCTCTAATTATTTAAAGGGTGCCTTTACATTTACATGCCTTCTGAAATGTACAGTAAAATTCAAGGATTTTTTTGAGGACTTCAAATTTAAGGACCCAACAGGGCATAGTATGAGATACGGATCAAGGTTAATTACTTTTACTGAGAATATGAGAACTTCATAAAAATTGGAAATTCAAAAACTTTCAAGGCCTTGATATTGTCCCTCAAATTCACAAACTTTCAAGGATTTGAAGGACCCGTAGGAACCACGTATAATGCAATATTTGACTGTTTGTACATAACACCTAACTGATCAAAGATTAAAATCTGGTGTCAGTGTCCTCTGTTTTTACGAGAAACAACAGGCCCAGTGTAGGACGAAAAAAGGCTTACCTGTCATCTGGTCTGATGGTGTGACAGTAGAAGTCGGAGCGATTAATGAAGAAACCTGTTCGCTTAACCACGTTTTCTGCTATCATGCTTAGACGGTCCAAAACGTTGCACAACTTACTAAGAAAAAGAAAAATGGGAAGATCACATTATTTTTTTGTGTTAGCCGAGTTATAGTGATGATGTGCAATACCTTTGGCTTTTTTTAATATGTTTGTTTATTGTATTTCTTTTCAAAGCATTAACACAAGCCAAGCAAGGCCAAGTTCTGGGGATATTCATCCTCGCAGGGCTTTTATAGAAAAGAACAGGTGGGAATTTCCCACTAGGCTTTTCAGTTTCTCCGTTCATTTAAATTGAACTCTGAACTCTCAAATACGCTAACCTCCACAACAAGTGTACATCTGGATTCTGGCGGAAGGCATGGTAGCAACAATTCCCAGAATGATATAACTCTACTCTTTGATCCTAATGGCACATGGCAGAAAAAATAGACAAGATTCCTATATTGAAAAATTAATAATGTAATTATTTACATTCGGATGTAGTGCATAGCATGCTAGTTAGCAAACTTGTGCTGCTTCATTTTCCACACCAGCTCGCGCAAACTATTCGCTCTTGCATGTTATGTCTAAACCCACCACGAGTCATCGTTTTAGACTGGGTGGACCTATAAATATATAAATCTAAAAAAACTAAAGACCGTATGTGCTGCTGTACTGTAAAGTTTGCATCATGGCTTACTCAAGCAAAACTTAATTCCAAGTTTGAAAATTTTACAAACATTACTATTAAGCAAATTTAAGCTCACTAGATTGGCACATTAATTGTCAACACCTCTTTGTGTAGCGGGCCATGTCCCAGGCGATGTAGTCGATGCAGTTATCTGGAGGGAGGAACTGATTTAGGTTGATCACAGCTGGGTAAAGCTCTTCACTCAGAATCTTCTCATGTTTCCTCTTTTCCCGTTTCTGTAGCACAACAGAGAGAAATACGTATATAACATGTATGACTGATTCTATCACCAAAGAGCTAATCGGTTCTATGAGGACACCAGCAGATACAGTCCGACATATGACAGATGTTTGTTCTCTTTGATTTATCAGGTCTTCTCGACAGTCACCTTGGAGAAAAATAGAGCTGCAAGAAACAATTTACAGAATCCATGCAGAGTTGGTCATATATGTAGTGTAAAGCACAGAACTGAGGATAGACACAGCAGATAGATGGGGAATATATGATAAGAAGTGCAGCTGTGCAGGATATTTTTGCAAATTGAATTGTACGCTGCAAAGAGAGGAATGAAGTTAAAAAATGAACATTTAATATTTTTTTCGTTAATAAAAATTAGTGCTGTCAGTTAAATACGTTATTAACGGTGTTAACGCAAACCTATTTTAACGGCGTACATTTTTTTATCGCGAGATTAACGTTCTTTTTGGCCTGGCAAACCTTGTAGTTTCTAGCTACCGGATCTAGCTAGACCGGAAACAAAACAATGGGCATGCCGCAGCCGCACACACCTGTTTGGGCTTGCGAGCCAGCCAAAGAGTAGTAGGCCAACGTTACGTTTTGAGTGGATGGCGAGCGTGAGACGCCGAAATTGACAGGGCTTGCACACGAGTCTTTGTCTGATGGAGAGGAGGACAGTATTGAGCAATGTCAGGAATGGTGGTCCACACATGAAAGGGCACACAGTGAAATGGCCCGCCTTGCACGCAAGTACTTAGCAACACCGGCCACATCAGTACCTTCTGAAAGGTTGTTTTCACTCTCTGGGCATGTTGTACAAAAGAAGCGAGCTTCCCTGTTGTCTGAAAATGTCAACAGGCTTGTCTGTTTGAGTAACTGGCTCAAAGCAAAGAAGTAGTAGGCTTACCTTACTGTTCATTATTTCTGAAATAAGAGGCTGGGTTGATGAGCCTCTGGTGAATAAAGAGCAGTAGCCTGACTGCTATGTTCAAAGTAAACTAAAGAAAAAGAAAGTATTAAGCCATGGTTTAACTGCACTATAGGCTGAGTAGAATAGATAAAAATGTGTGATTAATTGCAATTAATTGTGAGTTAACTATGACATTAATGCGATTAATCGCGATTAAATATTTTAATCGTTTGACAGCACTAATAAAAATACATGCACACACATTACCTGCCTGCCTCTGTGACCTGTTGTAACGCCGTCCATTAACTTATTTCTCCTTTAACTTATTTCTCCGTGAATTGTGAATTGCCGTGACTTGAATTTTTTTTACTGATCACCCAGGGTGATAATGGACTTGGAAGCACTATTTAGCAGCTCATATCTCCATCCACACATTCAGTAGCGGCAAAGCAACACTGCAACCAGTCAAATTACTGATGCATTTCCTCACCCCTTCAGCAGAACATGTCATACAGTCTGGCGTATACACACGCAGAAACACTCACGTGCAGATATACTTACAAAAGCACACGTTATTCATAGATGTGTGAAGCTCTTAGGCGATGAATGATAACATGAATCCAGACAGTCACACATGCACATGTACATACAGAAGGGGGCTGGTCATGCACACTGTAATGGAAACTGTAATGTGCACCGTATTTATTTTAATGTATAGTTTTGCATAGAAAAAGGTGTGTTTAATTGTCTCATCTTTATTCCTCTTCTTAAATATATAAAAATATATATATCTACGTGGAGAGAGTAAAAGTTATCTCCGGCAGTCAATAACAAATGGACTATAATTAAATTGGCTGGTTGGATTCACATGCTTGGCCATGTGCCCTCTACCTCTCTTAACATACAACACACCCATTCCCAGTCACCACTGTGGAAAGATATCATGTCATGTTGTGATGTTGTCATGTGTCACGTTGCTCTGGTCTAACATCATCTGGCCAAAGGACTGCAGTTGAAAATTAGCCGGCTGGCTAACACTGGCACATTTACAGAAATGTTAATTAATGTGTGTTGTCCTTTGTAAAATTAAGAATAAGAATAGTTAATTGTCCATTCCTCCCTCTTTCTGTCTCTCTGGGATAAGAGAGAGGGTGTAGCAAGGCGTCCTCTCACTTAGTCAGCACAGTCGGCACATATCACATGGCAGGGGCTTGTGCGGACCTGTGAGGTCTGTGATTGGCCCACCACTTCACAGCTCCCCTTGTGAGTGACAACGTGAGCTTGAAACCCAAGAGTGTATGGCTGTGTGACCAAGTGCGTCCATGCGCATGTATAGGAAAAGGCAATGCAAAAATTACTTCTAGAGCATTGCACACAGGGTTGAAGATGAAAGAAAACAAAGCGGTAACACTTTATTTGAAGGGGTGTGCATAAGACTGACATGACACCGACATTATTATGACATGACATCTATCATGAACATGATGGAGTCATTTTGAGTGTTCATGGCTGCTGTCATTAAGTGTCACTCTATAAATTATGACACTTTTAATGCAAAGTTAGCATTGTCCAAGATGTCTTTGTCAGGACAACTTGACATTAATGAAGACAACTTGACATTAAAGGGGCGCTATGCAGTTTTGGCAATTTCTTCGCTGTTTTCGCCATTTTCGCTCTTTGCTCGCAGGTTTCTCTATAGAGCTCCCCCTACAGCTTTGGAATACTGACTCCTCGCTCGGTCAGTCTGCCGTTTCCTCTTTCTGTGTTCCTCCGACAATGCTTTCCTAGCTTTCTGCTTCTTTTTTGCCGGCTCAGCTATGACGATAGTGTGAAAAACTCCATCGCTACCTTGTTCTTATAGCTAGCCGGTTCCTCTATGTATGCAGGGCCGTGAAGCATTCGTTACATCGCGAAACCTGATATCACGCAATACTTCATGACGCTGAGGCCTGCGGCTCACCGGCTGAAAGTTGCAAGGGTGGTTTTTCCGCTCACAGGCGCTAGCAGGGAGCGAGACGACCACCATTCAAACCGAAAAAAGTCATATAACCATTCCAATGACTCCGAAGCTGTTCACTTAAGGTAAATTAAGCTTAAAAAAACGGCATAGTTCCTCTTTAAACAAGACAATACAACCTGCCAATGTCTTTGTCATAACAACTTGACATTAACCTTGACAACATAACCTGTCATAAATATGTCATGACAGGCACAATTATCAAACTTTAAACTATTTAGCTTTGTGTGTTAACATTACATTAAACTGTCATTAAGAGGTTGGTTTTTACATTGGCTGTCATGAGAGCATTATAATTGTGTCATGAACAGTTTTCCTTGACCTCAAGTAAAGTGAAACAATTTGAACCAGTCATGAAGTTTGATTTCATCATCATCAATGATACTTTAGTTTCAGTTTTCTCCAGTATGCATCGCTGCGGTTTCATCAAAAAGGCGACCTGACCTGTGTCTGTATAAGTGCCGCTGCTTTAAAGTGGCCACGTCATGTCACAGCGCAGAGCAGGCACACTTTGCTCCTCTTTCCCCCTCTTGTGATTTGATGTACCGTCAGGCAAACAAGCAAGCAAGCAGCCAGGCCCGCAGCAGCAGCCACACACACACACACACACACACACACACACACACACACACACACACACACACACACACACACACACACACACACACACACACACACACACACACACACACACACAGTACAGAGACGGAGCTGAAGAATGGCAGAGGAAGAGGAACGCTGTACGTGCGGCTATATTTTCAGGCCAAAAATGAAACAACGGCAAGCTGAATAATTTGTAAAGAGGCTATAAGATACAGTGGTAACACAACAACAAGCATATGAAAATTCTGTCCTTGGTTTTAACTTATAATCCAAGTGTAAAATCACAAAAACACTTAGGCTAAAGGTCATGAAAATTCATCATCCTTAAATATTAAAAAGTATAGGTATCATATAGGTATCGGGCGATATTGGCCCTGTATTTACTTGGTATCGGATCGATACCAAATACTGCAGTATCGTACACCTCTAGTTCACAGACACCAAAAGCTCCGTTAACGCTACCGGCTAGTGCTATATGTCGAGCGAATATGATGGTGAAGACATGTCCCGCCCTACTCTGCCTCTGATTGGCCAACCCTTCTTACCCTAACCAATCTCACTCCTAATGCCTAAACCTAACCAATCAAATTGTTGCGTCGCAGATATTGATTGGCGTTTACAGTAGCCAATAGCGCTGAATGTGCGTTTCACCAGGCAGCTTCGAGAGACTCAATCATATTCAAATTAGTGATGTGACAACCGGCTCTTTTACGCGAGTCGGTTCAACAGGACGGTTGTTGGTTGGCGAACCGAGTCTATAGATTCGGTCACCGGTTCACGTGCCTGCGGCGGGGGGATTTATATATAACTGCCAAGATAACATGGCGTGTATTTGTTATGATGCACGAGAAATAAAAGTTTCTGGGATCAAACTTGCCGAGAACCGTTAAACAACCGTTAGATTACATAGACTCGTGCAGTTGTTAACGTTACATTCGGTCTTGGCAGTAGCCTGGTGCCCGCCCTCGTCTGCTCGTCACAGCCTGCAACATTCACTTCTCTAACATTTAACATAACTAAGATAACATGTGTATTTGTATGTGATACACTTCCCAATCAATAATGTGTGAATTTCCGAACACAATCACCTAAGATGCACCAGAAACAAGGCTTGGTTAATAACTCAAACTTGCCGAGAACCGTTAGACAACCGTTTGCTTATAGACTCGAGCGGTTGTTAACGGTTACATTCGGTCTCGACTCTCGGCAGTAGCCTGGTGCCCGCCCGGTCTGCTCGTGACAACCTGTAACATTGACTTCTCTAACATTTAACTTAACATAACTAAGATAACATGTGTATTTGTATGTGATACACTTCCCAATCAATAATGTGTGAATTTCCGAACACAATCACCTAAGATGCACCAGAAACAAGGCTTGGTTAATAACTCAAAGTTGCCGAGAACCGTTAGACAACCGTTTGCTTATAGACTCGAGTGGTTGTTAACGGTTACATTCGGTCTCGGTCAGTAGCCTGGTGCACGGTCTCTACAACTCTCTTACAACTCTTTCGCATAGACCTATATAAAATGGACCCAGTGACTCTGCTGTTTTTGACGACAAGTGAAGTCTATTACCAGCACTTTTCTGGTGATAGCCGAGCGTTACTGCGCAGCTGCAAACTGAGCTTGCCGGGCAACGTGGCTGAACGTTGTAAGTCTTCTGGTAGCTGTGCCAAGAGAAATCTCAATCATTCCCAATCTATCAGAGACGGAGAGCGTAGGTATATGTAAGGAGATAACATAGGCACAGGCTAATTATTGCTAACTAAAATGCTAGTTAACATTAGCAATTCAACTAAACAGCTTACGTACGTCGAAACTGCCTGCGAGTTTCTCCTGTACTATACGGTAATTCCTCTACTATGCGACAGTAGGTCGCTTGGTTATGACACAATCGTTAGCCTATTTTTACAAAAACGTCTGTTACGGAGCCATAACGTGAGGTACAAGGTAATGGAGCCTTTTATACATTGTCGTGTTTCTTTACAAATAAACAGCGGTCAAATGAAATCTTTAAACGCTTCAGATGTAAAGTTATTGGCTGTCAAAGTGACGCCAAAATGAATGGCAGTCAATGGGATGCTAACGGGGCAGTGATAGCTTATTAGCATCAAAATGGCGCCATAGGAGGCTTCACTCTGCGGAGGGAAGCTTGCCCCCTTGCTCTTTCGGTCCAATGAATCTTGCTGGACGAGGTAGCCCATTACCTGATTGATTCTACCACCACTCCAGTGGAGGCACTAATGAGGTAAAAAACAGGAGTGAGTCGGTTCCTTGACGTATGGCACTCGATTCTCCCGGCTCAGTGACACGTATCGGGTTAATAACTGGCTCTTCGGTCAGTTCGTCATCACTAATTCAAATTATTCTGCGATGCTAGCGCTTTAGCTGAGTCGGTATCGCCAGACCGGGACTAAAAAGCCTCCGAGACTTACGGAGGAGGCCAGTTTACTACAGGGAATGCACTAATGTTACCAAGATGGTTTTCGTTCTGGGTTTAGCTAGCTCTTTGCAGCCCAGGGCTGAGTCCGCTAACGTTAGCTAGCTAATTGGACAGCTGTAACGTTACAACTAACCGAGCTAACGGTAGCTAACTACAGTTTGCAACAAGTCCAAAACTCAATAAATCAACTCGGTACTGCATTCACTGTCGTCAAACTGGTCTTATAACTTTTAAGACATCTTAATGACATGTCCGAATGGTTCCACTTGAGGTCAAGTTCATGACAGTGTCATAAATATTTGATGATGAAATCAAACTTCATGACAGGTCCAAATTGTTTCACTTCAGTTAATAATTAGGGCTGTCAATCGATTAAAAACATTTTTCAAATTAATTATATACTCTGTGATTAATTAATCTAAATTAATCGCATACATAATTTTTGCTGTGAAAGCATTTTAAATATTTCAATTCAAATGAATAATCAGCATTAGTGACATTAAAGTTAAAAAAAAAAAACTCTTTATTATTATTTTCACTGTTCAAATAATGACCTTAACAAATCAACAATATGACCTAATATGCTGAGGAAATAATTCAAAAGTGCTTCAGGAATAGGGTTATTTCACTAGTAAATTGCTGTTGAACGACAAAAACATCCACCAGATGGGAAAATGATATTTTACAATAACTTTGAATGCACCACGAGGCTGTAGGTTACCAGTTTCATTGAACGCACTGTCTCTGTCTGTGTTTTTCCGACAACGGCATCTGCAGAATTGTAGGAATCCTCTACAGTGAGTGAAATACAGTCAAACTTTACACCGTTTAGCGTTAGCTGTCTGCATTTTAACCGTGTTTAATCCAGCTGCTAGTTAGCGGTAGGCTAACGTTACCTGCTGTTGAGTGTAGTGTTAACTAGCGTCACGTGCAGCAATGTTTCTGTTGCGCATGCACGTCTCCCTCCTTCATTTTACAGTTGAATGGTGGCTAGAACAGCTCTGGGGGAAAGGTCAATATGGAATGGATTAATCTGAGTTATTTTTTCTCAGATTAACTAATCGAAATCAATGCGTTATTTTGACAGCCCTATTAATAATAGAACATAATTTACCGAATGACACTTAATGACAACAGTCATGAACACTCCAAATGACTCCTTTATGTTCATAATAGGTGTCATGTCATAATAATGATGGTGTCATGTCAGTCTTATGCACACCCCTTTAAATAAAGTATTGCCGAAAAAGCTTCATCATTACCATTACTTGGGGTTTCATTACTTTTCATAACATAATCGTTTTTCATAATTCAAGAGCAGTAAATGATTAATGCCGCTTATACAGCAACATAATGTGAAGGGACAGGGTGCAGAAAACCATGTGTGTCTTTGCAGGTGTGTGTGTGTGTGCGTTTGTGCATGCGTGTGTGTGTGAGTGTTGATGTGTTCCCTTTCATCATTGCTGTGTGTGTTTGCAGAGCAGATTTAAATCAATAAATAGAAGTTACCATTTCAACTGCTAGCATCACCGACAGGAAAATCTCTCATGATAATGAAAATCTCCATAGCAACAACTAACCCCCAATATCAACCAGTGCTTGGCAAATTTTACATTTACAGCCCCCAATAGATAACAACCTGTGGAGTGATTCCACAGACCGGGCATATTTCATCCAAACACACCACAACGATATCTTATATAACCCTCACACTAGCCAGTCTTCTTAAAGAAAATTCAAGTATTTTACCACCTGGATATAGTTACCTTATATAGTCTAATATAACTTTAGGTATGCTTGCCTTCTCTCCAAATATAATGGTGAGTACAATGTTCATTTTTTGAGAAACTGGTTTCTGCTTTAATACAACATACAGTACATTTTCCAAGAAAACAGTTCTTCAATAAAAATATTCTCTTTCCAATATTTTCTTGTCATCATTTCAAGCTCAAAGCATTACAATTGTTTCACAGCCAGTCAAATAATTGCAAAAACAAAAAGACTGTGCCTAATGCACTGCAAAT
This sequence comes from Gymnocephalus cernua, assembly GCA_023631565.1. NCBI lineage: Eukaryota > Metazoa > Chordata > Actinopteri > Perciformes > Percidae > Gymnocephalus > Gymnocephalus cernua. The sequence continues at coordinate 11,877,911 of CM042440.1, forward strand.
CTTCTCTTGATGAGACTACATCTGTCAGTTGTTTTAACTGTTAGTGGGATGTCAGTGTATTTCTTTTCTGTTATTCCGTTTCTACTTTATAATACTGAATCACTGCATTTTGTTGTTACATCTGTTCAGGAAAAGTGGAGTCATACTGCATCATTTTCCACAGTCAAAATGCTGCTGGAAAAAAGTAAAAAAAAAAAAAACAATACTAAACATGATACTAAAATAATAACAATTACTATGTCCAGGACACTTGACCTGCTTTATGTCATCTAATGATGTGAGTGTGTGTGTGTGTGTGTTTGTGTGTGTATGTTACCTTGACCAGGTTGAGGATGATGATAGGAGAGCCAAACCGCTGCAGCATCTGGTCAAAATGGAGGGCAGCTACGTGGGCGTATGGGTCAGCTTGGTCCACTGAAAGAGAAGTCAAACTGAGTGTTTAATATTTAAGGGCATTCAGGGTTATCACGTTATCAGATGGTTACGAATAATAGTGTTTTAGGCTACTGTATCGTATCTGGATGTCTCTGCTGAAAGTGTAGACACAAAGTGTTTCATTTTAAAATGTTAATTTAAGAAACAGAGGAAAATTTGGAATTCTGAAAGGCAGTGTGTTAAGACTCAAACTTCTTCAGTAAGACAAGCAAGTATGTAGATGAGGTAACTTGTTTTAATAGGGCCAGTCTGTTTCATTGAGCCAATAAACATTCACATATAAAAGTATAATACTGAGCTGTAAAGTCTCAAGCACTCTTACCATTTTTATTCTTGTATTCATTATTTATTTTAAAATCATGTTTAATGCCCCCATTTGGCACTCAGCAGAACCCCACACCTGCTGCCAGCATTCAAATTGAACAAGTGAAGCATTCAAAAGAAAGATTAGAGGAAATAGGTCAGATCATGCTCACTGGTGTCTAAAACTATACAAACAGGAGCTCAGGCACACAGTTTTCAAGTTCACTCCACAATTCATTACTTTGTGCACTGCACTTGGACTCAGGCCTCGGGGGTAGATGAGAGTTTACATCCCCATAAAGTACACCCTGTAACATTCTTATTGTACCTTGAGAAGGGATTGTAGATAATGACGATGATGGTGAAGAAGAGTAACACAATTAAGGTCATATTCTTCACAACCAAGACATTTGCCCACTTCAGGGCAGTCATAAAGACAGTATGTATATACTTGCGTAACAATGGCTGGGAAGAGAGAATAGGCAATGCATGACGTGATAAGGACTCAGCATGTACAGACCCATTGCTGACCTAGATTTGTCTAACAGGTGTCAGTCTATGCTGCCAGCATCACAATCACCAGGCTGCACCTGGTTTTTAATTGTTAATACTTGATGTCAGTTTCACAACACTCAAGGTGGTGTTAGACTAAGAAAGCACAGGCTTTTGCTTCAAGTTCCACAAGCTTGGTCTGAACTTGAAAAACTTTTAATTTTAGTGCAAAATACAGCCCCTCCCTAAAATCAACTCACTTGTACCTTTTGGAGATTTTAGAAATCTGATTTTCAACCTCCAAACTTCTACTTGTAATTGATTTACATAATTGTATTGTCTTTTAAATCATCCTAAATTAGTTAAAAAAATTATTTTTCCAATTCAGAAATTTTTCGTAGCTTTCTATTGTTCTTATGATGGTGTAGCTTTTTTCTGTTTTTATTTTCTTATTCTTTTGCCTTTCTTTGTCTTTGTAATTGACACTATGTCATTGTAAATGAGGGCCGCCCTTCAATGATGTCTTGAGTATAAATTAAGGTTGAATGAGTGAATGAATAGTAATTTGGGGAGATACGCCTGTTAGGGGTGTAATAAAAAAATCAATACACATTTTATTTTGCAATACTGTATTGATTTTCAAAAATGCAATATATATTTTCAAGCTAACAATGTAGCTATGGCTGAACTTTGGCCTACTTTAGCATATAACAATGTCCTCACTAAGAACTTGTGAACCACAATCCCTGTGTACTGAATTGTTTACCTAAAGTAAAACTTCTTTGACTTGTATGCACATCATGTCTTTTTTTAAATATTAGTTTTTCTAAAATTATACTTTATACAAAAAAATCCCAATATATTGCCTTACGCACAGTATCGAAATATATTGCAATATATTGAATCGTGACCCATGTATCGTATCGCCAGATTCTTGCCAATACACAGCCCTAACAGATTGTTAGGGCTTTTTTTGCCGAGATTACATGAGAAGGTCGATACCACTCTCATGCAAAAATATAACTTAAAAGAGTAAAGTGAACCAAGTATACCATTACCAAGGGTAAACTGTGTCAAACTACATGCACATACACAGTGAAATATAATCTGATTTGAATCTGACACATTTGAGAAATGTCAAATAAAGTCTTTCAAGATCAAAGCAGGAGCAGGATGAGTTTATACACAGAGAGATCTCAGGGACACGCTCAGTGTGTCTCTCACACAAGTAAATGCCATCTGAGGACGAATTAAAGGGCAAACTGGGGGGGGGGGGTTATGATTTAATACAGGCATTGTACACATGCAAGCACCAATATCTTCACACGCACACACGCACGCACACACACACGCCCTGGTTTTGTGTTTTTATCCTGCTCATAATAAGACAAGTGAATGGATATAAAGATGAGAACCAGGAGGGGGGGGGGGCGTCCTGCCTTCACCTGTTTCGTTCTCATTTTTTTCTTTTCTTATCTTTGTCCCAGTGGTTGGGAAGAATTGCCCTGGTATAAAGCCACTCTTCCCTTTTTTAATGCAGTTTTTCCAATAACATTCTTCCTCTGTCCCTACAAGGTTATTTCTGGCACTAGAAAAATAAATAATTAAATACCTACTGTGCTACTGTATGGCTGACCTCTGAAAGAGGATATACCTGTATCTTTCATTTGTTATCTGTCTTTATGTATCAGGACAAAGTGGATATGACAAAGATCTTCCATCAAAGCCTGGGCAGCTTTGACAACTCTCTACCTTTTCCATTATAAAGCAGATGTTGGACACCTTAATGGGATAGTTTGGATATTTTGAAGTAGATGGCACGCCCCCAGTTTGGGGAAGCAGGCAGGAGTACCAGTACGGAAGTTAAGCAATGTACTGCTGTGGACAGGGGGCAGCAGGAAAATGTATTTTAGCCTCCTGCTTCTCCAAACTTGGGGCATGCCAACCCCAATCTACTAGACTACAGGTAAGTACTTTAAACAACCCCACTTAAAAAAATATAATCCCTTTATTATTATCCCTTTAAGCAGCAAAAAGCCCATCAATAATCCAAGCATGATACCATTTTCCCCTAACACACTAGTCTGATAATGGGAAAACAAAGAAGCTGATGAACAAAGTAAGCAAGAAATCTGGTGTTTAGCAGGAGTCTTACATCGTATTGGGGGTTTTGGCATCATGGTGGAAATGTCCTGGGACCAGTAGAGCGGGACTGAACCTCGCACCTGGACGTATGAGGAGTAACTTCCTGCTGCGAAAGACATAACTGAGGCGTCATGGACGATCTGCTCTGTCTCAACCTCATTAGCCACATCCCCCTGGAAACAATAGAAAAATGCAAAGGTTGGGAAAACAATCTCATCAAAAGGTCCATTTAGTAGCTGTTTGGAAATGTTTCATCATATTATATAATCTTCATCAGCAAGTGGAGCTCTCCAAATGTTCACAGAATTGTCAGTTCAAGGAACTTCTCGTTCATGTTGAATTGGCAATCTGAAGCTTGATCATCTATGGATGAGGATCATGTGATATGATTGAAAGCTTCAGAACAGCTACTAAACTGCTGCTTCCAACGAAAATAATGAACTTTGACTTGCAAACATGGAAGAGAAACCCATAGAGTGCTCAGAAGAAAATGGAGACAGAAACAGTAGTTAAGAAGCTGTTCTGCAGCTTTTGATCATCTCACGTGAACAGACATGATCAAGGTCAACACGGACAAGAATTTCCTAAAATCTACTAATCCATGACAACCGGGCAAACTCCATCTGCTCCATCTAAAGCTCCAAAGCAGTAGAATAACAAGTAAATCCACACTTTAAGCCCACAGACATTTTTAACGGCAGACATTTTGCCATCACACAACCACAAGTTAATTAATAATATTAATAAGGGCTGCACTCACTTAAGCTTCACTAGTTTCAGGGCCATGCCACTGTGCATGCTGGCCCACTGACATGACTTACTGATACACCTACACATGGAACAGAGCCATCGTTCACATTAGTTACACCTGTTTTTCCTGCTATAACAAGTCAAACAGTTGTGATAAATGCCAATCAGACAGTATTCTACAATGAAACATAGTTGCAATTTTGTATAAAAACTACTTTACTTGGCATTGACCACAATAGCAGGAAACTGTGAAAATTGCGTCCAAGCTGATCTTAGGATGGCAGGCTATCTATGTTTGCTCCTAAAGTTCCTCCCACCTCCACCACACACCCACACAAACAACACATGCATACTGGAGGAAGAGGCAGCAGGCCAAATTAACCCCCTGTGATCACCCTGAGTCATCTCAATCATCCAGGTGGCCCTCATCCCTGCCTCTGCTATCTATTCTTCCCTGTTGCCTCGGCAACCGCTGTACCTCGCAGTTGGCTCCTCTTTTGAGGAAGCGGGTCCCGGCAAATTTGCTGGAGCGCCTGGCAAAAAGGGTGATGTGGACCGGTCGGCCGTAGATCAGCAGCTCTGTAGTTGGTGGGTTAAGGAGAAATAAAAGGAAAGGAATAATAATAATAATAAATAATAATGCCCCACTGATCACATTACACAATGTTTTAAAACACACACACACTATTATTACACAAAATATTAGTATTTTCTCTTTTGGTAGACTAACCACTTTTGAGAACTTGAAGAAAACTTTTCAGAAAAAAATAGTCATTGTACTTTAGCATTTATTTAGCATTTTGCCTAACATCAGTTGTGTTTTATGTCATGACCTATCAATTTAACAGCATCAGTTCAAAACAAGTCCAAGTCACATATAAATGTCACGTCTACAGTATGACCATTTTGGAGACAACCAATGCATCCTACAAAAGTTATGAATCGGTTTCTACGCGATTGCTTAGGGATATTTAATGAGGCCCAATGCCTTCCTTTCATCCTTATCGCCTTTTTTCCCCTGTCTGCTTCAGTGTCTCATCTTCTCCAAATTTCTGCATTTACTCTATCCTCTGTGTCTCCTCTTATTGCACCACATCGGTCCCTTCATCGTCTCAGAAAGACAGCCATGAAGGCAAAACTGTTTCCAGGAATTGTCTAAACTCAAAGCACCCACACAATGTCACTGTGGCAGCATGCTGCTTGATAAGAGTGGCAAAAGTGGTGATAGCAATACTGACTGTAAAGTGAACCTTACTGTAGCTTACTGCAACACAAAAACTGGCATACAAATATAAATTCTTAATATAAATTATAATAAATAAATAATAATAATATATAAATAATAATAAATTACTGATAAAAAAGAGTAACTTGTTTTGACTGAAAGGCAAAACACATTTTACACTGCATAATGTGATTAATGCAAAGGAGACTTGATGGTAAATGATTGAAATCTGGACCTAAGGCAGACTTTTACCATAATAAATCAAACTGTTTATTCAGTTCTAGTCAAGCACAAAGCCCCTGTGCAGCAGTAACCCATGCATCAACGCTACAAAAGCTTCTCACAAAATCATGAGGAAATTATTCATGTGGAGCCTAATGCTAATCTCTGGTATGCAGCTTGTTTCTACTCAAAACCTCAAAGCAAAAGCTACAGGAGCACTAACATTAAAGGCAAAACATGGGATGTGTCTTCAATCCAAACAGAAAAAAAGCGTGGCTTATCTGATTAAATATGCATAACGTTGCTGTCTTTTCCCTGCAGATAGCAGATGGAGCGATCATGCACGTGCCGGTGTTTACATACATGATATAACCATTGCTTAATTGCCATAATACTTGTTTTGATAAAGCCCTAAGAATAAATACAAATTGCTTCTGCAGTTTTGTAGCGAATCACACACTCTCACTCGCTCGTTTATAGTGTAATCCACGTGCTGTGATGGAGGCCGAGCGCAGTTCAACAAGTGATGCTGGGGCTGAGAGATGAGGGGGAGTACCAACAAAAAACAACATTGCAAGAGATAAAGTTGTCTTCTGCTGTACTCGTGTGTGACTAATAAATGTGTAGCACAGGAATTTCCCCAGTGCGGGATTAATAAAGTATATTTTATCAAATCAATCAGTGCTGACAGATGTTATGTCCCAACAAAATCCCATCAAGGTGCTATACAGTTTGCATGGTATATCTATATTTTTTTTGTTGTTGTTTCTTTTAAAACCCAAAGCAACAATGCCAATCAAACAAACACACATAAACACATGAATCAAAGCAACAGCCAGAAAATTCTGCAATGCACAAACAAAACTGACTTGACAATGCTCAAAGGATACTGGACTGGCCACAAAAGCCGTGGATTATATACATGAGCCAGTCATGATGCACTATGTCCTTGACTCGTTCCAGAAGCTTCCCATTCCACACGTACTTGTAGTACGGCTCGCTCTGGAGGCCGTAAACCACTGTGGCAGAAGAGTAGGAACACATAAAACCTCAGGATCATTTTACGGAAATAGGGTAAGACCAAATCATCAGTTAGAATGCCACAAATAGAAAAAAACTGAGGTGACGCAGGGTGTGGAACACAAGCATATTTAGTAACTTTTTAAGAAAATTGTATTAAGTTGCTGCAACTGGGACTTAGCTTGTGCTAATGTATTACAATACACATGTCATATATGACAGAATACATCAGCCAAGTTGTTTTTCAATGGACTTCAATGACAAAAACAGATATTGACGCCTCTGACTGTGGCAGATATATCAGTGGCTTTCTACTTTTATGGGCATTCATGGCAACAGCAAAGTGTCTTTAATTGACTTTAAACGTAATACAAATTTAATAGAATGGCTACTTCCGCTCACCTTGCGTAGGCAGACCCTCATCTTCAAAGATGTCGAAGCTGTCCTGCTTGCTCTGTGTGTTAACCTCTTCCTTTGCAGGGGAGGTTGGTGAAGACCACAGTTCATAAGGCCTCTGCAGCAAAGTCAGGTTGTACTGCAGCGAATGGCTCAGGTCATAGCTGTAGCTGCAGGGTACAATGGCAATATCTATTTGAAACAAGTTTAGCCTGTACCATACCATTATTAATAATAAAATAATAAGCAATTCCATCACACTTTGTACAACTGGAAACATTAAATACATTTCATGTCAGACAAGACTGTGATTTGTGCCCCAAAAGTACTAGCTTTTGTTAGTCTAAATAAGCATGTACAATAGGACACATGCAAAATTAAATCTAAAAGGTATTTTTCCTTAGTGGTTTGCACCCTCAAACATTTGACAAATTGACAAGGAAGACATAAAAACCTTTGCATGAACTGAAATATTCAAAACATTCAATAAATTCTTCAGGCTGTGTGGAGACTCCTTGTGACTCCTTTTTTCATAGATGTTACTGAGCTCTGGGCATCATCACACATGATCAGCCTTGTGTTGAGTTGATCTTGTAGAAATCAAACTTTCTATTTAAAACGTTGTCTTTATTCTTTCTCAATTCTAATGTTTAACAGTACGAAAACAATTGTGCTTTCTTTTTTATCTGGACCTGGTGTTAAGAAGTCATCATCATCAAACTCCTGAATCTGAACAGTCATTTGCTAACTTTCCACCAAATGTAGGTGATTTAGGTTTGGGAGTGGCAGTAGCTCAGTCCGTAGGGACTTGGCTTGGGAACCGTAGGGTCGCTGGTTCAAGTCCCCATATGGACTGTGGACTGGTAGCTGGAGAGGTGCCAGTTCACCTCCTGGGCTCTACCAATGTTCCCTTGAGCAAGGCCCACGGAGGGCAGGCGTTACATCTAAATAAATATATATTATTTGCATATTAGTGATACATGGCTCTGTTTTTGTGAGAGAATCTGTCTTACAGTACCTGAAGTAGAAATTGCTGGATAGGTCCACGTTCTGAAAGATCCGCACATATCTAGGAGAGCAAAAACTCAGTCAGTCAAACACACATCTGAAATTTTATCAGTAAGTTATTACATTTTGATAATATTTGTCTATGTGCCAACATGATTCGGTACACTTGTGATGATTGAGATAATAGATTTATTACAGATCTTAGAAGGCAGTAACATTACCCGACACACGTAAACACTCTCTGCATGTTTTACCTTTTGCTACTGCCTTTACGTTAATCTGACGGCATTCAATTCAGACTTTTTTTTTTTTTGCCATTGCAAGTGAAAGTGTTGGGAAATGTAAGAGTTCCGTTATGAATTTGATGTAAAAGTGGTGCTTATGCAGACATGAGACCACCATTTTAAATATCCATCAGATTAATGTAAAGGGTCGCATGTCTAAAAGGGGACACATACACACACAGTTGCAAACACATGAAATGAAAGCTTCATTGTATGTTGCAAATAGAAACTCTGCATTGTTCCTCAAAACATGTTTCAGACTGACTCCTAAAAGTTCTGACAATGTGTAGAATTTCAAGTCAGAATATCTAAATGCATTACAATTATTACAAAAACATTACAAAACTGTAGTGTTTCCCGTGAGTGTGTTTATAAATTACTAGTGATGGTGTATAAATGAATATATAAGAAGAGAAGGAGAAATAGGCAGAACCTTGCTTCATCAGGGTGTGTAACCCTGACTGAGTCATTGGGGATGTAGATCATGCTGGTGTCTTCAATTTTGTAGATGGAGTGGCCACCGATGTCAGCCATCTTTCTGCGCTTGGTGATCAACACAATGTAGTACCCCTCGAGGAAACGTACAAACCCTGTGAAGAAAAAACGTACAAATTTAAAATCTTTTAGAATAAACAATAAGAAACTTATATATAACAATGAAAAGAAGCATGGTAACTTTTCTGAAAAACAAATAGTGTAGCTTTTTAGAATTTCATTACATGCTTTTTTGACTTCATTGACACCTCTGCTAAATAACTCCAGACCTATTCTACCCAGATGTGTAAAGGATTCCTGCTTCGCAGGCTACACTAGACTAAAGATGACTAAAGAGTGGGTATTGGGAATTCATCTGAAGAGTTTACCATAAGTATGAGCTGGTGTATCCAAATGTGCAGGTAAGACGTGATTTTCACAGCACAATGACAATCAAATAAGCTTGAGAGCTATAGCCTTGAATAAACTTGTGGCTTTGCAGAATGACAATTCTTATGTTAGTTGATTGTGTCTCTTGCAGGCAGAGATGTGTCAGACTGACAAAACTGGCACATGAAAAAAGAGTAAAAACATACTTACAATAATGATACTCATTATATGCAGTAATAAAGAGGTGCTCGGCAAAGGGTCTGTTATGATAAACTGAACCCAACATGGCTTAAACGGTCTTTTTTTCATATGATACAGTGACTTTGGTAAATAGTGGCTTAAACAAAGACGGCAAAAGGGCACAGTGGGGAAAAAGCATCTAATTTATTCACAGATGTCAAAATCAGAACCACTCTGTCAGAGTGACTGACCCATCTGCAAGCTTAAAAGATGATGATGAATTAGCTATTATGACCTTGAAGGGCCTTGCCAATACTAGTTAACAATTGCTCTCTTTGCTAGAAATGTAAATGTATACAGCTCCACACACAAACAGACCAGAAGAACTGGAAAGTAGAATGTAAGACTGTTGCAATTTCTATTTTTAGTCACACTAGCAGCGATGCTCAATGGATGGCCATTAAGGCATGGGTACCCGACAGATATTTAGAAATTGTGGTCGGGTTCGGACGGGCTCAGTCACATCAGCGCGATAAGTCATTTGTTGTAAAATGGTGCTGCGGCTCCTTTAAGTAAGTGTAAGTGTAAGTGTGTGTGTGTCTCTGTGTGTGTGTGTGTGTGTGTGTGTGTGTGTGTGTGTGTGTCATGGGCAGAAGAGAGATAGAGAAAGAGGAAACGTGTAGATGCGTCCGGAGCAGAGTTATTCATATTATAACGTCGGCCCTGGAGGTAACGAGTCTCCCCTGGTTTTCTGATCACGATCGGAAACAAAGCAAGCAGGAAAGGTTAACACATTGAACATTTTAACAGCTTATTAATGTGTGCTTGTTGCCCCGTGTGCGCTGATGCGCTCATCTGTTGACATTTCCGAATGCCTTCCTACAGTTGCTTAATAAAAGCGGGCTTTCCACACAAACAAACGTACATGTGTCATTAGTATGAGAAAGAAAATGAGATTTTAACTGTGTCGGGCTCGGACATAAATCTCTTAATGCCTGTCGGGCTCGGGCCGGGCTCGGACAGAAAAATTCGGCCCGATCCGGATCACCTCCAGTCCGTAATGTCACATAATGTGTGTGACACAAAATGTAGGTCATGACATGTCTTGCAGTTCCTATGTGAAACACACAGCTCAGTCACACCAATTATTTTCCACACAGCCACTGGGGTGGTGGAGGATATACAGAGTGTGATCAGTTACACAGACTTCTCTAATAACAATAACAAACCTTTCATTTCATATATGGAACAGACAGACAGAACAAGTTGACCTGAATTCCATGTCTTGGGCTGACAAAAGGCCAGATATAAGACACAAAAATGCTTTCCATAATTGTACCAATTGTAATTGGGTCTGTCAGGCAATGTCCAAAGCACAGAGGAATTGACTCAATGGTTTGCCATTTCCCAGAAACTAGTCTTGAGGTGAAAAAGTGTTGTGTGTTGAGATTAGCAAGTAACACAATGTAGTTTGTATATCAAAATATAAAGTGCCTATAAAAACTATTCAGCCCCCTTATAGGGGTTTCATGTGGCTTCTTTTTTTTTTTTTTTTTTTTTTTTTTTTTTTTACACTGAGCAACAAAGCCTTTAATGCCCAAGTGAAAACAGATCTCTACAAAATAATATAAATGAATTACAATTGAAATACTAAATAGTTTTAATAGAATAAAAACATAACATAAAAACAACTCTCCTAAACAATTTGGTTTTGGCTTCCTTTTACTTGATTTTCTACAAAAGGAAAGGGATAGTAAAAAAAAAAAAAAAAAGCTTAAAAAAAGTGTTTTGTTACTTCTGAATACACCACTGATGGTCACTATTTCAAACCTGAAAGTTAACCATTTTAAGCTTGAGTGGGGCTATATTGTAGCGAATAACCTGCCAATGTCCTGCCAGGAGTTCCTTTTATATGTTCTTTTCATCCCATTTTTCCATTTCAAGCACTTACAGTAATATGCAAAACCAGGTCAAAACACACAGCTGTAGAAGCAATACTTTGGAGGTAAAGTACATGTTGCCATCATTGTGTTCTTGCAAAGGATGTTGCTATGCCAGTGAGGAAGAAAGTGGAGGGACTGTACTCACCCACAATGCCAAAGGCGGAGACAGCCCTGGACAAGCCCGAGGAACCCTTTTGGCCAATCTTGGTCCGGTTGCCCAGGTCCAGGCGGCCCAGCAACTCCCGAACCTCTTGCTGGCTGTACACATGCTACAGACAAATACACACAAACACATACCATATATATATATATATATATATATATATATATATATATATATATGTGTGTGTGTGTGTGTGTGTGTGTGTGTGTGTGTGTTCGTGTTCTTTAGCTCGCTGTATAATCTTTATCCATCTCAGAAATATGAAGAGATTCTATGCAGCATTTTATTTCATTAGGTGTGCCAGCTTTCCTTACATATGAGCTGAGAGAAAGATAAGGCTGTTTTTCCAGCTTTAAACCTGCTCACCTCCACTGCATCATCACATTCTCAAGCATCCACTGCGTTTATAAAACACTCAACTATGCCAATCAAATGAAAAACAAACAGGGTTTCCCAAGGTCAGTATAACACCGGCAGCAGGAATGAGAGTGTGGAGTGATGTGTATTTAGTCATGGATGCTTCATTATAACAAACCCATCATAATCATAATCACCCGCAACACAAACAAACAAATCTCGGCTCATAGATCCTTGTAATGAGTAGTGGAGAATAATAGGAGGTGCATGCAGCACTCATCAGCTAAGCTGTCATCCATAATACACTTGGGACAGGCTGAGTGATAGTACAATTTTAGCTCAAGCGTGCTGTACTGTATTACATAAGCATATACATTTGCACCGTACCAACTCTTGTGGAAACTCAGCACTTGCCTTATCGTCAATTATGACCAGGTCCTTGGGTTCAGTGCGGTCAATCTTCAAGACTCTGTGTTTGGTCTCTGACTGATTGGTCCCCACCAAAAAATACCTCTGGAAAGACACATAAAAGCATGAATACACTATGTTAACTTATTGCAGAGCTGGTGTTTGCCATGTAGCCTACAAAGCTGCTTCTGGGAATAGGTGCACACACAATAATAATCCTTTTATTTGTGTCACTGCATAAGATTGTTAAAGTCTCACTATCTTCAGGCAGTTGATTTCCAATAATGTGCAACATTTCCTCTCCTCAATAAGCCACCCAATTAGAAAGGAATGTATCAGAAGCCTGTGGAATTATACACAAAAGGAATCCAATGCAGATATGTATCATGTAGCTATAGTCTAGAGCAGGGGTCTTCAAAAAAAATTAAGCCAAGGACCCCTTAACTGAAAGAGAGACAGAGCAGGGACCCCTTACTACATATATTGTATAAAATTAAGTTGCATATTAAACTGGGCCTACAATAACTTGTTGGGTGGCCTAAAGCCTTTATACATACTTTTTTTGCTTAGAATACTAAGCTAAGCTAATTAAGCAATAGCCTAATACTTTTTGCCATGATTTTATAAAATCATGTTTTCATGTTAAACATACAGTACATATGGCACAGTGAATCCTTAGGATTACCTGTATCTGTGGATGGCCTTGGTGACTACCTTACCTATAGGCCAGTAAGCAGTGGGGATTTATATTTGCTAATAATACGTTGGATTCATGTCATCTGGTCTAGAGTACATCTTCTAATATCTTCGTTGTTAAGATTTGGCTTTCTTGTATGATTTTCTCTTCAAAATCATTATTTTTCTCACACTGGGTTGCAAGATGGTTTAAGATGTTCTGTCTACTAAAGAACATTATATTGTAACATCATGTATCAGGACAGTCCTCAACCATTAGAGACATTGTGTCCTGTTCCACAATGTCCAATGGAGGCCTCTTTGTCCACAACAGTTAGACAGTCATCTCATCCACTGTTCAGTGAAATGGGCTGACAGATGTTCAATAATGACAAATGTTTTTCCTGCATTACCGTGTAAATGTGTGTGACTATTGATCAGCCATCAATCACTGTTGTAGAACACCTTTATTTTAACATGTAATTTTAAGTCATTAGAAAAAAATTGGATTGTTAAAAAACAACAACACACAAATAGGAAAATAGGAAAAAAGGATACACAAAAACGTGTCTGTAAAGTGAAAATATTTATACCAAATATGTACAAACCTAAATCAAAACTAAACTAATATTTGCATTTTGTCTGGCAAAATGTAATCATTCTGACTGTCTAGAGTCTTGACAGTCAGAATGATTAGTTTGTTTTTTTTCCCCATAAACTCTAGACCCTATAATTGACACAATGGAGGTCATGGTATATCAAAGTATATAGGAGTATCAAATCATCACAAACAATCTTTTGCTGCCATCTAGTGTTTTCTGACAGGTAATCACAATCCTACAGGAGCTCTACATCCTTCTCCCCATTAATTTTATGTCGGTTAAGTTTTTAATGTTAAAAATCATACATTAAGCGTGGCTTTTGTACATCAGTGAGATTATGAAATCCATCACTAGAGTCTACATTTCAGCAGGCGTGATAAATCCTTATAACAAGTGATGGATTTGGGATGTTGAGATGGACTTGTGAATGTCAGCTTGTTGAACATCCGAATGTCCTGAATATTGCCTGTCCTGAATAAATAACTGTGCCAATAATTGTGGGAAAGACTGTGGTTGTGCTGGGTAGTTCCTAGCCTCAGTTTGTGCCACTCATGTATTATCATTAGAGGCACAAACTGGGGGTTAGGTAGTTCCAAGGAGAAAAGATGTGAACCTATATGAATATGAAGCATGTTGCTGCAGATAAAGAAGAGGCCTAATCAGGTAACATGATGGAAATGTGATGCAATTTAAAAAGATGTTGTTGGCTACTTGCAGGTGGAACCTTCCCAGTGAGGGGTCATCCCTATGTTCCCCGGTTAGGGTTAGGGGGTTAGGGTTGAAAGGATCCCTTTGTCAAAGAGAAAGTGACATAATTAACAGAGCAGCCAAAGAGCCGCATGCAGCTCGAGACTTACAGGTTTGCCACCACTGACCTAATCTTTCCTCGTCTAGGCCTATTTGCATATGCTCGTCAAACAGCCCGTAGGCCTGCATAGGCCTATTTGCCATGGAATTTGGCAGTAATGGTGGAAAAAGTAACAGCCGGGGAACAGTTTGTTCCCCAGTCTCATACAAATAGGGGAACATAGGACCCAGGGAACATAGATACGCTCCCGACAATGATACTAACAGCATAAAGATCATGACAGACTTACCGCTCTGGTTTCATACAAAACCATCCTCTGGATCCCACTGATGATAGCCGCTGACTGAGGCATTTTTATCCATGTGTTCTCCAAACAATCCAGAACTGAAGAGCTGCAAAGCGAACGTAACGCAGTGTGAAACCCCATTACTTCACATCATAAAATACAAAGGAGATAAGGTTTTAAAAAGTTAATCCTGATACTGCTAGCTACTGTGTGTATCTTATTTTCGCCTAACGTTAGCTAAGTAGCGTTACTCACCATTTGCTAGCTTGCTGGGTTAGCCACAAATCATCCCCGCATAGAATAACACGCAATGATGCATTTCCTCTGGTAGTCTAAATAACTTCTTTGAACGTTTTTAATTCATTAATTGTGTATGTAGCTTGCACAAGTATTTACGGCTAGCAACATGACTTTGTTTTAGTCAGGTGACTGTCATGAAAGATCTCATGTCAACTGATACGGTGGCTCGCAGAGTCCGTAACTCGAAGGGCTGAAAATGCGATTAATAATAGACGCAAGTTTTTTCCTTTGGGTCTTTTCACCATAAACTGTAAGCTTTATTTAATATAGATATACTGTATATTATTATATTTTCTTTATTTAAAGAACACAAGAATATCAACAGTATGTACACAGAAATCCCGGCCATAAGAAATCAAACACATCTTTTAATTTTTAAGGTCTCGGTAGATGTAGTATTGCCATATGCAGTTCTTGATAAAAAATGTCCAGTTTGGTTTGTAGTCTGCCCATTTCTTATTGTGAATGTGGAATTTTCCCAATATGCACAACAAAATCTAACCCATCTTTTCCCATCTCATTACCTGCCTTCAAAACATATCAAATATGTCTTTATTCTGAAAAGTGGAGTGTTTGCCCAGTTTTCCTTTTAAGCATCAACCGTGTGCTATGACGTTACAGTGATAAAACCGATTACATAGTGTTTTGTTCTTCTAGTTCAAAGAAAGTGTAAGAAAATTCAATATGAAGTCTAAATCTCTAATGTATTACAATAACCTTATACAATGCTCTTGCGGCTATCTTTAGAGCACCCCCCCCCCCCCCCTCCCCCCCTTGTTTGTGAGTTGCTATGGTGACAGTATACGGTGACTGCTAACCTTGGACAGCTAGCGAACGTTTGGTTACGTGTTATTATCCTAGCTAGCTACCTAGCTAGTTAACAAACGATGATAAAAGTATAAACGGGGAAAAGATAGGGAAAAAAAGATATAAGAATGACCCAAACTAACGGTAAGAACATTTCTGTTGAAATATGACAGTAATTAACGTTACCTGTGGCTAGTCAACTTTATATAATTTTATAAGAAACGGCCGAATAGGTAAATTGACAGATTAACGTTAACGTTACAAGCAACTGACTGTTTGATACCCTCTGTTTATGACTTTTGATTCTCTCTGTGCATTGGTAATACGCTTAAGTGGACCGGTTAGTGGACAACCTAATAGAAGATGATACTGAGAGACAGAGTCTTCTTGCCAAACCCACCTGCTTCATTATAATTGGAAGACCGGTAATTATACACACACACACACACACACACACACGCACGCACGCACACACACACACACACACAAACACACGCACGCACACACGCACACACGCACACTCACACGTAAACTCAAACATGCGCATAATAACACACAATCACAAATATCTACACACACACACACACACACAGACACACACACACACACACACACACACACACACACACACACACACACACACACACACACACACACACACACACACACACACCATATGGTATTCCTCAGGTAAAGGCGAAGAGAGAACACATCTGCATGTACAACAATTGAACCACATCACATCAAAACATATGGTATTTATTTTCTTCTACGTTCCATGTCATATAACCCAATGACTGACTTCATATCAATTCCGAGCATTTTTTGTGACAGGGTGTTGGCAAATCCACCTTGGCCAAAAACATTGCAGAGTCCTGGAAGTGTATCTTAATTGATGGTAAGTTCAATTTGCTGTATTTCTGGTCTTTGTACCAACATAATTGAGATATATATTTATCATCTTTTCTAATATTTCAGATACAGATCTGCTCAACACACACATTAAAAATAAAACAAAGCAAGGTGTAGAGGTGAGTACAATTACCTGTGTCATAGGACAGAAAGGTTAACTGTCCCTTTTATGTCATGTGTTTTCCATATATATATATGTGTACATCTTTTTCATGGTGTATCAATTGCTCTGACCATTTTAGATCTTGAATATATTATCTGAGGGTAGAAGTGTACCAGAAGAAATGGTGCTCCAGCTGATTCTTGCCAGGCTTAACTCACACCATGTGGAGCACTACGGTAAATTGTAATTGTCATTCAAAACACCACTATGTGAGCAAGCCACTGCTTGCACTTGATAACACGTGTGTTGTAATGCAGGGTACGTACTGAGCTGTCTACCGTTCCTGTCAGAAGAGTGTCTGAAGATTCATGAGCAGCTTGAGCTGATTAAAAACTTCAAACTAACACCTGATTTCATCATCAACATCAAGGTAATCCACATGCCCTCTATTTAGAGTTATGCATGTCATCAAGCAGCAATTGATTCAAGCAATATCTTTTATTTTTAAAATAACCTTTTTACGTATTTGGAAGTTGAAAGTTCATATTCTGGTTTGTACATCTGAGAACTCAACACTTCCATCTTCCACCAGTGTGCAGACAAGGACCTGGTCCACCGGCTGTCAGGTCTGAAGCAGCACCCAGAGACAGGGCAACTGTACAACAGGGATCAGTGGAAGCGTGAGGAGGTGTTTAACAAGAAGAAGGAGAACAAGGACCAGGAAGTGGAGGATGAGGAAGATGAGGAGGAGCAGGTAAGGTTGAGAGAAAACCACTGGTTTTAACCTTTCCTTTCTTTGATGTTAGAGCAATTTGGTTTTGAATAATAATATGATGATGATGATGATGATGATGATGATGATTATTATTTCCTGCATTCCCCAATTTCATTATGTTGTATTATTTGGACTTTTTTAATTCTAATTTAGTTAATTTTTTGTTTTTCTTTTCTTGCAGGCTGGGGGAGAAGAACTCCCAAAAGATATTATTGACCAGATGGTGTGGACACCAGAAAACTTGGCCAGAAATGCTTTTCCTAGACTCACCATGTACAAGAATACCATGCTCAGACCACTAGAGGTGAGTTACCAAGGGCTTCAAAATGTCTGAATGGCTTACACTTTAATTAAGAAGTTAAATAAACGTGTCACTCTCCACATATAATGCAGCTGTTAGTTTAGCTAATCATTTGAAATGAAGTCATCCATTTCTTACACAATATAAATTACATTTTTTGTCTTTGGATCATGTATAGCCACATGATACATTTCAATCAGGGTGATTTTTCTTACACACCAGAGTGCAGTCAGAGATATTGCGTTTGTGTAAAAGTTTGACCTTTATTTAAAAAGCCATATCATAAGAGCTCATCTGAGCTATACTGTAACTGCTGATAAAGAGAAGGTCTGACTAACACAGCCTGATCTAAAGATCCACGTTAATATGATATGATATGATTAATATGAATAAATTATATCAGATGGGTTCAAGTCATTTCCCCCTTGACAAAAGTAATATTTTTTCAGGACTACATGACAGAACACAACCCCCTCTACCTGTTGGAGTTGGACGGAAACAACACACCTGAAGAGCTGCACTTGGTACACTAGGGATAAATGAGTTTGCAGGAAATACATACTACAGTCTTACAAACAAGATAATAAACAATAAAATGTTGCATACAATATGCTGTTGAATAGATTTTGTCACCATAGTATGTTTTTAATTTGCAGGCAATGTTAGTCTGGTGCTGGTGTGAGACAGCAGTGCTATATATGTGTGTGTGTGTGTGTGTGTGTGTGTGTGTGTGTGTGTGTGTGTGTGTGTGTGTGTGTGTGTGTGTGTGTGTGTGTGTGTGTGTGTGTGTGTGTGTGTGTGTGTGTAAATGTGCATGTTCAACTACCTATGTATTCTGTGGGCTGACTTTATTTTGTTGATTGTTTTGTCTCTAGTCTGTAATGTCCCGTCTTGGATCCATGGCAATAAAGCGTGTCTCAGTTCCAGTCCTCCTCCACCAGACGGATGATGAAGAATTGCCAGAAGACATTGAAACGGTCTGTCAATGATTATTGACCTTATTCATATTTTATTTACAAAAAAAACAGTATTCAAAACAACATACATTTAAAAACTATTAACACAAAGGTAAGGCTGATGCAAGAACATTTTTTTTAAAAGATGCACTTACAGGCATTTTAAACATACTCCCTCCACTAAATCGACTCAATTTAACTAGAAGTAGTTTAATCCAAGTCCATCTCTTTTCCAGGAGGACCTAATGAGAGTCATGTCCTCCTCCAGGACAGTGGCTCCCGGCTTTAAATGGAGAAGGAGCCGCTGGGGCCGAACTTGTCCTGTTGCTCTGAAGGAGGGCAAGGTCATTCCTGGCAAGCCTGAATTATGTGTGGGGTGAGTGATCTTTTGTAGGCTGTGGCCAGGTGAGGAATCTATCCAATAGCTTCAAATGAGACTGGGTAAAAAGGTCAACCAACTCTCATTTCAACCCCCTGTGCAGCTTCCAGGACAAATTGTACATCCTCTCATCTCAGGAGGCCTGCCAGAAGTTTTTCACAAACCCCCGACGGTACTTACTTCCTCCGATGCCCAGGCCCCCTTGCAGAGTTTCCATCATTGGACCTCCACAGGCAGGGAAGAGCACTCTATGTAAGCTTCTAGCTCAGCACTACAATGCATTGGTGCTTGATATGGAGGTACTGGTGCAGCCGGTTCTGGACAAGGTTGAGCAGGAGAGGCTTGACAAAATCAAAGAGGAGACAACACAGGTCGCTATAGAGAAAATCAAGATGAAGATGGAGAAGGATGTCAGACAGAATTCAGGTAAGTTGAGTTTTGTTGTTGATGATGATGATGATGATGATGATGATGATGATGATGATGATGATGATGATGACGAGGACGATGGGTTAGCTGTCTTTAGTTTATGTATACTGTATCTGTCACTATCAAATAAACCATCAATAAATAAAAATGATATTCACTATCACCTGTACAGTTGTATTGTATACATTGTAAGAGACAACAAAATCATTTTTGAGCTAACTGTAACACAATGTGCCATAGCTTAATAACTATTCTACTTACAAATTATATAAGTTATATCACACATCAGCCCTTTGAAATACCATGTAGTATACAGCATTATTTGACGTATACTGTCATATACAGAATTAACGTTCTGATATTTTTATTTCATCAGATGAAACCAATTTTGTAGAAGGTAAGATGTAAAAACATTCTCTTTATTCTTTCTGTCTCTCTCTGGCGCAAACGCACATGCAGACAAACAGACATGGATAAATGAACCATTTTAAATCTTTTACACGTACTGTACACATCACAAATGGTATTCTGGTCACGCTATGTTGAGTCCCCAGAGTTTCAGAGCTCAGTGTGAGTCGAGATTGTGTGGCAGCATACACTGTATTTGTTTTCTGCTGTTCTCAGTGACAGAGGATCACCCAGAGGTACAAGCCATGGTGCTCACTGCGCTGGAAGAAGCCAAACATCAGAGCACATCTCCCTTCAGCCTGTATGCTCAGGTACTGGAGAAGCGTGTAAAAGAGGTATGTTATAAAAATCTGAAACATGGCAGCTGCATTTACACTGCAAGCATTTTGGTTCTAAAACACAAAAGAGCATTCCTTCTACATATTTGTTGTGACTGTTGTTGGAAATGTATTAAATGTATTTGGAGAAAAAGTATATTTAACATAAATGTTGCCATTTATCATATACAGTAAATATGATTAGTAGAAAGTTAAACCAAATGAATGAACCACCATTTAGATGTATAGTATATCTATAAACAGTTTGCAGGGTGTTGCTTAATAATTGTGATGTTACAGATTGAAGAGGCTGATACTGGTGCAGATGTCAGAACTGGCTGGGTGCTTGACAACTTTCCCAAGAACTTTTCCCAAATGAAAGCCTTACAGCAAGCTGGAATCCTGCCAGACACCCTCTTCTGTCTCAAAGACAGTGATAGCAATCAAGGTACGAGACACAGTAACAACGCTAACAAGTTGTTGTTTTATATAGAGTATATAGAGTCAAGTCTATATTTGAGTTCTGTCAGTGATCATGTATCATTGCACTTAAATGTGTTTGAACAGTTTTGAAGAGATTGTATGAGACGAACAAGGAGAGCGTGGACAAAGCAGTGAGCAAGAGGTTGCAGGATGAACTATCTGAGAAGGAGAAACTGGTCTTGTGAGTGGAGGTGCAATGATGCTGTCAAATGTTATGGGTTGTTATATCTGGAATTGATTGTTTATGGGGCTTTTGTTCTTGTGCTTAATTTCTCTCCATTTTAGAAAGCAGAAGGAGCCAGAATCGGAGGTAGAGGCCGAGCCTGCAGAGCTGCAAACAAATCTAGAGACAGTTGCTGAAGAGACCGAAGGTACCAACTGTCAGCCTAAATTCACAACGGCTCCCTGATCCTGTTGAATTTCACCAGCACTGTTTTTAAAGCATTCATTAATGTCCTTTGTAGAAAATCCTGAACGGTCTGACACCACCAGTCCCGCGCATCCTGCCATCATCAAAAAGGAAGGTGAGACAATTTGATCACATTCTGTTGTTTCAAATCCCACATATCCTTCTGTATTTACATATTATAATGTACTGTATGTAAGCACCATAAAAGCAGCATTAAACTTAACGTTTTCCCTCCATCTCAAACTCTGGACCACCATCTCCTTCTCATTTCTGTGTCGCTCCAGCTGTGGTACTACCTGATCATTGGGACTTGGGTTATCCAGACGGCCCGGAGATGAATGACTATAAACTGCAACTGCAACAGTTTGGGTACGAATGGGACCAAATGCAGTCCGCTTTATCTGTCCCACACTCAGTACTGAAGATTGGCGACAAAAGCCCTGAAGACCTGCTTAAACAGATGGTCCTTTACATGGAAAGTGAGTGTAACCCTTCGTGAAATATCAATCCCAGTCTTGAATTTAACACCACAAACCGCATGTTGGTCAGAATGGACAGTCAGGTTTCAATTAAATGTATTATAACTATAATAAGTATTCATAATAACTTATGACAAATGTTTTTGAAATTATTGATAATAATCCAATCTGGTTTACGTGCTTGATTTTTAGAACCCTTTCAGTATGTGTCCTGGGAACTGTCGGCAACAGACCAGGACAAGGAGGCGGAGGATATGGAGGCCTTAGCTGAGCTGGAGAGAGCTGAGGAAGGCAGCAGTGACAATGATGCAGCTGAGGAGGAAGTCAGTAAACAAGTCTTTTTTGACTTTATAAACGACAAGTTTATAATCCTATATATAATTGAAGATACTAAAGATGGAGGCCTATCTTACTGCTTTGTTGTCAATTAAAAATATAAACAAACCTTTAACAGCATCTCCTTCCTCTCAATGACAGCAGGGGGACGCAACAACCAAGAGAGTATTAGGTGATACCCATCATTTCTGCCCTGTGGCCTTAAAAACCCATAACGTCCTGTGGCCCTGTACGGGTGAAATTGCAGCCAAGTACCGTGAGAAGACCTTCTATTTCTCGAGCCAAGCAGCCAGGGACTCTTTCCTTCAAAACCCTGCACATTTTGTTTCACAGACTGGGCTTCTCAAGGTACAAACTGAGATAAGAAAAAAAGAAAAAGTCATTGTAAGTAAAGCAAAAAATACCTAACAAGTTTCTTCTATCTTCTTCTGTCCAAGCCTCCTGCGCTGCGGATCTTTTTGCTTGGCGCCCGAGGGTCAGGCAAGACCACTCAGGGTGAGTGGCTCGCCCAGCAGCTTGGCATTTTCCATATTCAGTTCAGGGAGCAACTCCAAATGCTCATCATGGCCAAGACAAAGGAGCAGGTACCTTATTCTGATGAGGTGGAGTCTCCAGAGGAGTCTGCTGAGGACTTGGAGGCTCTGATAGAGGAAGCCAGGGGGGAGAACGAGGAGGAGATGGAGGAGATGGAGGAGAACTCTGACAACACGAATGACACGGAGGTCAGCTTCAGCTTCTCTGTAGTAAGATCAAAGACAAGAATTACAAGAATGTTAAAGAATTATATTTTGACACTGAAATACTGTGCATGTGCTACTCTGTGTCTACAGCAGGAAATGGTCCTGACTGAGGAGGAAACCGCCATCAAAGCATACCTGTCTGACGGAGATCCACTTACCCCAGAGATCCTTGATATGATTATCGCACCATACTGGAATCAGGAACCATACATGTAGTTGCACATCTTTATACATCTCTTAATCTCTCATGTTCCCTTTCTGCTTCTTTCACTTAAAAATTCCAGGCATCACATACAGACCTTTCACATACTTAAACTTCGATATTTTACACCTTATGTACCTTAATTCATTATATATGCATTGTGTGTGTCTTTTTAATGCATTTTTTTCCTCTGTGTATTTATGTACATTGCCTACATGTAGGGGGGGGGGGGGGGGGGGGGGGCGGGTTGTGCACCTGACAACACAATGTATTTGTTAACCCTACATTCTCCACCTTGTAGGTCTACAGGTTTTATTTTGGAGGGCTTCCCTCAAAATCCCGATGAGGTGCAGTACATGTTGCAGCAACAGCTTTTCCCTGACCTTGTGGTAAATTTGGTGGTGGATGTCACAGATGTTCAGAAGCGTCTGTTGCCGACATACCTGGAGAAGTGGCGTGAGCGCCACAACCACCGTGAAGCACAGCTAAACCTCCTTTATGATCTACGTAAGCAGAACCGGGTAAGCAAGTGCCAACTTGGTAGAATCATTTCTCTGCCAACTTTATTACATGCATGTCTGTCCTGACGATGTCTATAGATTGTGTGAGTATCTGGCACAAGTACAGCTATCTCTTTGGTACAGGAGAACAACATTGCTGAGAGAAGGGCTGAACTCATGAAGGCAGCCAAAAACAAAGTAAGCAAACTCATTATAACCACACCCGTCATCCCCTCTCCATCACTGCTTAACGCCTCTTCCTCCTATCTCCAACTCATCAGGTCAGATATCCTGAGGATGAAGAAGATGATGATGAAGAGGATGAAACTGCAGACAACATAGAGGAAGAGATAGAGGCCATGCTGGAGGAAGAGTTTCCTTTAGAAGAGGATAACAAAGACATGGAGAATAAAGAGAATGAGGAGGCGGCATCTGAGAGGCTGGAGATGGAGATAGCAGAGCGTTATGTGACAGATGAAAACAGCCTTGTTACTCTTATGGTACAAAGACACAAAACCCAATGAAGGCAATTAACTAGCCAGACATACATATTTGCTTCCCTCACCCATTTCAGCTCTTAATTAATATTTGCTTCAAGGAGAGTCATATAATCTGCTGTATATAAGATTGACTACAATAGTCTAAGCCATAGCAAACAAGGTAATACTTGAAACAAATTGTCATCATTAGACGTTCTGATAGATACTTACAAACAATTTACATTCTGACATCCTTTGACTTTCCAGAGACACACGTTGGTCCTAAGATAAACCTAATGTGACTTTATGTGCTCTGCATAATGTATGTTTACATATTGTACTTTACTAATGCTCATAAATTCTGCTTTGTGCTGTTCTATACCAATGCTCATAAATTCTACTTTGTGCTGTTCTATCATCAGGAGCTCCTGAGTGAACTAAACATACCCAAAGTGTCAATCAGTGCATCTCGCAAGCTCCGGATCGTTCAGCAGAAGCTGCTCCAGAAAATCCAGCCCCTGCTGACCAACAGGGAGTCACTCTTCCAAAAATGCCAACCCATGTCATACAGCCTGGCACATAAGCTGCTGCTCTCCTCTTATAAGTTCCACAGCGCCTTTGGCTGCTGGGACCCCATAAAGGTAGGCGTCATTTAGGAATGGCTAATGGCTGGTCTTTTTTAGCATCTGTGGGATGAGGCCACGATTTCAAATACTAGTACACCTTTACTCTTTTGTGCTGACATGTTAATCAGCAGAACTCTGTGAAATGTCCCCCTTCTACAGCACTACAAAGAGAGAGATTTGATCCAGCCTCTGCAGTGGCCCCTCAATACCACATATCCCCTAATCTTCCATCAGTTTATCTACTTTTTTGCAACTAAGGAGAACCGTAACACATTTATGCTGAACCCCTTGAAGTACCTTAGGCAGCCAAAGCCCACCCCGTCCCTTCCTATTAAAATAGCTGTTGTTGGACCACCCAAATCTGGAAAAACCACTGGTAAGACTCAACAGCTTTTTCTTTTCTTTTTTTTTTACACTTTCTCCAATGATTACCTCTCTCTTCTTTCTATTATTCACATTCTGCATTTCTCTCACTTTGCTTTAACTCTCCAGTGGCACAGATGTTTGCTCAGAAATATGGCTTGGCCTGTTTGTCCATTGGCGGCGCTATGCGTACGGTGCTTAACAATCATGAGCACACTGATCTGGCTGTCCAGATGAAAAAGCATCTCTGCCAGGGACTCGTTGTACCTGATGAACTGGCCATTCAGTGTCTGGAGGTGGCACTCATGAGCTCGATCTGCAGCACTCGAGGGTAAGCTGGGGTGTGTGTGTTCCATACAGAGTTATTAAAACTCAAATTTCAACACAAAGAAAGCGTAAGGTAACGGACATCCGGCCGGAAAGAGTGAAATCCGGCGGAATTTCCAGCGGCAACGGAGCAATCCTGGAAGTGGAGCGTCTTGGATATAGACTCTTACTCTGACTGTCAAGACATCTGCACATGCTATACTTAATCCTACTTGAGGGTGTTTGTGAAGACAATATTTATTGTCATCCCAGGTACGTGTTGGATGGCTTTCCGAAGACACTTAAGCAGACAGTGCTGATGGGGTCTCGGAGCATCATCCCCATGATAGTAGTAGAGCTGGAGCTGGCCACAGTGGAGGTGCTGACCAGAGGTCTCCTGGACAAGATGAAGCCCAACAAGTGAGGGAACACACATCAATAGCAACTATAAATACACCTCATATCACAAGTCTGAGTGCTGTTAAAAATCACAAACGGTCAAAGTTAATATAATAAAATGTACCTCCCCCCCCCCCCCCCCCCCTCCTTCTACTGCAGGCCTCACCTGATGCACGACAGCTCAGAGATCCTCCACATTCGTAACTCCTGTTACAAGCAGGAGATGGAGCATGTGAGGCAACACTTCCAACAACAATATCAGAACTGGATCCTGCTCGATGGCTTGAAAAGCAAATGGTGGATCTGGAACAGCAGTATAAAGGAGGTCAGCATCAGCATGAAATATATCCACAGCTACCTGGAGAGGACGCGCAACAGTAAGTACTAGAAGCTTTTCCAGACATCAGCTCAGATCGATTTTTACACCTCAAGTAAAACATGCCAAATGCTGTATTCATTGAAAACTGGCCTTACTCGTCATCTTAAGATGACATGATGACATTAGTTCAGACTCCCCATGCTTTTTCATTTTGCAGGGCATGCAGCATGCATCAACAGAATGTGCATTACACCCAAGGAGCTGCAGTATCGGCTTGGAGAGTTTGGACAGTACTGCCCTGTCTGCCTGGCTCTACATCACCACCTGGTGGACTGCTCAGAAAGTGCAGCCTTAACTCATGCAGTGGAGTACAGGGGACACTATTACAAGATGTGTGGCGAAGACCATTTAGAGGTCAGTGTACTGGAGCACACAGATGGTTAAATGCACGAATGACTATGGAAAAGCATTCAAGCCAAATTAAGCAGATTTTCACCTTTTCAAATTCTGTGCACGATTTCTGTAACTACCCAGTGGATTTCATTTATGTATGATACTATGAAATCATGCAGGATAAACAATATACACACAGAAAAAAATATGTTTTTATGTTGCTCTCTCAACCACAGCGGTTCCTGACTACTCCCGATCAATTTGTGACTCCCGGCTGCCCACACACTCTCCCACAACCCCAGCTGCTGCCCAGAAAGCTCACCGAGATCCAGGTGAAGAACAAGTTCCCACAGCAAGTTGAGATAAAGGGCTTCTGCCCGGTCACTTATCTGGATGGAAAGCAAAGGTACACTATTCACTACACTGTTTGAATACATGATTGGCAGACAGACAGTCATTATACTTATCAATTTTATTAACTTGAAAGGGGTGGTCGCTGGCCCTATTCACTAGATTAAAGATACCTTAGAAAGTACATTTTGAAAAGCACATAATTATTAAAAACAAACTAAAACAAATGTCACACTACAACATACCAACAAATGTCAAAAGGGCTTTATTTGTGTCACATTTCTTATTACTGTCTGCAACTCTTTACCGTATTAGATAGTTCTCTAGTCATAGGTTTATTTGTCCTCAGGTATGAAGCCCTGGTTCGAGGAAAGATGGAATATGCAGTGGAATACAGAGAACGGATCTACATTCTTGAGACAAAGCAGAAACAGGACAAGTTTTTGAGGTGTGGAGCTATCTCTTTGTATATTTCTGAAATGTTTTTCAATTAGATTTCTTTTCACAAGGATTATTCAGTCGTGCATAGTGTTTGGAAGTCTTCCCAGTACTTTCCATACATTTTTATTTGGCTATTGAGTGAAAGTTGGTGTTGATATATTATCTTTCAAGGATTCCTGAAACCTACTGGGACCAGAAGCTGCCCAGTAAAGTTCCTCCTCTTTGTGAACCTGTACCCCTCACCTCCCTTCCAACGTTGGGCTACCTGGAGCAGGTCTCGCACGCACAACACTGTCTGCAGAGATTTTATGTCAATATTTGATGTAGGTATGTTTCTGAATCCTCTTCAACATCTGCCCTGTTTTTTTTGTTGTCTGTATTTTTTAGGGTGTGGCAGTATCAGTCATCAAGGCCATGACAGCTGTTGGGTGTCTCAAACCAAAGTATCCCTTCCTCAGTATACAAAGATCTTCACTCCTCTATGTGGCATTCTATCTGAAAGGTAAAGCAAGATGTCAAGGTTGCCTCGGGTCACAATAAATATCACATGTGAATTGCTTAAACTCAGTAACAATTATGTTAACATATTTTACAGCTTTCAACCACAAGAGCACAGACTACACCCGCCAGAAGTACAAAAAGAAGCTGGCCTTGTTTGAAGAGAACTGTGCGCTCATTCCTTACCTGAGTTTAACAATGACAGGGCACTACAGGCCTCCCTGTGAACGTCCCATTGACTTTGAGTTCAAACTCAATAGGTTCCTGGCCTTGGGAGACTTGCCAGGTGCCAACAGTGTGCTGTAGCTGGAGCTTGACCACTGCCTGCTATTTCATGTTGTGTGAAGAAGTGTGTGACATTTGAAAGCAACCTGCTTTAAGAGTTTATTTTTTATCAAGAGCATGTAATAAAGCATTCTTCACTGTCAGGGCTGGAACATGTGTTTTGCTTGGGTCATTAACCTTGCTTCTATGTAGCTTGTATACTGGACACTGCACTTTAATTTTCTTTGTTTGGTTGCCAAAGAGAATATAGCTGCAATTATGTAATCATAACGGTATAACTGTATCTTAACTGGGAGGCTTAAGTTTAATTTTAGACGTATGACCTTTCAGTGATTTGCTCTAAAGCTGTACACAATTCAGTTGTTTAATTTTTCTGAAATCTAAATGGGGATATGCAATAACAGCATAGAACAAAGTATTAAAATAGCCCCCATACTGAGCAAATTAATATTTTCAGGATAATTTATAGCATGAGGGTGACAGAGTTTTGCAGTTTTTTTTCAATAATGAATCTATTAAATCAATTTTGATTGAGGCTGATTAATGCCATGTTGAAAACAATTGTGGTTCACATTTTACCTCAACCACAGTGAAACTAGGACTGGACGATATGGAGAAAATCAGACATCACGGCATTCTTGACCAAATACCTCGATATTGCAACGATATTCTGGGGTTGAGAATTGGTGCTTTAACAAAATATCTTCACAGTTACATTGCATGTCATTTAGCTGCCGTTTTTATCCAAAGCGACTTACAGTTGCTATATACTGTACATCAGAGGTCACACGCTTCTGGAGCAACTATGGGTTAAGTGTCTTGCTCAGGGACACATTGGTTGATGTATCGCACTGCAAATGTCTTCCTATCTTTCTTTGAGGAACATTATTTTTAAACATTTCAATAATTTTCTCACGTATTTGTTGGCAAACTGCCGATCCTCAGCCCATCTTTGCTCCTAAAGGACTAGACCTTTCTTGGATGCTGCTTTTGTACCAAATCATAATTACGATCACCTGTTGACATCACCTGTTTCAAATCACATCATTATTTAACCAATTTACCTGATTACTAGCCCTAAATTGCTCCTGTCCCAACCTTTTTTGGAATGTGTTGCAGGTCTGAATGACAGGAAAGGATGTATATTTTCAAATTAAATTAAGTTTGACCAGACAAAACATGAAATATTTTGTGTTCACATTGTCTGCAATGAAATACAAGTCAAAGTACATTTAGAAATCACTATTTTCTTTTTTTATTTGTGTTTTTCATACTGTCCCAACTTTTTCTGATTTGGGGTTGTATAATGACTAAGTGGTTAAAGGCAAATATTTGAACAGCTAGAACAGTCTGGCAAGTTCGATATTCAAAATCTAAGACGATATCTGGTCTCATATCACAATATCGATGTAATATTGATATATTGCCCAGCCCTGAATACAACTATTAGAGTACTATAAGAACACAAAGAGTTTTGTATTTTGTGTAATGAGCTGAGGAAAACAGCAGGATTATGTGTTTACTGTGGGTTGTCACAGTGTGGTAAAAAAGAACAAAGAACTTAAATTATGACATCTAGTTAGAGACAGACTTGAAAATGTCTTAAAATTTGCTTCCATGCATATAAAACACCAACATTACATTTGTCTCCTAACTTCTTTGGTTTAATGAATATTAAAAAAAATTCTTACAATAACATCATCTTCAATGTGCCAGTTGTCAAGCCATTTAACAGTTATTTCGACAGTGGATATACAAATACTTGTTACCCCATCTTTGCAGTACCCTCGATGCATCAGTGCTTACAGCATTTTGTTGGTACTTGCATTCAGTGCTGTAGAATAAAACATTTAACACACTGCCTACTAAACAGAACTTTGAAAAATGTGTATGTCGACAGAACTTGTCCTAAAAACTGAACCACTCTTGAACCCTTCTTAAACATAAATGATGGAGGTTATGGCACCTGCTCCTGGTCTCAACTTATTTGATGTTAAATTATCAGCTAGCAACACTACTGGTCCTCGTCTTGACTTCTTTGTGGGTTGTTGCCACGGTCTGGATCTTTGAGACGGAGGATGTGGATGGTTTCACTCTCTGGAAGAGAGCTGAATCAAAAAGAAGAAAAGCAACAAAGATGACAATGTGATTGTGCCTTTGAGGTTAAGGCTGAGGTTGGCTGGTGGTCTTTCCCAGGGAACCTAAGCAGCAAACTACAATCACATGGCCTTTACTCCTGAATGGATTACTTCATCATAGCATTAACTAAGTGAATAAACAGTAACAAAGTCAATAAATTACATTTGGGGGGTTTAACTGCCTTTGACATACAAATATATAAATATATATATATAAGATGTATCAGTGATTACCTCATGCTCTGTGGGGTGAGGAAGATGAATTGTCTGAAGCGTTGACCGGCAGCCACCTTCAGCATCATGTCCATTGATATCCTCCTATTCACCATGTCCTAATTGAACAAAACAAAACATGAGATGTCTTTTAATAAATAAGGCTAAAGACAGTTTATGTAATGCCAAGAACCTCGCTGAACTTTCTCCAAACTTCCTCTTCTCCCTCTAATGCCTATTCAATGTTATGAAGCTAGAGATCATCCTGAGGCATGTCACGATTCTCCAAATCCATTATTCAATTTGACTTTCGTTTTTATATTTTCAAAAATAATAATAATATAAAAATTTTTTGCAGTTTTGCCAGTTTTACAATATGATGGCAGAAGGGTAGGCTACTTGACAATAGTTTTTCAGAGTTTACATTGCACTTAAATGAGTTTAACGAGGTGCACCTGAATGCACCATTAAGTCCTGTAGGAG
This sequence comes from Gymnocephalus cernua, assembly GCA_023631565.1. Taxonomy (NCBI): domain Eukaryota; kingdom Metazoa; phylum Chordata; class Actinopteri; order Perciformes; family Percidae; genus Gymnocephalus; species Gymnocephalus cernua. The sequence continues at coordinate 11,908,607 of CM042440.1, forward strand.
CCATCATTCATTGTTTGTTTACATTATTACATTACATTACATGTCATTTAGCTGACGCTTTTATCCAAAGCGACTTACAATTGCTATACATCAGAGGTCGCACGCCTCTGGAGCAACTAGGGGTTAAGTGTCTTGCTCAGGGTCACATTGGTTGATGTATCACAGTGGGAATCGAACCCAGGTCTCCCACACCAAAGGCATGTGTTCTAGCTGTATGCTAACGACCGGTAAGTCTGTGTGTTTATTTTTTTTTCTTTGGACATCCCAGGTAGGCGTGGGTGGAGAGAGAGGAAAAAAAATACAGGGGGATGACCCATCCTGCTTTTGATTTCAATAAATCAAACTTCAAAGCTTATTTTGATTGATTTCCAATTTAAAACCGTAATCGTGACACCCCTAATTATCTCAATATGCAATTAAGGCAGTGTACACTCTTATCCAGACAAACGTATTACCATGTAAACATCAAACTCGTCAAGACAGCGGAAAGGCGCCTCTGTGATGGCCCAAAGAGAGAGAACAAAGCAAACTGTGGAGAAGGAGCGCTCGCCTCCGGACAGAGAGCGCATGTCACTTAAGTCAGCCTTGTTTCCTTGGCCTGGCTGCACCTACAGACGAGTGGAGGAGAAATCTTTATTTACACAACCTGGCTAAAAAGCTGTAGCAGTCATGTCTCACGTTTTTATGAGTAATAACAATCAATGAAACAAATTAAACGTGTTCTCATTTAGACTTTAACCTTGGAGCTACATTGTTCAGTCCGTTTTCTAGTAGACTACATGCTGCAAAGCCAACGGCTGCCTTTCAGAGTTATTCTGAAATAAACTCATGTTCTACAGTTTACAGGTGTTACACTGAAGAACACGTCAGTGTACATTTTTAGAGGGAAAATGAGGCTAAAGAATTGCCTGACTGTTGATTCAAATGTTCTTCTTACTGAGATAGAGAGGGTTTCATTCTTGTGGTCAAAGGTCATGCTTCCAGTGTAGCGTCTCTGGGCCAGCATGCTATCAAAGTAGTATTTACAGCGGGCAGAGAGAAACCTAATAGATGCAGAGAAAAGGAATCAAATGAGCAAGGAAGGATGGCAGAATGATAATAAATCAGGAGACAGGTCTCTGATTTTGCTAATCCATTAGCTTGAAGAGAAATACAACTATATATACACAACCCCAAATCAGAAAAAGTTGGGACAGTATGTAAAACACAAATAAAAAAAAGATAGTAGTGATTTCTAAATGTACTTTGACTTGTATTTCATTGCAGACAATACAACAGCACATAATTTAATGTTTTCCTCATGATTTTTATTGGGTTTTTTTTCAAATAAACAAAATTCCTATTTTGGTTCTTACAACACATTTCAAAAAAAGTTGGAACAGTAAAGCATTTACCACATTGTAATGTTGCCATTCCTTTTCACAACACTTAAAAAATGTTTAGGGACTGAAGACACCAAGTGATGAAGTGTTTCAGGTGTAATTTTGTCCCATTCTTGCTGCAAACAAGTCTTAAGGTGGGCAACAGTACAGGGTCTTCGTTGTCGCATTTTGCGCTTCAAAATGCGCTACACATTCTCTATTGGAGACAGGTCGGGACTGCAGACAGGCCAGTCAAGTACCCGTATCCTCTATCTCCGCAGTCAGTACTTTGTAATGTGTGCAGAATGTGGTTTTGCATTATCTTGTTGAAATATGCATGGACGTCCCTGGAAAAGATGTCTTCTTGAAGGCAGCATATTGTGCTCCAAAATCTCTATGTACTTTTCAGCATTAATGGTGCCATCACAGAAGTGCAAGTTACCTTTGCCAAGGGCACTGACACAACCCCATACCATGACAGACCCTGACTTTTGGACTTGTTGCTGGTAACAGTCTGGATGATCCTTTTCTTCTTTGGTCTGGAGCACACGGCGTCCATTTCTCCCAAAAAATACCCGAAATACTGACGGCGCTTCTGGACACTGTTAACATAGGGCTTCCTTTTGGCACAGTACAGTTTTAACAGGCATTTGTGAATGTAACTACGTATTGTGGTACTTGACAAAGGTTTGCCAAAGTAGTCCTGAGCCCATGTTGTGATATTGCTTATAGATGAATGACGATTCTTGATGCAGTGCCGCTTGAGGGATCGGAGATCACGGTTTTTCACACGTATTTCGACAAATATGTTTCTCACGTATTTGTTGGCAAACTGGTGATCCTCAGCCCATCTTTGCTCCTAAAGGACTAGACCTTTCTTGGATGCTGCTTTTGTACCAAATCATAATTACCATCACCTGTTTCAAATAACATCATTATTTAACCAATTTACCTGATTACTAGCCCTAAATTACTCCTGTCCCAACCTTTTTTGTAATGTGTTGCAGGTCTGAATGACAGGAAAGGATGTATATTTACAAATGAAATTAAGTTGACCAGACAAAACATGAAATATTTTGTGTTCACATTGTCTGCAATGAAATACAAGTCAAGTACATTTAGAAATCACTACTTTCTTTTTTTATTTGTGTTTTCCATACTATCCCAACTTTTTCTGATTTGGGGTTGTAAATCAATTACAGATTTATTTTTTTTTAATTAAAGAGTTTCACCAACTTACTTCTTGAGCTCAGCGTAAACCTGGAGTCTGTGGTTCATAACATTATTGAGACTTTTGATGAAGCTGGTGAGGTTCTTCATTTGCTGTGCCATGTTCTTGTAGTTCTCCAGAGCCTCATTATACTGCCTAGACATGGGAAAGAAAGACAAGTGGATGAAGGGTAAGACAGAGGAAGGTTAACATATCAAAGATAATTCATTTCATGTTAGACATTTCATAATGTAGATTAAGTTTAAAAAAAATTGCTTACACTTATTACTTTATCATCTGTTAGATACCAGGGCTTATTAAGTCACATACCTCACAACTGCCTCACGGTCCCCCTGTTGTTCCTGCTGGGTAGTGATCTTAACCTTGAGCCGGTTGATCTCACTGTCCAGACTCCTGGCTGTCCGTCGTACTTCCAGACGCTCTGGACAGATTTCTGTGGCCTTGGCCGCAGATGTCTGAACCGCAGTGTGACAGAAATCATCAATTACTGCCATTCAATGCTGGTCAAACTATAATGTACACCCATCTATTACGTTCGTAATTTAATGGCTATTTGAACTCAGAAAAACAAGGTATACTAAAGATTAACACTGCTCAAAGGCTAAAAGAAAGTATAAAATCATTAAAAGTAATAAATCATTGCTTTGTTGAATACTGCAAGTTTAAAAAGAAAAAAAGAAAATGATAAGATATTGTTCATCTTGTGATTTAAATTTTGAAAGTTAGCCATGACCCCATGTGATAAACACCTCTGTCTTAAGTTGCCCTGTGTATCTCTGTTTGGTGTACCTGAAGTTCCTGTTCCTTGCTTTCCAGATTGGCTTGCAGTGTCTGTATGTTGCGGAGATGGGCACTGCGTTTCTCCTCATAGTGTTTCTTGTGATGCTTGCACTTCATCACCTCCTGATCAGCCTTACTCAGCTCCTCCTGTAGTAGGATAAAAGGACAAGCACACAAAGAGTAACCACAGGAACTTCACCCAGTAGTCAGGGGATGCTGGCTTCTGCGGGCAGCTCAGACTGTGCTGAGAATAATCAGCCAGATGAAGTCTGGTCTTATACTCTACGACGCTCGAATGTAATCCTAGGTTAAGACCTTAATTTAAGTGAGTAATAATTTAAAGGTCATTCTTATGTTAACACAAACATTTTGTAAGTTTGACATGTTGGGATTTGGGAATTCCACAAGTAGAATAGTTAGGTTTTCTAAATTGGAAATGACAAGACAGCTGGTCACCTGGAGTTGGGATACAGCATTACCTTGATTGGGTCGGCATCCTCAGCGACTGTGTTGATCTGCTCTTTGTGCTGCTTGTACTCCTGCTCTGCCTTCTCATAGGAGGCCTTCAGCTCAGCCGTCTTAGTTCGTGCCTCATCGTACTCAGCACGCTTGGATGAGATCTTAGCAACAATCTCCTGAAGATCTTCCTCCTGTACATTTCACATGGAGCGTTTGTGCTGATTGCAAAAATATTACTGACTTGAATGTGAATTCTTTAGAGATCATCCACTTATTGTGGGACCAGTCAACATTCCACATTTTCTTTGCCATTTGTATCTACTGAGATGAGTACAATTTAAGTCCATTAGGTCTGATTGTTGTTCTGCATTGATATTGATATGTCTGTACAAACCAGGGGACTGAGATCCTCTGACTGAGACTCTTCCACATTTTGTAGGTCTGTCAGCTCCAGCTGTAGCTTTGTGATCTTGTCCTGGAACAAATATACAAACAGCATGAGCAAATTCATAAAATATATCTGAGTAAAATACTAGAAATTTGATTTGGAAATTCATTTTTTAATTAAGCAGTATTATTTTTGTTCAGACTGAAAGGTGTATTCTATATTTATGCATCTATTTGAAATATCAACATATTTTCCAGGTTAAAAAACAGTAATTAACGGAAACACTGCTATGAGGGTTTCTGAACAATATTTGTCATTGTTTTGTTAATTGATTTCCAATTATAAACATACATAGGCTAGGAATGGAACAGTTCAAGTAAAAACAACTAGTCACAGTTTGGTAGCATGCATGTATTGTTTGGTTCCTTTTAGCCTCACAGGTGTCAGTCAAAAAGGCTTTTGCAAAAAAAAACTTAGCGCTGTATTGAAACCTCTGTTGGCACGGACAAGGTGTAGAGTGCAGCGGTCAGTCAGCCTTAGGGATGGGCGATATAAACAATATGCAATATAAACGATAGAAAATTGCCCTACGATAGAGATTGTAATTATATTGCAATAATGCATGTTGATGACGCAATCTACCTGCGAAATTTAGAGCCACGAGCTGCAACCGACTGCAACGCATCGTCATCTTGAGTAAACATTGCTGAAAGCAAAACAGAAGAGCTGGTGAAAACGACCGGTGCAACATCCACTATTTGGACCTGTGGTCGAGCCGTACCACGGAGCCTTTCATCAGCCTGACAATTCACTATATAACGGACGATTGAAATCTTGGCAGCCGGTGTTTGCAGACGTTGTGTATGTGTGTATGTGTGTGTGTGGACCAGAATGGACATATTAAAAGCGGGGCGTCTGGGTGTCCTCCCGTTGCGAAATTTTGAGTGTCAAAGACTTAATTTCCATCAGTCTGATACAATTTAAAGCACCAACTTACGGTGGAAATGGCTTTATTTAGCCTATGCGAAGGAAAATACAGAAAAATACATTTAGCAGTTTGGCTTTCCTTAAGGTCTATGTAACCTGTTCTGAAATGGTTCTATTATAATTTATATATTGTGATATATATCGTTATCGCAAGAGGCTGCAATGTATATCACAATATTTTAGGCCATATTGCCCATCCCTAGTCAGCCTCTGTCTGCTTTATGAGAGCATTACAGATTTAGTTTTACCTAAAAATGATGGGAAAAAGTGGAGGATTAAACAGCGACTGTGTGCTAGCACTGTGCAACACAAGTGGCTTACGCTAGCGGCAATACTTCTAGTATGATGGCGCATTTACAGCGACATCACCCAAGTCTGTTGACAGCGCCAGGAGGAGAGAGTCTGATACTCAGAAAAGATAAGGAATTATCATTAGACATTAAATCATTTTCCAATAAGAGTAACAGGTGTTTGTGAGAGGTAAACATGTTACTTTGGTAGTCCTCTGCTCTATGTGGGTTCTTCTCAGCAGCCCATCGTTCTGTTTGACGTCTTCATCTAACTTTTTCATCTGTAGCTGGAAGCGATTTGCCTGAGCTTTCTGGTTCTCCATCTCCCTTTGCAAGTGCCTAAAAGTGAAAGATAGGAAGCAGGAGACAGAGAAGGTATTAAGTGGAAGCGTATACAACTTCTCCTTGTTGTGACATGTACAGTGTGTATATCCTAATAATTGTAGCTAAACAAGTCCATCTACACACACACAGTCTTTCTGAATACAACAAGACAAGATTTCCACACACCTGATCTCCTCCTCAACATCTCCCGAGAGGTAGTTGGCTCTGGTCTGCTCAGCGGTGTAACTACGGTTATTAAAGATCTGGTCTCCCTCCTTGGAAAAGGCCTGGTTACAGTTCCGAGGAGGGTTTTTCCCTTGCATCAGTCTTCGAGCCTCTGTTCGATTCTACACAACCACACATGCGCACACAAAAAAAATGCATTACATTTTCTGTTGTGTATCTCCTGTGTTTTACAACTTCCATCAAAGGTGCTAAATATGAACCCAGGTTATAAGTGTTATGCTTGTAGATTAACTAACAGGCCTACAGAGTTGATTTGACCTGGTGCGATTTAGGTTAAAAGTTGCATTCAAAGAGCTAACTCAGTCTGCTATATACTTTTAGCACATACATAGCTAAAATAGCTGTATATACTACATTGGTATGACATATGCCATAGTACATCATGGTATGTTGTATTACATTAGGGCTGCACGTATGACCTAAAATCAAAATCACTATTAATTGCACATTTTACCTCGATAACAACAAATGAAAATTGATAATTACATTTTTTTTGTGATTTGACGACGGACACAACGTTTATTTTTTGTATAAAGTAAAAACGTCTTTTGCATGATTAAAAATGTGAATAGGCTATACAATCTATATCTTAACTGCTAATTAACTTGTTAGTCCTAACTTTGAACCAGGAAGTTGCGTTTTAAGCTCCGCTTTTTTCTGCTTGTGGAGAGCTATGTGACACATGCAACTATATTGATGAGGACTGGCGGCCGTCCGAGAGTATACCAGGCAGACACACAGCTGACAACCTGCAGGTGGAGGAGCTGGAGACAGGCTCAGACCTACACGCTGCAGCCCACTGTGGACTTTTGTCAGTCCCGCAAGCGGTTTCAGGAAAGTGGCTGCATGTGTCCGACAATGCACAAAACATCAACACCGGTACAAGCCTACAGCTGTCTGCGGACACGGAGTTCGGAAAGTGTGTCAGAGCCTCCCAGACGGGTGAACTGAGACTCCGTATCTTGCTTGTCGGTCAATAGTTAATGATCGGTTAACATTCAATTTCATTGTGCTTTCTTTTGGAAGGCTGGCTGCCAAAAACGCTAGCTATCAGTAAACAGAAGGTAGTGGCTGGTGTGTGCGCCAGCGTTTGTGTGTGTGCGCGTTTGGCGAGTGTTAATTTCGAATGTTTTAAAGTACAAAGTAGGGCTATCAACAGAAATAAATTATTGTCATGGGAAAAAATACGTCGATAACATACATTTACATACAATACATTTTCGAGTATAATGACATTATACTAGGGGTGGGCGGTTAGATGCATTGCGATTCCCTCTTGAAAGATTATGTCTCACTGCAGAGAAGTCAATAATTGATGTGAAGCAACTGATTACCTTAATGAGTAGAATGCTCTCTATACCCCTCTGATCAATCAGGCAGTTGGCCACAACTGGGTCCTCAATCTCCAGAGCTTGAAGCACGGACGGGTATTCAGGGTGATTCACACCCCTGACACAAAGACAAAACCAACGAAGCCCATTTGAATGAATACAAGTTAAATAAAAGTGATAATTCTTAAATGTGTCCTTTACGTAAAACTCAAAATGTACTCCAATCAAATTCTGTATGCGTTACAAAGTGTAATGTTACACAGTGTAATGTTACATAGTGAAAACATTTTATTACTGGAGTACATTGGAACTAACATTAATTTAAGCTGACCAATGCTATTGTTCTGTTTATTTTTTCCTGGCAGTGAACAACTAATATGGAGTCACACGTTTAATAAGTGTTTTTGTGAATATTATACATGCCCTCACCTCGATCTTGTATCGTGGACACTTGGAAGAAACTGGCTAGTGATGATGGCAGGTCTACGGCCACTTGGGAACACTTTGGCCATGAGGCCCTGCAGCACCCTCTCATCTTCGTGGTTATCACAAGTGAAGGCCTGCAGCTGGCCTTTGAGACATACTTCTACGGACAGGGCCAGCTCTGGGTCTTTCAGGCTAATAAGGTGACCTGTAGCAGGGAAGGAAATGTAAAAAGAGAAGGCCCGTTAGAAGTGCATTTTTGTCCCCTTTTGGTTGGGCTCTATGCACAGGTGGTAGGACAGAAAAAAGGATATTAACATATCACTTTATAAAAGACAAAGTGACCAAACCTGGCTTTAACATGGGTCCAATATTGCCCAGCTTTTAATGAAAGTAAGAACACATCTTATTACATATTTATTTTATTATACTGCCAGGCAAAGTGTATTGTAACTGGGTTTTTTATTATGCTCATTATGCATTATGTTTCATATTTAATGCATGCTTTTGTAATACAAAATGCTGAAAAGGGAGTCAGGCCTAGGGCATAAACATTTTTCCCTATGCACAACTGGGCACCAAGTCTTACCAAGAGGTCCTCGAGGTTTATGCTTGAGCTGGCCCCTTCTATGAGCTTCCTGGATGGCGTTGAGGAGTGTGGGCATGTGCTCTCCAAAACGCCGCAGGCGATTGGAACGACTGCTCTCCATAGTCTGCAAGTTCCTTCTGTTGGCATCAATGGACCTCTGAAGCACTTCCTGCTCTCTCCTTAAGACAGAAGGAGGTGGGTGTTTTTGTTATGTTAGAGACTGTTACTGTTTCAGTTATTCCACTGCAGTATGCATCCAACAGAACAAATAATTGTATCCTAATTGTGTTTACTAAGGGCTGGAAGGGAGCTAACAATATAATTTTCAAAAGCCAGGGAATGCAAAACTCTGTTGTATTTACATGTTGAATTACTGGCATGTTTTATCACAAGCATTGAAAGAACAGAATGACTAAGGGATGGATTCACATAATGGTATGATTGGTAAATTATATTCTTTTGTTGTCCAAAAAGCTTAATTCCAGCTCAACTTCAAAACTCCCTGTCATACACAGCGTAAGGAGTTTCCTGGGCAACCCCTGGAACCAACACTTAATAGTTCTGCAGGCATTATTTATTTATTCTTTAATGCCGAGTTTTATTTTCCCACCTCATCTTTCCTTGTTCTTCCTTGGCACGGCTGCAAGCATGCTCATACTGGTCAATCTGCTGGCCTAGAGTGGCACTCTTTTGTCTCATGTTTTCCAGCTCGGCCTGTATCTGCTCCATACGCTCTGTCTTGGCCTGGCTCTCTGCTCCTGTTGTTTGACTGATGCTAGAGGGATAAAAATAAAAAAAAGATGACAATGAAAATTGTGAGGAGGAAATGTGTCAAAACAGAATAAATACACGATGCACAACAGAAGACTTTAAAAAAAAAAGGGGGAGGTCGTACCTCAGCTTGAGATCATTTATCCTTGAGGACAGCTGAACCTTGTCCTTTTCCAGGTCCCTCAGGTTAGCCTTGCATCTGTGAACAGTGACCTAGCTCGCACACAGAATTGAAGAATAGAAACACTGGTCACTTACACAACAAGCTGAGATTATGTCTGACAAGATAACAAGGCAGGAAGTTATAATACACAGATTTTTACTGTGGTAGACATCTTCAATTAAAAATGTATTGAGTTGAGTTTATCTGGACCAAATTACACAACATATTACAAAATATAAGCAAGTTAGAAACTGGAATTGCAATTTTGAGCTGCAGATTAAAATGTCTGGCTATGCCATAGATATATATTATAGGTCAATCGTTGCTTTTGTTACTTTCATGTTCACAACTACCCAGGGGGACCCGAACACCCTTGTTGCTATGGATTCCACTCAGCACTTTAAACAAAGCCTTATATTCCAGTAAACAACATATTTGAGGTAACTCAGTTTAAAAGAAGGTCACATCTCTGCATTAAATTTCCTTGGCCAACATTTTCAACCTAAAATCACTTCCAGTACTCTTATGAAGATGACTGAACCAACTGACAGTACTGTCTGCCTTACAGCCTGACTAATGCATTGTCTGAACACTGACCTCGCTCGACTTGAGAAGGGTATTTTGTCTCTGGGCCACGGTTTTGAGCTCAGCACATTTGGGCTGGAGCTCCTGGACTTGCTGTGTGATCCCCTCCAACTGTTCCTGGATTTGCCTGTATTTCCTCTCAGCCTCCTCGAGCTTATTCTGCATTATTACATAAAAACAGATCAGAGAAGTTGGGGGGGTTAAAGGTTAAGAGGATAAAGGAGGGCTATGCATGGACAAAGTTGAGGTGTGAGTTATCAAACAGAAGTGGTTGTTATTTAATTAATATAATGAAACGGATAGTTCCGGTCCCTACAGTTGGCTGAGCCACGTGTGAAGCCATTGTGAAATACCTTACTTCAACTACTGCACAATAGCGATATCCAGATAAATGTTAATAATCACTTCATTGACATTTCAAACACTTCAATCTTTAAGCACTACATCTGTGTTTTGCTGTGTCTGTGTGTTACCTGGCAACCACTCAGATAAATGTTGTGGAAGAACTACATGTTGTTGGAGGAAGAATAATTATTTGTTATCAATAAATTATTGCATTTTTTGCTTCTGTGTGTTTATCTATGAAACATTGCATACACACGGGTTATGTAGTAACCGTTTTATAAAAGCAATAAGCCACTTTAGGCTAATGCTGCTTAGCTGTTCTACAATCACTGTAAACCATGGCCTCTTGTGGCTTATTACTTAAGTAATTACTGGTTATACTAAAAATACATACCACATTTGATTTTTGGTGAATTACAGAAATATCATACCTTCCATTCATCCACCTTCTCATCATATTTCTCTGTAGACCGTCTGTCTGACTGCAGCTTCTCCTTCATTGGCTCCAACTCCTTCTCCATCTCAATCACCTGCAAAATGTAGATCACAGTCAATAATAGTTAGATAAATTATCTTTTAAGTAATTATTGCACTAATCCAGTTTCAGAGGCTACTGGGGGAGCGGATGAAGGGGGTTGGGAATTCCAAATTGGTAGACAAAACAGGAGAAAATGATCTAACCAAAGCCCAAGCCATTTGCTTCTGCAACTCCTCCAGTTTGGTTTGCATTTCATCAAATGACGCCAGGTTCTTGTAACGGTCTTCTTTCTCCAGGTACTTCCGCTTCAAGTCTTTCAAGCACTGTAACAGTCACATAATCACATATGGTCATATAAAACATTCAAAAAGACAAGTAGCTATGCTTTAGTAGCTAGCTATGCTGGTCAAAGGATTAAAAATCGTATCCACAATAAAGCCTTACAATTGATTAACAGTATATTATAGTCCTGCATCAATATAGTTAAACCTGAAATAACAGGCTTTTTTTAGCCACATGGGGGTAGCGGAAACATTGCCATTTCATTACCTTTTCAGTTGATGCGGCGAGCTTGTTAGCAGACAGTTGCTTATTTACACATCAGCAGTCACCAAGCAACATTATCATTCATTTGGAGCCGTGTTTGTGGACACAATGCAGAGATATGTCCAATATTCACTCTCGCTAAGTTCTGTGTATGATTTTGTTTTTCAACTCCGGAGAGAAATATCTGGTTCTTTAGCAGCTAAATGTTCCACTATGTTCACCAGTTAGTAACTAACTGGTTCGGTCTGGCATTGTCTGGTGCTAAGCGGGTAGTAGAGTAGGTTTCTGGGGGGTTTTCGCTCAAAAACTGCTGCGACTGAAAACGCTATAAGAGCAGTGAACCAAACAGTAAATTTACAGGTCAGACTGGTAAACAAGCGTCCGTAAAGCGGAGGGGAGCTGCAAATTTGGGTAATTTTTCTGTGTAAGGTTCATCACTACTAGCGACCACTTTCACATTGTCATTTAAGACATCGTAATTGTTAAATATTGGTTATTAGCTACTTATAATATCAATATATCACCATACAGTCTTACTTCACTATGTTGCCCAACTTTATCCTCTGTGATATGCTTGGTGGTTTTGATGTAGATAAAGTCCTCTCTCATCTGCTCCAGTTGGGTAGCTTTCATAAAAAACTGCAAGAGGAATAAAAATAAAGATTCTTTTTTTTTAAATCACACTCAAAAGTTCACAAAAATAAAAAATAAAACTTCATCATTTAAAAAAGTGTAGTCATATATAATTACCTTGTATTTGTCCCCCTCTCCTTTGGAGTGAAGGAAGTATTTGCTCATCTCTTGAGTCAGAACTGACACAGGATTGTTGACCTATGGAAGAAAGTTAATGACTCCCTCTCACCAATACATTAACATAGGTTCATCCAGCAGGATTTCATTTTGTTGTAAGGAAGATTAAACACTATACTGTATGTGGTTTGCATAGCTCATACCTGTATGTTAAAATTGTCCAGGATGGACAACAGCTCTTCCTTTTTGGTTGACACAAGTTGGCCTATAAGAGTAAAATATAAAATGTGTTTATGATTCCCAAATAATATAGATTCAAGCAGCTACCAGAAGGGGTCACTTGCTTACACTTTGTCTTATAGTGTGTCTCAATTTGGATACTGAAATTGCTTGGAAAAGCAGCAGATTCTCACATATAAAAAGCTGGAGTCATCAACGGTTTGCCATTTTTGATGAAAACATTACTTAAATGATGAATCCACCAAAATAGTTGCCTATTCATTTTCTGATGGTTGACTTATTTCAGCTTTCGGACATATTTGTCCTTGCACTCTGCACTTATTTAGCTTTTAAGGTCATCAATGGTTTAGGAATGTTTTAAGGTGGTACATGTTTAAAATGACTACTTAAATAGGATATCAATTGTTGTAGTAGCATAGTGTAGCAGTAGTCTTACCAAATACTTAGGGAAAAGATGTAATTCATAACTCTTTATATCTTTACCTGATTTGCTCCTCAGTTTATAGGTTCTCAACCCGTCACGTGTTATTCTCAGGTCTACTATAATGGCTGGACCATACACCTCAGGTTTGTAAGCGTCCTTTCCTTTGTTACGCAGGGTAATCGATACATCAGCTGAGCTGAAGAAAGAGAGTAACACACATTAAATCTATTGCCAGTCAAGTGAAGCATTAAGTAGAAATTACTTTTGCATGTGATCATTTGCACAATTTCACATACATAATGAGACTTTTACTCTTATTCTCTCAAAGAGTAAAGACAAAGACACTGTATGCATCGTCAAATTTAAGCAAAGAAGTCTTCATGGAAGATTAGTTTACACTACAATTTATTTAAGGTGCTGAGTAAGGGTAAGAGGAGTCATATTAAAAGTCATATTAATGAAATGTCTGCCTAAACAGGCAAGCCCTTAAGGCCACTACAACCTGCATGACTAAACAAATGTACATCACATGATGTGGTGCAAGGTTGTTTACCTTTCTCCTTCCTTCACAAATCCCTTGAGTGATAATCCTCGGTTTGTGGCATGTGCATTCCCACCTAAGGCAACTATGAGAGCTGTCAGAACGGCACTCTTTCCACCTGTCACACAAGCAGTTTGTGCACAGAATAAAAATATTTTAGACACTGTAATAATAACAAAAGAACTAAATGGAAAATAAGACAGATGGTATTCCAGAAAGGTTAGCCAACATGTGCAGTACAGCAAAAAGCCTTACTTAAGTTTACATATATGTAAACACATGATTTATGTTTAAGTCGTTACACAGATCCAACTAACAGCGAAAACACACTGCATGCGGAAGCGCCGCAAATAGCTGTGAAGCGTAGATTCGTGCCTGATCGCGCATTTCTCCACGCTGGTCACAAAGCGACCCTTGTCCTCTCCACTCTACACATCTCTCTCTCTCTCTCTCTCTCTCCGTTTAGGTTGTGTGTGTGTGTGTGTGTCACTGTCTGTCCATCTGTCAGTCTCGCTCTCCATGTGCCTGATCGCACATCTCGCTGTAGACACAGCTGAGAAGTCAAGACAGCCAAAATCACCATTAATCTAGGTGTTTTATTTTGAAAATGTATTTTATTTTGTAAAGAATCCGGCTGTACTGTGGCCTCCCTGTATGTGATTACTTGCCTGGCTTGACACAGTCGCTAGCAGACGAAATAGAGGAGACGCCAAAACGCCTGATCGCAGCCGGTGTGGTCAGACAGATTGGATAACATGGGCACCGAAATCCGCGGCTATTCGCAGCACTTTAGCATGTGGTGTGTTTCCGGTTAAGGATAACAAGATTTGATAAATGCACTTGCAATACTTAAATAGAGAAGCCAAGCACTGATCTTAAATCTTAAATTTAGTAAGCTCTTTTCTTTTGTATTTAGCCTGAATAGCATTTGAAATGAGTCAAATGTAAGCCTGCTACGTTCAAAATGTGGCTATGTCCCTCATTTTATCAACTTTTATTTATTTATATTAACCATCATTTATTATTATTATTATTATTATTATTAATGTAAAAATGTCTGTTTTTCTCATGTAAAATGCTTTAAATGCAAAACATTTTACTAGAATTGGTATACAACGGCTATACATCAAAATGCTGCTGGCCTTTATATTTACATAGGCAATCTGACTTATGGTCATACAGGTCATATGGTCATTACCCATTAATCTCCAATATATAACAAGTTAGGGCAAATTAAGGGAATCTGTTGCTATAGTATCAGGAACATACTTTCAGTAAACCTGGTTTCAGAAATGGGAAACTATGAATTATCTTAATTCAGTTCAGTTAATCCTTTTTTTCTGGAATACCCCACTTGTTAAGTGGTTACACTCACTTCCATTGTTGCCAACAACAAAGTTGACATTGGAACCAAAAGTGAACGGGCCGAGGTGAGAGTGGCACATGAAGTTCTTCAGTGTGATGCTCTCCACAATTCCTGCACTCACCACCTCATCAGTACATGGCACCTAAACACAGGAGAAATAGGCATGTCATTTCACTCAATACATGTTATATGACACAATAGTATACTCTGCGAGTTTCTTATCTTTGACTTAGCTACATTCTGAGAGAATCAGTTAAGACACACAGACTTAAGGGAAACTAAACAAAAAATAGACATGTTCCTGTAAGAACAAAACCTAGAAAATATATTTTACAGCATGACAGTGACGTAACCTGTCTATTTGGTAGAGGATCTTCCTGGTCACCATTAGAAACATTTTCATCTTCCACGTCTTCCTCCACCGCAGGTTTGACCCGTTTGTTGGTGTTGTCGCTGACAGGGCTGCTCTTCCTTTTAGACATCTTGGTCACCTAACGTTAACCACATTTTTGGGGAAAGAAACTGAAAGTAAACACCGCATAGTTTGTAGCATACCGTAGTCAAGCTGTTACTTGAACTTTAAACAGCTACTCGTGTTCTCCTAAAAAAAAAAAACGCGATTTGTTGCTTTGCGTAATGTCTATCGGAAACCGACAGAATAATGTTAATGGAGGCAGGTGAAACTACAAGTTCTATCAGGTTAACGTTAGCTGCGTTATAAAACTAGCTTATATGGCTAACTGACGCTATCGTTACGTGCTAAACAGAACGTCAACAACTATTTAGCCAGCAGCTGAGTATGTCATGGTTAATTTTTGCCTCGTTATATTAAATTTCAAGGACTGGTATGTTATGAAGTGACTGCTTACCCAGTTTGCGGCAGCCTATGCACATAGAGGGAGGACCATAGGGGAGGACCACTATGACCACTACCGCTTATTGATTCGATTCGCGCCTACCAATTACCGGGAAATCTCGCGTGAATAAACGAGTTTTCTTTTTCTTTTGTGCCGTCCATGCATTAGGCTCGTTCAAGATGAACTGCGCCCATAGACTGCGCCTCGCTTGTAAAGTAGACGAGAGCAGGCGGCAGCAGCGGGGGGGCGGTGACAAAAGTCCGCTGTGAAGTCGGACAGTTTCCAGCCGCATCCAGCCAGTTCTCTTAATACATCCATGCATCCAGCAGCCTGCAGGCTAAACAGGAAGTCACAGAAACACTGTGGTCCGATTCTGATTTAATAAAGTGTTATCAGACCCATATATCAGCTTGTACAGTCTCCAGTTGTTTTTATTATGACAGAGTAGCTGTCAACATGCTCTACATGCGATCTGTTGCTGATTTTGATTAACAACAGACTGTAGATGATCCTAATCTGAACAGATTTAGTCTCTCTGACTTCTAAACATAACTGTCAGCCACACAACATGTGTTCTGTACAGAATAACCCTTTAAATTAGACAAATGGCAGTTAAAATCCCTCCGATTCAAAATCAATAAAAAGTTTATATAAAACGTCATCATGTTGTCGATTTTGAACCAATCAGCTGTTAGATCAGCTGAGAGGCCGGCGTTTCCCAGCATGCCTTGTGTCTGCCTGGGTCTTGCAGTCGATGAAAAGCTTTTATATATGTGAAAAGCATGGATGTATTAGGGGTGAAAAGCAACTGCGCTACCTGCGTCTCAGAACTGCGGCCGCCTTGCTCTCGTGAGATTATCGTTGCCTACGTATGCATGACGTCAGAGCAAGTCGGGATCAAGCATGGATGTATTAAGAGAACGGATCAAGTCGGACACAAATCTAACCGGCACAACCGGCATGCAACGGGCGGCGATCGCCGGTGATCGATTCTGCGCAGATCTGGCTCATCTCGAACGAGCCTATTATCTATGGAAGCCTATTTCCGCCATGATTTCCGCCAGTGAAAAATAAAAAAATGGATGAAAACCTTGTCTTGATAATACAAATATATCCTTGGTATGTCATAATTATGAGATAAAAAGTCGAAATTATGAGATAAAAAGTCATAATTATGAGATAAAAAGTCATAATTATGAGATAAAAAGTCGAAATTATGAGATAAGATTTGCGCACTGTCTTCAAACGGAGACGGTTAGCTAGGTTTTCAAAGGTCCCTTCGGTCCAGTGTGTCCGTGCTGTCCCTGGCTTCACCTTTCTGGCCGAACCATTTAAACGGCATGCAGTCCTATAGCCTGCACACATAGTTCTCTAATCAAGAGCTGGTAAGTGTTATTACAACTACAATGTCCTAACTTACTACATGTAACGTAACGTTAGTGCCGTTATATGTTATACGTGCACTAAGTTGTCCTCTGTCGCTTTCCAGTTTAGCTAGCTTTTCTTAAGCACATTTATATATACAGTAATGTTGTTGTATGTGCCATACGTTATTTTCAGTTACAAGCGCCTCGTATGCGTATGCCAAGGTGGCATAGCTAGCATGGATAGCATTAATTATTGCATTGATATTTTGGCTAACGTTACTTGCCGAGTCTAGAAACCCGTACACAGGCACTTGATAATGCGGGCAGGAGTAACGTTAATGTTACGTTGTGTTAGCAAAAAAAAAAAAAAAAACAAACATAGACAGTGGATCTGTTACGTTAATTGGTCTCAAGACTGTTCGGTTCCAACTCAACCAACTTTCAGCAACGTATAACATTTCACTATCCTTATATTCCTCACCAACTTACACTAATGTTACCATGTTTTGTACAGTAAATTACATTTTTTGGGCGTGGCATACGATATGTAAAACGGACATGTAGACATCTAGCTAATCTCACTAATCTATGTTACAATAGTTTAAGTTTGACAGTAATCTATTTTAACACACAAATTACACATAGTAGTTAACTGTTGCCATTGCATTGTATTGTTCTTATCATCATTGCAGTATCAGTGATGTTATAAAAACAAAATACTACACTTTTTTTATAGAATTATAGCCCCTTTACATCTTGGGTGTTTGTTTCAGTTACTAGGTTCAGTTTTTAATAACACCAGTATACAAGTACTGTACATATGATAGTGTTATAACAAAATATCTGAAGTAAAAATGCTCAACTGCAAGTGACATGTTTAGTGTTGGAGATAAATCAACAAACAACACATTTATTTCATGTAAGGTCTTGAGCCAGTATTGTAGCTAATTTTACCATAGAATATAGAATACTTAGTGCATAAACACTTTAATTTCATTCAACATAGGTGCAGAGGATCCATCACAAGATGGATGAGCTAAGTGACTACTTAAGGTCACGGCATGTGCCTGAGGAAGACATTCAGCGAATGGAACAAGATAAGGTAGTTAATATAAGAAAAAGTTTAATTTTGACAAATCACACATAAGCATTAAAAAAAACCAAAGTTTGGATGAGCTTTGTAAATACCTGATGCTGTATGCATTTGTTTTTTTATTATTAATGCATGACTTTAGAGTTTAATAAATATTTCTTCATTTTAGATTGATGCCAGTGTCATACACCTCATGACAGATGACCAGCTAAAAGAGTATCTTCCATTCTATGGTGATCAACTGGCTGTTTTTGGATATTGCAGACGGAAAGAAAAAGAACCTTGCAGTCGCAAATCAAAGATCTTTGAGCGACTCAGAGGAAAGCTCTCGAGGAAAAAATGTGATCATATGCCTGAGAGAGAACGCTCAACCCCTCCAAAGAATGCTCAAAAGAATCATAGAGAAATTGAGATGGGATGGATGCATTTCAGAGAAGAGGAATTTGTGCAGGTACGCACCAGAAAAGGTGGGGAAACCAGAAAAGAGTGTGTCCCAAAGGACAGTAAAAAATTTGATTGAAAGAGCTGTGCAGTTGTTTTTTCCAGGAGGAAAAAATGCGGAGGGAAGCCTTACTGATTTTGACATTGATTTAACTGACTTTCAGTGTCACAGTCGGGGAACTGTATGAAAAGACGAAGTTACCTATCTTACGTTTCTATTTAACAACTAAGAAGAGAGACATTGACAGTGACATAAATCTGGAGGAAGGGAATAGTGATGCAACGGCACAAGAAGGTGAAAAGACACATGACGGACCTGATATCTACCGCCACTTTCCAGACGCTTCTGCAACCGACACGTTGGAGGTAAATACTTCTGATGTCATTTTTGTTGGAAGCGATACAATATTTGCAAATGCAAGCAATGAGAATGTTTCACTTCTTTACACCACAGTCGACCCAACTGATGCATCTAGTTTGCCAGAACATGAAACATTATTTCATGTAAATACTTTAGAGGATAGTGGCATTGTGACTTTCCGCACAGAAAGCATTTCTGGGATGGAGTACTCCAGTCTTGATGATATCTTGCCTTTGTCTCAGGAACTGTCTTTTGAACACCCTGTGCCTCCTTCCATGGATTTGTTGCAGGAACAAGCCAGTCCAAGAAAAGGAGTGAAGAAAATTATTGTTGTTCATCGTGGACAGATTCTTAGAGAACTTATTCAAGTGTTTTCCGAAGAAAGCATCATGGAGGACAACATTTACTTTCAAGTTATTCTTCCTGATGGAAAGCTTGAAAAGGCAGTGGATGATGGAGGTGTTTTGAGGGATGTACTGTCAGAATTTTGGAATGACTTTTATGAGCAGTGCACAATGGGAAATGGCTTTAAAGTGCCATACCTACGTCATAATTTTGGGAAACAAGAATGGGAAAGTGTAGGTCGAATAATCACACTTGGCTGGCAAAAAGAGAAGTACCTTCCTGTAAAACTGGCACCTGTACTTCTGGAGCAAGCTGTTTTGGGCTTTGTTGAGAGTGATCTTGTGGACAGCTTTTTCAAGTATGTGTCAGAGTCTGAGCGAGTGATCTTTGAATCTTGTTGTTCAGATTTTGAAGATGTTGACCAAGAAGAGTTGTTGGAAATCATGGATAATCACAACTGCCGGAGGCTTCCAACAGCAAATAACATTGAGCAAATCTTGAAGGAGCTTGCTCACCAAAAACTGATTCAAGAGCCCGCTTTTGTGATTGAACAGTGGAGCAACACGCTTGCACCTGTTAGATCAGAGCTGAAAGGGCTTGCAGCAGTCTATGAAGAGCTACAACCAACATCACAAAAGATCCTAAGATCAATTACTTACCCCAGTACCCAGAATGCCCAGGAGAAACAAATTGTCAAGTATGTAAGTACATACCTTAGAGAGTCAGACACTCAGCACCTCTCCTCTTTCCTCAGATTTTGCCCTGGATCCAACTTGTTTACAGGAAGGAGCATCACTGTCAGCTTCACACAAGTTCAGGGATTTCAGAGAAGACCTGTTGCTCATACATGTGGCTGTTACCTGGAGTTGCCAGTCAGTTATGACAATGAATATGAATATGAATACGTCTGTTAAGGAAGTAATTTAAAGTGCTCATATTATGCTCATTTTCAGGTTCATTATTGTATTCAGAGGTTCTACCAGGATAGGTTTATATGGTTTAATTTTCTGAAAACACCATCTTTTTCTTGTACTGCATATTGCTACAGCTCCTGTTTTCACCCTGTGTGTTGAGCTCTCTGTTATAGCTACAGAGTGAGACATCTCACTTCTGTTCAATCTTTGTTGGGAGTTGCACATGCACAGTAAGTACTACTAGCCAGTCAGAAGCAGAGTATGAGGGCGTGCCATGCTAGCAGCTAGGCGAGCATTATAACGTGTGTTCCAAAGTGACCACGTTTGTCTCTGAAGTAAAGGCTGGACTACTATAGAGCTGATTGGAGCAGTTTGTGAACAGTGTTTTCTGTTGGAGATGGTAAGTCCCTTTGGGGGGGACTTTGGGCTTTTTCACTTTGTAAACCTATAATCAGTGTTTCCCCTACTTTGATTTGCAAGTGGCGCACCGCCACAGTTAAATTTCTGCCACCACGCCACGGTGTCAATGTTGATTGTCGGAGAATAGCGCGGACACGCGCTTCACAGGTAGAGCACAAACCCAGCCCCCCGTCTCTATTCACATGCCGGGATTCTTGCTTGCACGCCACAACACACGCAGCCAAGTTGTGTGTATGCGCGTTAACGTTACCGCACACACACATCTAAAACACGCGCAGCACCTGACTGGGAACAATACCGAGGATTAGGCCTACCAACGGCCGCTGGGGGGTCAGATGAACTCATGCTAGTCTCGTTACTGTAAGTAGGTTACGATAAAACCTTCATGAGTAAAAAGTCAATACTTATCAATGCACTCACCTGTATAGACCGACGTAAACATGTAGGAAGAGATATTTTAATCTGCTCTGTCTGCTCTCGTCCACCGCGCTGTTTTAGGCAAACACAGCTCTACTCTGCTCATTTTTACCAACAAGATCAAACCAATAAAGCTGTTGGTTGTAGTCTTAGCTTAGCTTGGCGGGAATCTAGAAATTTGGACAAATTATTATAAACTGAACTGCTGGCTGAGCGAACCGTCCTCTCCACTGGAGCAGTATATCTATGGATGTATTATAAGACCAAAACAGATACATGTGGCTACTTAATATGCACGTGAATGACGCGATCGTTACCTTCGCGTTCTTTATAATGTTCTTAAAGATGATTGTAATAAAACAATGATTACTGAGTGAAGTGAAGAGGAGACATTTTACCCGTCACAAAGCAGATGACATCGAGTAAGAGTAATTTGGAACTTTATTCAACCATCTGAACAAAGGAGAGACCATGTGTACACACAAAAGACGTATGTATCCATAGTGTCTAAAGTAACATGAAAGTGAACCATACTTATACATCTTGGTGGTGACAGAAAATAGCCTCCACACCTTATATGGACGACTCTGTTACCTGACGCTTTAGTCCTGACCATGACAATCTTATAATAGGTGACCACATGCATGTTGTAAATAACTCTTGTCCTTCACCCCATAGGCCTACAAGATACATTTAAACCTGAATGCTGGAATGTCAACCTATCAATGATGATGATGATGTTGGTTGTATTATTTTGCAACAGCATCATTTCATTGCAAATGAGGCATACAGTATGAATGCTAGCCTGCTTATCAGTCCATTCATCATTAAAGCGGCTTTTCCATGTCAATTTTCCCTTCAGCCTCTTTGACTGTGACATTTTTACCTGACAACAGCATTTCTTTCTGCAAGCATTTTCCTGCATACTACAACCATGTTTCCTTAATCACAGACTTTAACAATCACTCAGTGAACTGCCTCCTAGTCTGAGATCTTTTTCTAGTTCAAGAGCCAGTTATCATTATGAAGTTTCCATGTTTTTGAGGAGTTTGCTCACACTAAGTTACAACCCCGAATCAGAAACAGTTGGGACAGTATGGAAAACACAAATAAAAAAAGAAAGTAGTGATTTCTTAATGTACTTTGCCTTGTATTTCATTGCAGACAATACAACAGCACATAATTTAACGTGTTCCTCATGATTTTTATTGTTTGTTTTTTTCAAAAAAACAAAATTCCTATTTTGGTTCTTGCAACACATTTCAAAAAAAGTTGGAACAGTAAAGCATTTACCACTTTGTAATGTTACCATTCCTTTTCACAACACTTAAAAGACATTTAGGGACTGAAGACACCAAGTGATGAAGTGTTTCAGGTGTAATTTTGTCCCATTCTTGCTGCAAACAAGTCTTAAGGTGGGCAACAGTACGGGGTCTTTGTTGTCGCATTTTGCGCTTCAAAATGCGCCACACATTCTCTATTGGAGACAGGTTGGGACTGCAGGCAGGCCAGTCAAGTACCCGTATCCTCTTCCTCCGCAGCCAGTACTTTGTAATGTGTGCAGAATGTGGTTTTGCATTATCTTGTTGAAATATGCATGGATGTCCCTCGAAAAGATGTCTTCTTGAAGGCAGCATATTGTGCTCCAAAATCTCTATATACTTTTCAGCATTAATGGTGTCATCACAGAAGTGCAAGTTACCTTTGCCAAGGGCACTGGCACAACCCCATACCATGACAGACCCTGGCTTTTGGACTTGTTGCTGGTAACAGTCTGGATGATCCTTTTCTTCTTTGGTCCGGAGCACACGGCGTCCATTTCTCCCAAAAAATACCTGAAATACTGATTCATCTGACCACAGTACACGTTTCCACTGTGGGATGGTCCATCCCAGATGCCTCTGAGCCCAGATATGTCGACGGCGCTTCTGGACAATGTTAACATAGGGCTTCCTTTTGGCACAGTACAGTTTCAACTGGCATTTGTGGCTGTAACTACGTATTGTGGTACTTGACAAAGGTTTGCCAAAGTAGTCCTGAGCCCATGCGGTGATATCGCTTATAGATGAATGAGGATTCTAGATGCAGTGCCGCCTGAGTGATCAGGGATCACGGTTGTTCAGCTTAGGCTTGTGCCCTTGTCCTTTACCCACGGAAATTCCTCCTCATTCCTTGAATCTTTTAATTATGTTATGCACTGTTAAAGGTGAAATAAGCAAATGTCTTCCTATCTTTCTTTGAGGAACATTGTTTTTAAACATTTCAATAATTTTCTCACATATTTGTTGGCAAACTGGCAATCCTTGGCCCATCTTTGTTCCTAAAGGACTAGACCTTTCTTGGATGCTGCTTTTGTACCAAATCATAATTACAATCACCTGTTGACATCACCTGTTTCAAATCACATCATTATTTAACCAATTTACCTAATTACTAGCCCTAAATTGCTCATGTCCCAAACTTTTTTGGAATGTGTTGCAGGTCTGACTGACAGGAAAGGATGTATATTTACAAATGAAATTAAGTTGACCAGACAAAACATGAAACATGTTCACATTGTCTGCAATGAAATACAATTCAAAGTACATTTAGAAATCACTACTTTCTTTTTGTATTTGTGTTTTCCATACTGTCCCAACTTTTTCTGATTTGGGGTTGTATTTTAGTGTTTACTGTTACGGTTATTAAATGCATGCCATGTATTGATAAATTTGGGCTTTGAGAGAAAAATGGAGAAAATTGTCTGTGTCCTATTTGATACATTTAACTTTTTACAACTTGTGTGTTCAAATTTAAAAACATTTGCTATTCATCTAACTTCCATAACGCACACAGAACAACCAGCCCCACTGTTTGAGAAAACACCACTAAACATCAGATTCACTCTAAAACTTTTGTCTCTATAAGTGAGCTGCACAGAAGGGTTCCAACATTTCGCTGTTGCAAATAAACAATTTCCTTAGTGAAAATAACTTCAGAAATAGTTATTTGAGCACTCATTTCATTTCACCCACAATATCTTCATTTAAAAAAATGTTTGTTCATGAAAGACAAGTATGTACTTATTATTGGTCTTATCTTGTTACAATTTATGTATTTTATTTTAATTTCACACTGCAAGCACTATTTTACTGTATTCAGGTTCTCAAAAGACAACTGGACGTGTTCAACCGTTCCATAAGCCAATATATGGGTTACTATTATAGACTTAGATTAAATGGCAGTTAAAATGAAATCATATGCAGTTTTGTATGATGTGATTGTTTAAATATGTGAATAAAAAATTCAGTTAATACTGTGTAGTATGTGTGGATCTTGCATTTTTAATCCATTCTTACAAATAGTCAGTGTAAGGACAAACATTTTTAATTTTTACAGTTGCAATCGTATGCCAGTTTCAATTTGTACTTGAATGTAATAGGACACAAACATTTTCTGAAATATAAAATGTGACACAGGCCCAGGAAAGTTAATGATCTAGATCTAGTTCATTGTTTATCAGCTGTCTGAGTTCGATATATGATTAACTGTTTCAAAAATATCATTTGAACACACACTCTTCAAGGCAGACTTGAACCTTTTCCAGGTCCACATGGTGCAAACATCTCTGCCTCCGTACAGTTGAGGGACTGCATGCAATATGGAAGGAGGTGTGGACTTGACGGACTCTGTGGTTGTTCCAAGTCAATACAACCTCATTAAGTTCTTCCTATGAGGAAAATAAAAGTCAGTGAGGCAGATATATAAAAGGCAGTGTATAAAAAATATTGGCATTGGTAAAGTAGTCCTGAACCATGGTTTGTTTCATGTAAGATTTGTCTTCTGGTTGTAATATGGTGGTTGGAACAATAATATAAATATCTGCAAAAAGTAATTTGCTGCAGTGCAGCTAATGTTGCAATTATATTTTTACAGCTATCAAAATGTGGTGAAAATAAATAATAATGCCTACTTATTTGATGCGAAGCTACTCTGAATACTGTACCTTAACCCACATATTATTTTTGTCAACATTTTTTATCTCACCTATCTCACCGAACACATACAATGACTTTACATGGTCATTTGTTAGTGGCCAATATTAGTGGCTGATCCTTTATTTCATAACGTGACAATTACAGGGCCACGACTGGATCAGCCCCAGCTTACATCCAGGACATGGTCAAACCATATACCCCAACCTGCCCACTTCGCTCTGCATCAGCCAAACTGCTTGCGGCTCCCTCACAGCGAGGCAGAACTAATCACTCAACGAAATCCCGACTGTTCACTGTCCTGGCTCCCAAATGGTGGAACGAGCTCCCCACCGATATCAGGATGGCCGAAAGCCTACACACATTCCGCCTAAGGCTAAAGACACATCTCTTCAGACTACACCTCGGATAAAAAAAATAAAAAAAAAGAATTGAACATGCGCTTCCATGTCTCTTTGTAGCTTTACTTATTTTAAGCTACCTACTTGCACTTTCATATGTCTCTTTGTAGCTTTACTTATTTTAAGCTATCTACTTGCACTTTCATATGTCTCTTTGTAGCTTTACTTATTTAAAGTTAATGTACTTGCACTTTCATATGTCTCTTTGTAGCTTTACTTATTTAAAGCTAATGTACTTGCACTTACTACTTGTTGTCTGGAGTTTGTACCTTCACAGTTGAAAGCACTTAATTGTAAGTCGCTTTGGATAAAAGCGTCTGCGAAATGACATGTAATGTAATGTAATTACTTGTATTGTTTGAAGAAAGCAAAACTGGATCAAGGACTTGTCCAAGAAGTTGTCTGAGAAGTAGCCATCTTCTCTTAGTTTGTCAAATAGGTCCATCCAAAACTGGACACACTCACTTCGCAAGATCAGCCACCATCGTTCAATCCATTGGTTTCCAAAGGTTACACTTTCTGTTTCAGCTTGGTTTTCAGAAAAATGCAAAAACTGCTGCAACTACTTCAGCCATATGGCCATTTTCTGTTCCTAAATCAAGTCTGAGTCTGGCAGGGCACCCACCAGCATTGGTCACAGCATCCATAAAAGTAGCCAGCGATGATCTTTGGGTCGTTGTTTGTTTTGTAAGCTTCAAGCCATATCATCTTTCTGGAAAACCCATCAATGCATCCACAGATTGCAATTCCAAATGGCTTAAGCTTGTCGTAGCCGTCGATGTGCCAGACATAGTTTGGACCACAGCTGTGGTAAACACGCCTTCGCAGTCTGTTTCTTGACCTCAGATCAACACCTTCACCATCCAATAACTGTAGCAATATTCGTACTGTTTCTCTGTCAGTCACAATTCCATGTAACCAACATTTTTGGTGCATCCATCTGTAACCATGACACTGACCAGATGTTTCCAGTTGCAGTTCAATGAAGGTCGCTACCTCAGCCACATCAGTTTTATTTTTTCTACGCCAGAGCTGCTTCTTGCTTAATATCCTTTCAAGAGTGCGTTTGCTTAGTAATATCCCATGTAAATCAGCAAGCAAATGAAGAATCTCATCTGTTGTAAAGCCACGTTTAAAGTAGTCCTCAATGTACTCACAATCCATTTCTGTGTCTAACTGAATAGGAGAACCTCTGTCAGATAGCTGCTTCTTCGACTGTTGAGTGAAAGTATCTCATAATTATGACTTTATATCTCATAATTATGACTTTTTATCTCATAATTTCGACATTCTATCTCATAATTTCGACATTTTATCTCATAATTCCGACATTTTATCTCATAATTTCGACATTTTATCTCATAATTTCGACATTTTATCTCATAATTATGACTTTCTATCTCATAATTTCGACATACCAAGGATATATTTTTATTATCAAGACAAGGTTTTCATCCATTTTTTTATTTTTCACTGGCGGAAATAGGCTTCCATAATTATCAGTATACAAAGGCAACTGAAAAAGACTTGTAATGCAGCATACAAAAATAAAATTAGGGTGCAAAAGTGCCTGTACAAAAAATAATTCACTATTACCGACTTTTGCGGTTGAAGTGAACAAGTCTGCTGATAAATGGATTGCTTTTCACTCAGAACTGATGTAGCTTTGAAGTAGGCTATTAAGTTAACTCTATACCATTGTTTTACTGTGCCATCAACCTACATTGTATCTGGGTACACAGTCAAACATTGTTGCACAGACTTTTGACAGTTACTTCCAATATGCTCTACAGCCTTTGCTTAACATTACAACTTTTGATAAGTTTACAGCATTGATGTCCTAGAAACCATTTTTTACTCTGTGGAAATTGATGTTTTCCATCCAATCTACCAGCCCATCTGCTGTGAGGAATCAACAGCATTGAAATAACCATTATGCTTTAGGTACATTTGCATATTCTGTGACTTTTCCTCAAGATGCGCCAGAGCCAAATGAACATATTACAACACTAAAATTATTTTGCATCTTCTTTTATTCAACTCTTAAAGTTACAGGTAGTGCCCTAAAAGTATAATAGCCTTAATTCTGTGAAAGGGTTACTGTAAAAACCAACCCACAATTTGCTTATAAGATCTTAAACCATGTTTAGATATCCAGACACTTTGAATAGTGATACAAAAACATTTATTGAATAATAAAATTACATTTTTGTTGTATTTAATTTTGACATTTAAAATTGATTGTTTAAAACCAAGTGTTGTCTTGTAGAGTGTAGTCAGTGGTGCTCAGTGCGGTGGGTTCCTTCCATTTCCACCTGCTAGAAAAAGCAACAAACTGTATCAAAGCAAAGAAAGCCTGCTTTCATCTCACTTATACATTATGCAGGTTAGTTAACGAGTAGAAACCTTTGGCCGATGCAATGAAATCTAGTAGCATTTTCCTACATTAACAGTGTAGAATGTCATTTGGTGAGAACACACCTATACTTTAAAAATCATAGGTGACTGACACAAAGTCAAGTTGCACTAGACTGCTCATGAAGGCTTCATTTGAGTTTTCTGGTGGAAAGTATTGTGATACAAGTCCAGACTGCAAAGTCAATTCAAAAGGCAGCTAAGAAATGAGTTGTCCTGTTGTAACATATGTTAATATATTTGCAATTTAGAGTTATGATCATTTGATGCGTGTGGATGTGTGATCTTAAGACAGTTGTTATCACCACCAATCTACATGAACTAAACTAAAAGAGATTTCAATCTAGCGGTTCGTTGGAGTGAATGCCTCAAAAAATAAATAAATAATAATAAAAAATAAAATTACTGCATGGTCCCCCATCACTCATCCTGATACAAGCAAGGATAAAGCTGCGGTTCTCACCTTGTGATTTCCAGGGTTTGGCCCAGTATTCTTGAAGGCTTCTTGCTGAGCTTTTCTGTAGCTGTATACACTGTGTTCCAAATTATTATGCAAATTATATTTTACACTGATTTTCCTAAATAGTCGATGCAAATTATATAATTTATATAACTTTCAAGTCACCAACCGTTAGGGTACAAGTCGAATTTCATTGAACAGACCACCCAGTGAAAACAGTATTTTTTCAAAAATAAAAATCTCAAAATGCACTGTTCCAAATTATGCACGACACGTTTCAAAACATTTTATAGGTTGTAAAGAACTGAAAATGGTAATTTGCGGATTTTTAAGCATTAGGAGGTCATGTTTACTGAAATCAAAAGCTATTTCAATCAAACACATCTTAACAGGGCAAGTTACATGTTATTAACATAGGAACCCTTCTTTGATGTCACCTTCACAATTCTTGCATCCATTGAACTTGTGAGTTTATAGAGAGTTTCTGCTTGAATTTCTTGGCAGGATGTCAGAATAGCCTCCCAGAGCTGCTGTTTTGATGCAAATTGCCTCCCACCCTCATAGATCTTTTGCTTGAGGATGCTGCAAAGGTTCTCAATAGGGTTGAGGTCAGGGGAGGATGGGGGCCACACCAAGAGTTTCTCTCCATAGCAGCCTATGACAGAGGTATTCTTTGCAGCATAAGATGGTGCATTGTCATGCATGAAGATGATTTTGTACGGAAGGTA
>CM042440.1:11949917-11953691 GCA_023631565.1 Gymnocephalus cernua
TAGTAAGGTAGATAGATAGATAGATAGTAGATAGATAGTAGTAGTAGGTAGATAGATAGATAGATAGTAGATAGATAGATAGTAAGGTAGATAGATAGATAGTAAGGTAGATAGATAGATAGATAGTAAGATAGATAGATAGTAAGGTAGATAGATAGATAGATAGTAAGGTAGATAGATAGATAGATAGATAGATAGATAGTAAGATAGATAGATAGTAAGGTAGATAGATAGATAGTAAGGTAGATAGATAGATAGTAGTAGATAGATAGATAGTAAGGTAGATAGATAGATAGATAGTAAGGTAGATAGATAGATAGATAGATAGATAGTAAGATAGATAGATAGTAAGGTAGATAGATAGATAGTAAGGTAGATAGATAGATAGATAGTAAGGTAGATAGATAGATAGATAGATAGATAGATAGATAGATAGATAGTAAGGTAGATAGATAGATAGATAGTAAGATAGATAGATAGTAAGGTAGATAGATAGATAGATAGTAAGGTAGATAGATAGATAGATAGTAAGGTAGATAGATAGATAGATAGTAAGGTAGATAGATAGATAGATAGATAGATAGATAGATAGATAGATAGATAGATAGATAGATAGATAGATAGATAGATAGATAGATAGATAGATAGATAGATAGATAGTAAGGTAGATAGATAGATAGATAGTAAGGTAGATAGATAGTAAGATAGATAGATAGTAAGGTAGATAGATAGATAGATAGGTAGATAGATAGATAGATAGATAGATAGATAGATAGATAGATAGATAGATAGATAGATAGATAGATAGATAGATAGATAGATAGATAGTAAGGTAGATAGATAGATAGATAGTAGATAGATAGATAGTAAGATAGATAGATAGTAAGGTAGATAGATAGATAGTAAGGTAGATAGATAGATAGATAGATAGATAGATAGATAGATAGTAAGGTAGATAGATAGATAGATAGATAGATAGATAGATAGATAGATAGATAGATAAGGTAGATAGATAGATAGATAGTAGATAGATAGATAGATAGATAGTAGATAGATAGATAGATAGTAAGGTAGATAGATAGATAGATAGATAGATAGATAGTAAGGTAGATAGATAGATAGTAGTAGTAGATAGTAAGGTAGATAGATAGATAGATAGTAAGGTAGATAGATAGATAGTAGATAGATAGATAGTAAGGTAGATAGATAGATAGATAGTAAGATAGATAGATAGTAAGGTAGATAGATAGATAGATAGTAAGGTAGATAGATAGATAGTAAGATAGATAGATAGTAAGGTAGATAGATAGATAGTAAGGTAGATAGATAGTAAGGTAGATAGATAGATAGATAGATAGATAGATAGATAGTAGATAGATAGATAGTAAGGTAGATAGATAGATAGTAAGGTAGATAGATAGATAGTAGAAGATAGATAGATAGATAGATAGATAGATAGATAGATAGTAAGGTAGATAGATAGATAGTAAGGTAGATAGATAGATAGATAGTAAGGTAGATAGATAGATAGATAGATAGATAGATAGATAGATAGATAGATAGATAGATAGATAGTTAGATAGATAGATAGTAAGGTAGATAGATAGATAGATAGTAAGATAGATAGATAGTAAGGTAGATAGATAGATAGATAGTAAGGTAGATAGATAGATAGATAGTAGGTAGATAGATAGATAGATAGATAGATAGATAGATAGATAGATAGATAGATAGATAGATAGATAGATAGATAGATAGTAAGGTAGATAGATAGATAGTAAGATAGATAGATAGTAAGGTAGATAGATAGATAGATAGATAGTAAGGTAGATAGATAGATAGATAGATAGATAGATAGATAGATAGATAGATAGATAGATAGTAAGATAGATAGATAGATAGATAGATAGTAAGGTAGATAGATAGATAGATAGTAAGGTAGATAGATAGATAGATAGATAGATAGATAGTAAGGTAGATAGATAGATAGTAAGGTAGATAGATAGATAGAAAGGTAGATAGATAGATAGATAGATAGATAGATAGATAGTAAGGTAGATAGATAGATAGATAGATAGATAGATAGATAGATAGATAGATAGATAGTAGGTAGATAGATAGATAGATAGATAGATAGATAGTAGATAGATAGATAGATAGATAGATAGATAGTAAGGTAGATAGATAGATAGATAGATAGATAGATAGTAAGATAGATAGATAGTAAGGTAGATAGATAGATAGTAAGGTAGATAGATAGATAGATAGTAAGGTAGATAGATAGATAGATAGATAGATAGATAGATAGATAGATAGATAGTAAGGTAGATAGATAGATAGATAGTAGATAGATAGATAGTAAGGTAGATAGATAGATAGTAAGGTAGATAGATAGATAGATAGTAAGGTAGATAGATAGATAGATAGATAGAGTAGATAGATAGATAGATAGTAAGGATAGATAGATAGTAAGGTAGATAGATAGATAGATAGTAAGGTAGATAGATAGATAGATAGATAGATAGATAGATAGATAGATAGTAAGGTAGATAGATAGATAGTAAGGTAGATAGATAGATAGTAAGGTAGATAGATAGATAGATAGTAAGGTAGATAGATAGATAGATAGATAGATAGATAGATAGATAGATAGTAAGGTAGATAGATAGATAGATAGTAGATAGATAGATAGTAAGGTAGATAGATAGATAGATAGTAAGGTAGATAGATAGATAGATAGATAGATAGATAGTAGATAGATAGATAGATAGTAAGATAGATAGTAGAGTAGATAGATAGATAGATAGTAAGGTAGATAGATAGATAGATAGTAAGGTAGATAGATAGATAGATAGATAGATAGATAGATAGATAGATAGATAGATAGAGATAGATAGTAGGATAGATAGTAGATAGATAGATAGTAAGGTAGATAGATAGATAGTAGTAGATAGATAGATAGTAAGGTAGATAGATAGATAGTAGTAGATAGATAGATAGTAAGGTAGATAGATAGATAGATAGTAAGGTAGATAGATAGATAGTAGATAGATAGATAGTAAGGTAGATAGATAGTAAGGTAGATAGATAGATAGATAGTAAGGTAGATAGATAGATAGTAAGATAGATAGTAGATAGATAGATAGATAGTAAGGTAGATAGATAGATAGATAGTAAGATAGATAGTAAGGTAGATAGATAGATAGATAGTAAGGTAGATAGATAGATAGTAAGGTAGATAGATAGATAGATAGATAGATAGATAGATAGATAGATAGATAGATAGATAGATAGATAGATAGATAGATAGATAGATAGATAGATAGTAGATAGATAGATAGTAAGGTAGATAGATAGATAGTAGTAGATAGATAGATAGATAGTAAGGTAGATAGATAGATAGATAGTAAGATAGATAGATAGTAAGGTAGATAGATAGATAGATAGTAAGGTAGATAGATAGATAGATAGATAGATAGATAGATAGATAGTAGATAGATAGATAGAAGTAGATAGATAGATAGTAAGGTAGATAGATAGAT
This sequence comes from Gymnocephalus cernua, assembly GCA_023631565.1. Lineage (NCBI taxonomy): Eukaryota > Metazoa > Chordata > Actinopteri > Perciformes > Percidae > Gymnocephalus > Gymnocephalus cernua. Next base: position 11,953,460 of record CM042440.1, read on the forward strand.
AGATAGTAAGGTAGATAGATAGATAGATAGATAGATAGATAGATAGATAGATAGATAGATAGATAGATAGTAAGGTAGATAGATAGATAGATAGATAGATAGATAGTAAGGTAGATAGATAGATAGATAGTAAGGTAGATAGATAGATAGATAGATAGATAGATAGGTAGATAGATAGATAGATAGTATAGGATAGATAGTAAGGTAGATAGATAGATAGATAGTAAGGTAG
>CM042440.1:11953891-11958891 GCA_023631565.1 Gymnocephalus cernua
AAAGGTAGATAGATAGATAGTAAGGTAGATAGATAGATAGTAAGTAGATAGATAGATAGATAGATAGATAGATAGATAGTAGGTAGATAGATAGATAGATAGATAGATAGATAGATAGATAGATAGATAGTAAGGTAGATAGATAGATAGATAGTAAGGTAGATAGATAGATAGTAAGGTAGATAGATAGATAGTAAGGTAGATAGATAGATAGATAGATAGATAGATAGATAGATAGTAGTAGATAGATAGATAGATAGTAAGGTAGATAGATAGATAGATAGTAAGGTAGATAGATAGATAGATAAGGTAGATAGATAGATAGTAAGGTAGATAGATAGAGTAGATAGATAGATAGATAGATAGATAGATAGATAGTAAGGTAGATAGATAGATAGATAGTAAGGTAGATAGATAGATAGTAGTAGATAGATAGATAGATAGATAGATAGATAGATAGATAGATAGATAGAAGGTAGATAGATAGATAGTAAGGTAGATAGATAGATAGTAAGGTAGATAGATAGATAGAGATAGATAGATAGATAGATAGTAAGGTAGATAGATAGATAGATAGATAGATAGATAGATAGATAGATAGATAGATAGTAAGGTAGATAGATAGATAGATAGTAAGGTAGATAGATAGATAGAAGGATAGATAGATAAGGTAGATAGATAGATAGATAGATAGATAGATAGATAGTAGGTAGATAGATAGATAGATAGATAGATAGATAGATAGATAGATAGATAGATAGATAGATAGATAGATAGATAGTAAGGTAGATAGATAGATAGATAGTAAGGTAGATAGATAGATAGATAGATAGATAGATAGATAGATAGATAGATAGATAGATAGATAGATAGATAGATAGATAGATAGATAAGGTAGATAGATAGATAGTAAGGTAGATAGATAGATAGAGATAGATAGATAGATAGATAGTAAGGTAGATAGATAGATAGATAGATAGATAGATAGATAGATAGATAGATAGATAGATAGATAGTAAGGTAGATAGATAGATAGATAGTAAGGTAGATAGATAGATAGTAAGGTAGATAGATAGATAGTAGATAGATAGATAGATAGAATAGATAGATAGATAGATAGTAGGTAGATAGATAGATAGATAGTAAGGTAGATAGATAGATAGATAGAGATAGTAGATAGATAGATAGATAGATAGAAAGGTAGATAGATAGATAGTAAGGTAGATAGATAGATAGATAGATAGATAGAGATAGATAGAAAGGTAGATAGATAGATAGATAGGTAGATAGATAGAAAGGTAGATAGATAGATAGTAAGGTAGATAGATAGATAGATAGATAGATAGATAGATAGATAGATAGATAGATAGTAAGGATAGATAGATAGATAGATAGTAAGGTAGATAGATAGATAGATAGATAGATAGATAGATAGATAGATAGATAGATAGATAGTAAGTAGATAGATAGATAGATAGATAGATAGATAGATAGATAGATAGATAGATAGATAGATAGATAGATAGATAGATAGATAGATAGATAGATAGATAGATAGATAGAAAGTAGATAGATAGATAGTAAGGTAGATAGATAGATAGTAAGGTAGATAGATAGATAGATAGATAGATAGATAGATAGATAGATAGATAGATAGATAGATAGATAGATAGATAGGTAGATAGATAGATAGATAGTAAGGTAGATAGATAGATAGATAGATAGATAGATAGATAGATAGATAGATAGATAGATAGATAGTAAGGTAGATAGATAGATAGATAGTAAGGTAGATAGATAGATAGATAGATAGATAGATAGATAGATAGATAGATAGATAGATAGATAGATAGATAGATAGATAGATAGATAGATAGATAGATAGATAGATAGATAGATAGATAGATAGATAGATAGAAAGGTAGATAGATAGATAGTAAGGTAGATAGATAGATAGATAGGTAGATAGATAGATAGTAAGGTAGATAGATAGATAGATAGATAGATAGATAGATAGATAGAAAGGTAGATAGATAGATAGTATAGATAGATAGATAGATAGATAGATAGATAGTAGATAGATAGATAGATAGATAGATAGATAGATAGATAGATAGATAGATAGATAGATAGAAGGTAGATAGATAGATAGTAAGGTAGATAGATAGATAGTAAGGTAGATAGATAGATAGATAGATAGATAGATAGATAGATAGATAGATAGATAGATAGATAGATAAGGTAGATAGATAGATAGATAGTAAGGTAGATAGATAGATAGATAGATAGATAGATAGATAGATAGTAGATAGATAGATAGATAGATAGTAAGGTAGATAGATAGATAGATAGATAGATAGATAGATAGATAGATAGATAGATAGATAGATAGATAGATAGAAGGTAGATAGATAGATAGTAAGGTAGATAGATAGATAGAGATAGATAGATAGATAGATAGATAGATAGATAGAGGTAGATAGATAGATAGTAAGGTAGATAGATAGATAGATAGGTAGATAGATAGATAGTAAGGTAGATAGATAGATAGATAGATAGATAGATAGATAGATAGATAGTAAGGTAGATAGATAGATAGATAGTAAGGTAGATAGATAGATAGATAGATAGATAGATAGATAGATAGATAGATAGATAGATAGATAGATAGATAGATAGATAGTAAGGTAGATAGATAGATAGTAGATAGATAGATAGATAGATAGATAGATAGATAGATAGATAGATAGATAGAAAGGTAGATAGATAGATAGTAAGGTAGATAGATAGATAGATAGATAGATAGATAGATAGATAGATAGTAAGGTAGATAGATAGATAGATAGTAAGGTAGATAGATAGATAGATAGATAGATAGATAGATAGATAGATAGATAGATAGATAGATAGATAGATAGATAGATAGATAGATAGATAGATAGATAGATAGATAGATAGATAGATAGATAGATAGATAGATAGATAGATAGATAGATAGATAGATAGATAGAAAGGTAGATAGATAGATAGAGATAGATAGATAGATAGATAGAAGGTAGATAGATAGATAGTAAGGTAGATAGATAGATAGATAGTAGATAGATAGATAGTAAGGTAGATAGATAGATAGATAGATAGAAGGTAGATAGATAGATAGTAAGGTAGATAGATAGATAGATAGATAGATAGATAGATAGATAGATAGATAGATAGATAGTAGGTAGATAGATAGATAGATAGATAGTAAGGTAGATAGATAGATAGATAGATAGATAGATAGATAGTAGATAGATAGATAGATAGATAGATAGATAGATAGATAGATAGATAGTAAGGTAGATAGATAGATAGATAGATAGATAGATAGATAGATAGATAGATAGATAGATAGATAGTAAGGTAGATAGATAGATAGTAAGGTAGATAGATAGATAGATAGTAAGGTAGATAGATAGATAGTAGTAGATAGATAGATAGATAGATAGATAGATAGATAGTAAGGTAGATAGATAGATAGATAGTAAGGTAGATAGATAGATAGGTAGTAAGGTAGATAGATAGATAGATAGATAGATAGTAGATAGATAGATAGTAAGGTAGATAGATAGATAGATAGATAGATAGAGATAGATAGAAAGGTAGATAGATAGATAGTAAGGTAGATAGATAGAAAGGTAGATAGATAGATAGTAAGGTAGATAGATAGATAGATAGATAGATAGATAGTAAGGTAGATAGATAGATAGATAGTAAGGTAGATAGATAGATAGTAAGGTAGATAGATAGATAGAGATAGATAGATAGATAGATAGTAAGGTAGATAGATAGATAGTAAGGTAGATAGATAGATAGATAGATAGTAAGGTAGATAGATAGATAGGTAGTAAGGTAGATAGATAGATAGATAGATAGAAAGGTAGATAGATAGATAGTAAGGTAGATAGATAGATAGATAGATAGATAGAGATAGATAGAAAGGTAGATAGATAGATAGTAAGGTAGATAGATAGATAGATAGTAAGGTAGATAGATAGATAGGTAGTAAGGTAGATAGATAGATAGATAGATAGAAAGGTAGATAGATAGATAGTAAGGTAGATAGATAGATAGATAGATAGATAGAGATAGATAGAAAGGTAGATAGATAGATAGTAAGGTAGATAGATAGAAAGGTAGATAGATAGATAGTAAGGTAGATAGATAGATAGATAGATAGATAGATAGATAGATAGTAAGGTAGATAGATAGATAGATAGTAAGGTAGATAGATAGATAGATAGATAGATAGATAGATAGATAGATAGATAGATAGATAGATAGATAGATAGATAGATAGATAGATAGATAGTAAGGTAGATAGATAGATAGATAGATAGATAGATAGAAAGGTAGATAGATAGATAGTAAGGTAGATAGATAGATAGATAGTAAGGTAGATAGATAGATAGGTAGTAAGGTAGATAGATAGATAGATAGATAGAAAGGTAGATAGATAGATAGATAGATAGATAGAGATAGATAGAAAGGTAGATAGATAGATAGTAAGGTAGATAGATAGATAGATAGTAAGGTAGATAGATAGATAGGTAGTAAGGTAGATAGATAGATAGATAGATAGATAGAAAGGTAGATAGATAGATAGTAAGGTAGATAGATAGATAGTAAGGTAGATAGATAGATAGATAGATAGATAGAGATAGATAGAAAGGTAGATAGATAGATAGATAGATAGATAGATAGATAGATAGATAGATAGATAGATAGATAGATAGATAGATAGATAGTAAGGTAGATAGATAGATAGATAGATAGTAAGGTAGATAGATAGATAGATAGTAAGGTAGATAGATAGATAGATAGAAAGGTAGATAGATAGATAGGTAGTAAGGTAGATAGATAGATAGATAGATAGAAAGGTAGATAGATAGATAGTAAGGTAGATAGATAGATAGATAGATAGATAGAGATAGATAGAAAGGTAGATAGATAGATAGTAAGGT
>CM042440.1:11963891-12038891 GCA_023631565.1 Gymnocephalus cernua
ATTGATGAGATCTGTCCAGAAATGCCGAAAGCTCTGGGTGTGGAGGGGCTGTCTTGGTTGACACGCCTACTCAACATTGCGTGGAAGTCTGGGACAGTGCCAAACGAGTGGCAGACCGGGGTGGTGGTTCCCCTGTTCAAAAAGGGGGATCAGAGGGTGTTTACCAATTACAGGGGTATCACACTTCTCAGCCTCCCTGGTAAAATCTACTCCAAGGTGCTGGAAAGGAGGGTTTGGCTGATAGTCGAACCTCAGGTTGAAGAGGAACAATGCGGATTCCGTCCTGGTCGTGGAACAACGGATCAGCTCTTTACTCTATCAAGGATCCTGGAGGGAGCCTGGGAGTATGCCCATCCAGTCTACATGTGTTTTGTGGATCTGGAGAAGGCATATGACCGGGTGCCCCGGGAGACTTTGTGGGAGGTGCTGTGGGAGTATGGGGTGAGGGGGTCCCTTCTCAGGGCCATCCAATCTCTGTATGACCAAAGCGAGAGCTGTGTCCGGGTTCTCGGCAGTAAGTCGGACACGTTCCAGGTGAGGGTTGGCCTCCGCCAGGGCTGCGCTTTGTCACCAATCCTGTTCGTAGTATTTATGGACAGGATATCAAGGCATTGTCGTGGTAGGGAGGGGTTGCAGTTCGGTGGGCTGGGGATCTCATCGCTGCTTTTTGCAGATGATGTGGTCCTGATGGCATCATCGGCCCGTGACCTTCAGCACTCACTGGATCGGTTTGCAGCCGAGTGTGAAGCGGCTGGGATGAGGATCAGCACCTCTAAATCTGAGGCCATGGTTCTCAGCAGGAAACCGATGGAGTGCCTTCTCCAGGTAGGGAATGAGTCCTTACCCCAAGTGAAGGAGTTTAAGTACCTTGGGGTCTTGTTTGCGAGTGAGGGGGACAATGGAGCGGGAGATTGGTCGGAGAATCGGCGCAGCGGGGGCGGTTACATTCAGTTTATTGCACCGTTGTGAGAAAAAGAGAGCTGAGCCAGAAGGCAAAGCTCTCGATCTACCGGTCAGTTTTCGTTCCTACCCTCACCTATGGTAATGAAGGTTGGGTCATGACCGAAAGAACGAGATCCAGGGTACAAGCGGCCGAAATGGGTTTCCTCAGGAGGGTGGTCTCCCTTAGAGATAGGGTGAGAAGCTCAGTCATCCGGGAGGAGCTCGGAGTAGAGCCGCTGCTCCTTCACGTCGAAAAGGAGCCAGTTGAGGTGGTTCAGGCATCTGATAAGGATGCCCCCTGGGCGCCTCCCTAGGGAGGTGTTCCAGGCACGTCCAGCTGGGAGGACACCTCGAGGAAGACCCAGGACTAGGTGGAGGGATTACATCTCCAACCTGGCCTGGGAACGCCTCGGGATCCCCCAGTCAGAGCTGGTTAATGTGGCTCGGGAAAGGGAAGTTTGGGGTCCCCTGCTGGAGCTGCTCCCCCAGCGACACGAACACGGATAAGCGGACGACAATAGGTAGGTAGGTAGGTAGGTAGATAGGTAGGTAGGCAGGTAGATAGATAGGTAGATAGGCAGGTAGATAGATAGGTAGATAGGCAGATAGATAGATAGATAGATAGGCAGATAGATAGATAGGTAGATAGGCAGATAGATAGATAGATAGATAGATAGATAGGCAGATAGATAGATAGGTAGATAGGCAGATAGATAGATAGATAGATAGATAGATAGATAGATAGATAGATAGATAGATAGATAGATAGATAGATAGATAGATAGATAGATAGATAGATAGATAGATAGATAGATAGATAGATAGATAGATAGATAGATAGATAGATAGATAGATAGATAGATAGATAGATAGATAGATTGATAAAAGCTAGTAGATTTTCTGGCTTCGGGACAGAAAACGTGTTCAAGAATTGGATTCAAATTTTGAAGCCCTTCGTTACTCTCTGTTGATTATTAGCACACAATACAATATTTTGGCCTCGTTTTCAATATTTTTCTCTTTTCTGATGATGATTTACTGTACTTTACACCACGTTCCAGGATTGAAGGTATGACTGACGTGTTCAGAATTACAAAAGAAAAAGTATTCATTTTATATACTTTATTTGATGCAAGACACCAAATTACCCGTCCTGTATAAACTACAATGTCGACCAGTACCGTGTTTTGTATAGAAATTTATGCTGTAAAATATTTAATGACATCATGCCCAATTCTTTGACTGTTTTCTTGCAGGAATTTGGTCATAAACCAAATTGAAATTCTGAGCCTTCGATCTAGATGACATGCTTTACCTTGACCCCCGTTCCTCCGGTTACCATTCCTCTTCTGGTTTTTCGGCCCATATTCCATCATGTAGAATCCAAGTCTGGCCATTGTTTGCCTTCTTCATATCTATGGAGGTAAGTAACCCGTTAAAGCACTACACATATTTTTCTCGAGAAGAAAAAAGGGCATTGCACATGTCCATCATTGTTGAATTACGAAGCAAATCACCTGAATATTTGAAAGGATGCCTTCCTGGTCCCATGCTGCTCAGCTCCTCACAAGCACACTTCAGTTTAGTACACTGGATGCCACATTCCACTAAACGTCCCTTTGATGGAGACACTTCAGCCATCTTCTCGTCAGCCATCGGGACACACAGTTGCTTGTTTCTCAGACTGACTGCTTTCTCACATGCTCCATCCTCCACCTCTATGGCCACTCCGTTTCGGCGAATTATCTGGCCTGTCGAGATTTTCTCCCCTGCCGCAGAATGAAAGAGAAGAGTTTCTTCCTGCACAGAAGAGCAGGGGCCTTCCTGTTGCTCATTTACAACGAGAAATTCCTGGTTCAGCCTTTGATCAGCCTCTGGTTCAGAAGACCTATTTATGTCCATGTCCTCTTCAGTGAGGGTAGTTACATTTAGTTTACTCTGCAGGTGAGTTGGGGAAGCAAAGTGATCATTTTCTGAAGAAGCCTTGCTCTGGCCTCTCTTTGGTCTCATTTCAGAGGCATCAATTTCATTCTCCTCCTCCGTTGGACTTAACTTCTCAGCTGGGGTACTGAAAACAAGCCAGCTGTCTGACACTGGAACAGGATCAGTTATTTCAGGCTCAAACATGCTGTTCAGCAGCAGCCACTCCTTAGTGGGAATAAAAAGGGGCAGAGAGTCCACAGACCAAACAGACTCACTCATTTTTCTCTTCATCTGACAGCTATTTAAAAACATTTGATAGGGAATGATCTCTGTAGTGTCTTCATGTGGATTTGTCTGGTTGCCATCTTCTTGCTCATTGTCAGGGAGCTTTCTGGATTTGTTAAGTGAATGTAGCAGTTCATATCTGTAGGGTAAGTGCCTTATAGAGCCAACCAATCCCACAGGCTCATTTTCTCTTCTGGATTCTGAATTTCGCTCTTCATGACCTTTTCTCAGTTTAAGGATCTTGAAAAGGGTTGCACTGTCCTTATAGCTTAAGTTACTGTCAGCATCATCGTGAGCATAAGCACCGCCAGCCACCACTGGATCGTTTCTGGTCTCAGTTTGAATCTGGTAAACAGATTTATCCTTTACTTCAGTTTCATAAGATGGCAGCTGGTGGTCATTCTCAAGCAGCTTGTCTGCCATTTTCAGCATTGTTGCCTGCGGCGTGCCACCTCCCCAACTCATCAGAATGTCGGGAACAGAGACATGTCTCTTTTTGACAACCTCCTCCTCTTGTTGAGAAGAGCTACACGCAGGATCAATGCCATCTGGAGAACTCATCGACCAAAAATGAAAGTCATTGTTTCTGCAAGGGGGAATATTCTCCTGATCAACACTGTCTTTCCGGCTCTTCTGTGTTTCTAAAGTTGCCCTCACACATGACTGGACAGTCTTCATTTCTGTAGGGTGCATGACTTTAAAGCTGTGTTTGACTGTGCTACTTGTGCTGGACTTTTTAACCATGGTGTCTTTTGAATTACTATTGGGTAAGGTATAGTTCTCAACCTTGGCAGAGCCTCGTTTTTGAGAGCTGGAGCTTGGGGACAATGGAGAGTTTGAGGCTGATCCATGGGCAGAATCTGAGCTGACAGGTGGGCTTTCCTCACCGTAACCACCAACGTCTATCTGTGTGGGTTCTGTTTGGACCTCAGAGTTCACAGTTTCTCGAACACGGCCAGCATGAGGTGGGGGAATTCTGCAGGTCTGGTTTGGGTTCTGGTAGGGTACGTAGGGAACATGGACCTGGGGGAAGAGCAACTGTCTGTAGTCGACTGGTTGAATGTGAGAGTGGGGCAGGATGTAGGCTGGAGTCTGCATGTAGGGAGGAGGAGGGAATGAGGGCATGACCATACCATAGCCTGAGAGGCAGAAAAAAGTATTAGTCGAATTAACTGAGATGATGTTTCAAGTCCAATACCTTACAATATAAAAACCTGAGTTTACATAGCTTTTGTAGACCACATTAACAAATAATATTTCATACATTACATATTTGTATTGGACGTCAATGTTTGTACAGGAGTGTTCATGTTATTGTGGCCACCACTTGTATCCAACAAACTGTACCCAGTAGTAAATGTCCTTTTAGCTTTCACCTCAAATATGGCAATAGAAAAAGGGAATTGATGGAATGTCTAAAACCTGAATATCGGCACCAAAATTTACAAAAGAAAAACCTATAAGCCTCACCCATGCCTGGGAAGCCACCAAAGGGGGAATAGGAGAAGGGCATGGGCCACTGGCAGTGGAGGAACTGGGGTGGAGGTAGAGCATGTAAAACAGGCCGGGCAGACATGTAGTGTTGGGGATGCAATAAAAGTCCTGGGTCTTGGCTGGTGCCATACAGTCCTGGATCTTGCTGCTCAGAGGTTAGTCCACCGCCAACGTGAGTGAACAGGTTCCCGCCATTTGATCCGGAATTAACTAGTAAAGGTCTTGCTGCCATAGTCAACCTACAGAGGCAGAGGAAGAAGAAGACAGGTTTGCATCCACACTAGTAATTTCTGATAACAGCTGGCCTCTGTAAATTTGAGCAAGGAGACAATAGTGCTTTTTGGAACCATTTTCAGTGATGCATTAAATCACATTTGCCAATAGTGAGTATGTGGATTAAATCCACTATGCTTGCAATAACATTAAGTATATTATAAGATACGCATTACTCAAGGAAAAAAAAAGAACCACTGCAGTTAAGATAAGACATTAGCAGCTAACCTGTGTTTAACTACCACTCATTAAACAGCCTCCACACACCTTTTCACAGCAGATGTGTTGTGGCAGGAAAACCACTGGAAGGGACTAAAAACAATAATAGCTGCATTTGATTTAGGTTTCTAGGCACAAGGAATATTGTCTCACTAGCAATATAGGTTTGCTAGGGCACTTTTATAGAAAAGAACCTCATCACTTCGCTTTATCTGCTATGACAAGTCAACATTTTCTTCCTACTAAAAGTCTTTGTCTTATAACGCCACTGCCACCACGTAAAAAAACATTGCTCCAAATCTTTGATATGTATTTCCACGTTGTCTGTTGTGACGGAAATGTAGTCACTTTACCTTTTTGTGGACTTGGATATGAAAAACACAGCGCCACAGACACACCTGAGTTTAAGTAGCTGCTGATCAGTCAAGTGTGTGCACCATCAGCTGATTTGAAGTTTTGAAGCACTCAGCAAGAGGCCTCCTGCAGGACTGAATGTCAGTGTGCCATCAAAACACCAGATGGAACCAAACTCCAGTCAGACAATAAGGGTCTCAGCTTGCTGTTCTGGAGGCTGCCATAGATTTCAATCTTGTCTGGATTATTTCTGCACAGTTTTTCAATGCCACTGCTCCTTACCTATTCAGTAAACCCACTGTTTTGAATATGTGAAGTCCATTTTGTGAAACTCTGAAACAAGCCTCTCTCATCTGTTTTAGTTGGTATAATGAATTGGTATCATAACCCCAGTTTTTCTTGCTGAAGATTTATCTGCGTAAACCTACCTTGAACCAATCCTCCTTTCCTCTGGTAACCCTTTCTTATCTATTTCATGTCATCAAAGTGAATAGAGCGCTTGTTAGAATATTCTTTTTTTACATGTAATCTTTTTTTAACATGTAAACTTTGAATTGTTTTAAATAGTCTATACGTATTGTATGTCCCCAATACTATGGTCAACATTTAAAATGTGATTGTGAAACTTATGGGAGGGATACATAGTCAGATGGCATTTTCTGCCAAAAACACAGGCCTCTCTATAATCCAGTCTCTGCCCTACCATCAAGTGTTTTATTTTCAGATCACACCTAATTCCCTTGGTGAATATGGAGAAGTGTGTATAGTTCTGGTTTTGGCCACCAAGCTGAAGACTCTTTCATGGTCTGTATTATTATAACACCCAGAAATGAAATGTTTGCTAAAAGCTGCAGGTTACCCTGGCTCTCAATGAATATGTACATGTGCCTCATAGCCAATGGATGTCCTCCCCTATCAGTCAGGTGGTATTCTCTGTTTCTGTAAAGTGCAGGCTTACATCCTTCCCTAACCTCATCCATCATTTTGGCAACATGTTCAGTTTTGCAGAAGGCAAGCAGATTTGTTTGAAGCTGCAGCTCTAATGTCAAAAGATAAGTTAGGATGCAAAGTTCCTCCTTTTGAAGAGTTTGGTTTGCAGTCTCAAACACGGGGATTGGCCAGCTTCAAAAATAGAGCATACTGCTTTGACTGTGGAGCAGTTAGACCACCCAGTTGTGATTTATTGACTTTGTTACTGTATATTCATTGAGTAAATGAGCTATGATGAATTAATCCATTCAGGAGTAAAGGCCATGTGATTGTAGTATGCTGTTTAGGTTCCCTGGGAAAGACCACCAGCCAACTTCAGCCTTAACCTCAAAGGCACAATCACATTGTCATCTTTCTTGCTTTTCTTCTTTTTGTTGCAGCTATCTTCTAGCAGTGCTAAGGTCTCCATCAGTTGTTATGTTTAAGAAGTGCAGCCACGTTATTCTTTACCCATCAAGAGGGCTTCGGTTTTGTGCAGGATTTTTTTATTACACTGTGATAGAACACAGTAAACACATAATCCTGCTGTTTTCCTCAGCTCATTATTCACTGGATGAAAGTCATTTTGATTTGGATCTGTGTTGAAACATTTAACTTGTAGTCCAATTAAGGTCCGTCTTGTGAGGAGGAAGGATTTGCACCTTTAAGGGCTTTGTGCCAAATCCTTCACACAAGGCGGTCCACTGGAATGCACTTCCACTCATGCACATAACATCTGTTGACAACATACCTGACCTCCTGAGGAAAGTGGTACTTTTTATTACATCCCTGAGAGCTGCGACAAGTGGACAACATGAAGCCCAAATCTCTTCCATCAAGGTTGTTTGACAGAAATTCAGCATTAGGTGAGACTCGAGCAGCAAAATATCAACGGCATGTGGACAGCGTGGATCACCAAGAGAGTCTGTATCACTCTGGCCACAATGACAGTCAGCCAGTGGGCCACAACAGCAGACAAAATGAGAAGAGCCACAGAGAAGTTCATTTTGCATTTCTGCCAGAGAGGTATGAGCCACTGGTGGATGAGGAGGCACAAGTTAAGGCAAACGTAGAGAAGAAGAAAAGGAAGAAAGAAAAGTACAAAAAAGTAAAGAAGGTTGGTGTTCCCAGTTTATATTTTCTTGACCTGTAAATATTTAATGAACATAAAACAGTGTGTATTCTTATGGCACTGTAAACGTTGCATTGTGGTTAAGTTCAAATGTAAAACACAATTGTTTTCAGACTCAATCGAATTAATTGAATACATTCATTATTGAAAGAACTGCAAAACTCCTAAAATGAATCTGCACAAATCTTTTGTCACCCTCTGCTATAAAGTATCCTGAAAATATAAATTTGCTCAGTATGTGGGCTATTTTAGTACTTTGTGTTATGTTATGTTACTGCATAATCATCCCTATTTAGTTTGTAATTATTGAGGTAACAACTAGTCATACAAAATAATACAACTGAATTGTGTACAGCTTTAGAGCTTACGAACCACTTGAAAAGTTGTATGTCTAAAATTGAACAAACGTAATTATGACAGTTAGGATAAAAGCTTGCAGGTATGATCACATAAGAATTACAGCTGTGTTCTCTTTGGTAAACAGCACCAGTTCATCTTGGATATCTGCTCTTCTGGGCTCACAATTAACCAGTCAGACTAAAGCCAGAGATTAGTCTCACTAAAAAGCTTTAAAGCTTCATATGTGTCCCATGTCTGGCCTCTCTGAGAAAAGTGCATAGCTGAGGAGACAGAAGAACATCCTGACAAACAATGTAGAGGTCAGGATAAATACACCACAGTCTGTAGAGAAAACATGAGGTGAGTTCCTTTAACAGCATCAGTGGTCTATTTACTGGGCAGTAAAAGCAATAATAACCCATACGTCTGTGTGATTGATAAGGAAATTACTTGCGAACTATGACCTTAAACATTATAACAGATAATAAAACTGACTAATACTGAAGTTAATCAGTGAAAAGGCACACTTGTTTGTATTGAATATTAACAGACTCTTATTAGTGGGTCATGTTGGCTGCTATTATTATTATTATTATTATTATTGTTATTATTATTATCTATATACGTTTTTTGTTATCATAGTATATTTGACTCGACTTAAGCATACCTATATGGATGTAGAGTTTAATAATCAGTTCAACTGTGGATAGAGTCACTGTCACTGGGTTTACACTGCAATGATCAAGTAGTATAGCTTTTTAAAAGTACTGTTCAACATTTTGTTCATGTTCAGTGAATGTGAACTAATACAGTGTTTTTTTGTATGAATATACTTGAATTGATACACTTTTGTCTTTTCTTGTAGTTTCAATTTGGGTAAGTTGAAATGTGAACTTACCAGGACATCAATCATCAGTATCATTCAAATTATTCTAATACAATGTTGATTATAGAAAAATTGTGGAACCAGTGAGCAAATAAATCTACACAAATTAGCTGACTAAATTAATGGAATGATTGCAGTTCAAGTATTACCTGAACGGAAGTCAATAAGTCAATAAGTAATTGCTTTTACCCTCCAAATCATCCTTAATTATATGTACAACATCAAATCTTCTTTTCAGCAACAAAAAATGCAGCACAGTTTGTAGAGTCTTTTTACAGTTTGAATTATTTTATGTTGTGATTTATTTATTTATTAAATAAATGGCCACAATACATTTATTAGTGAGCTGGTATTCTTGTTTATACTCTTATCAGTTATTCATGACTTACATAAATCTGTGAAAACATGCTGAAGAATGTCAGGTAAACTAATCAGACATGTGTGATAGGCTACTTAAGTGTGAAAGTTCATTCTTCATCTTGAAAAGGATAGTTAGACAAATAAATCTTCAATCAAGGTTCAATAACTTTTTAGAATTGTCAAATTATCCTATTTATAATCTTTACCTTATTTTTGTGTCATTAGTTTGGTAGTTGACTCAATAATCAGTTTAAATAATGAGTTCAACTAGTGAGTAGAGTCATATTTTACTACACTGAGGAAGTACAGTAGTATTGTTTTTGCTCTATTTTTCAAAAAACATCTGACTTCCTGTATCCGCTCCAGACGGTCAGCCCTTTCCTGTTTAAAGAGTACAGGAGACAATAGTGTCCACAGGGCTTTTTGTTTACATTTTAGGGATGAATGCAGACTGCACCGTTCCTCCTGTGGTGCTATTGTTCTAAAACACCACATGTGCCGGTTGCTTCTGTCTGATTTAATGTCAATTCTTAATTGCCGTATCGTTAACCTAATTCTGTTAAAACAACTTATAAAGCTTTGTAGCAGTCTATCATCTGAATAATGTGGGAATAAAAATGATTATATCATAGTTGTGTGGTTTAATTCACATTTGAATCCTCCTCTGAATGACCATGAGTAGATTACTTAGAATAGTCTATAGAGAATTGTATTATTGTTTGTCTACAGAGTTGATTATTATGGCTGTATGTTTGTCTTTCAGAATGTTGGCAAGGCACTGCGCTCTACCTGGAAGTGTCTTATGCTTGGGCTGTACAATTTTGCCCTCGGCTACTCTACTCCGATCACAATGGCTGCTACTTTTGTCCCCGACTTTCACCCAGGCAGAAATACGACCTGAGCCGAGCCACATGCACCTCCTCCAGTTTCTTTGCAAACTGTACTGTATATACAGTACTGTATAGACAGTTCATATGTTTATAATGTTTGTGTATTTAAAATTTTATTTTTATATTGGTTGCTATAAATTGTAATCAAAATATTCTTATGCTTCTAGGCTTTTTTCACAGCAGACGTTTAGACTTGTCAAAGTAGGAAAAACAGGTGATGTTCTAATCAACTGTCTCAGTCATCATTTATTTAATTATTTACGGTGACATGTTGTTGATCTTATTAATCCTAATGTCCTACTGTTGGTCATAATATACCGTATGGCACACTTTTTAACCAGATTTGCAGAAATATACACAGTTAAGATCGTACAATTAGTCTTTAAAATCCCTTTTTGCATAGACTCATTGCACTCTTTATGTATGAACTCCTTAAGCCTAAATCACATGTTGCTCATGCAACATGTGCCTTTTTTCACTTGGAGAATGTGTTTTTATCAAGAATCTACCTGGTGTTTGCATGTGTGCAGAGGGATAATGTGGGAATGTGCACCTGCAGCAGGAATGACAGGAACATTTACTGCTGCAGATAAAGTGAATCAGGACAGATATCCCCTTACAGGCAGGAAAGACATCATGATTTGAAAAGATGAGTAAATCAAGGCTGAAAGGATGTAGGCACAGTGAGAAAGAAACCAGGCCACCCCTCCTCTCAAAGTGGAGCAACTGGACTTCTGATCTCAAGAGTATTTTTCAATTCTCAAACTGTCTAAGCAATAAACGGACAACCGACTAATGATGACTGGAGGTAATGGGGATTAGGAGGCTTTGCTTACATTTCTGTACAAATTTATGATGATTTTCAGATTGGAATATAATGGTGTGACTTTTAAAGCTAGTCCCAAACACTTTAGCATTTCTACATGTGTGAGTTTGTTCAGTTTTAAAGGTTATTCAAGTCATATTTGTAAGTTGGTGCATGATAAAATGTTAATAAACTGTTTAACAAAATGTAATCATTTATTAATGGTGGACAAAGGAGTGTGCTAAAGCAATACAGTCTCAAAATAAAGCCTTTAAAGTGCTAAAAAGACAGAGATACCAGATTATTATTGAATAGCAAAGGATGCAAGCTCATGTAAGGAAAATAGAATGTTTTGAGGAAATGCAGAGGCAAGAGAGATAGAAATTGATAAGATATGAGGGATGATTAGAATAATGGATGGGGTCAGAAGCAAATGTAGATATTCAATTACTGCTGTAACAGATGAAAAAAGTTGATATGCTGTCACAAACATTTGTTAAAGTTCAGATTATATTTGAGACTAAGGGAGAAGAGGGAGAGACGCTTGCTAGAGAATGATATTACAAAATGAAGATATCAATAATTTATAAGTATTTCATTTACAAAGGCATTACTGAATCATGCTATTAGGAAACCAACCGAGGATGTCTCCACCAGGCAAAGACTGCTTTGTTATGTGCTGAAAATCATCTTTGTGAGACATGTAAAGGCATCTTACTTGAACAGTATAATAAAGTATGGGAAAAGGGAAAGTTGGCGCAAAACTGGAAAGAGACTGTCGTAGGCAAGTACCAACCCACAAACCAGGGAAAGAATACACTTATCCAGGGAATCAACCTATTGCTTAACATGTAATGTCTGTAAATGAATGGAGAAAATTACACTTATGTGACATTTTGCAAGTTCAGGAAATGACAGTTGCGTGTTTTTGTTGTTATGTGTGTGTGTGTGTGTGTGTGTGTGTGTGTGTTTTGTATTTTTTGTATTATTGCTAGTGGCCTTAAATTAGTGTCAGTTTTAATTATTAATCTTACATTTTGTAATATAGCCTATGTTATTCAGGAAGAAACTGTTCCGGGGCTAAAGTGCAGTTCCTCAAATGGCCACTTGAGGCGAGTCAATCCCATAGACAGTTAAAGAAATCCCCATGATTTAAATCCCAACTTCACAGCAGCATGTTTACACCCTGGTACAAAAAAAGGTTTTTGTTCCCATAGCTAATTTCCCCCTTCATGCCAACTGCATAGGGTGTGCATTTTTAAACAATTTACCATGGACTCACCATATGGGACCCGTTTAAATCATAAGCGCTAACCACGTATTCACCTCTGTGACGTAATTCTTTGGCGACTGAAGTGCTCCTTCCGTAGTCTTTTGACTTGTTTACATGAGCCTGTGCTGAGCAGAGTTTTGTGAAGATGACGGACCAGAAAGCAGAAAATATCAGCTCTATCCCCATCGATGGGTTCAGCAATTTAAGAATTACATCGATATGGACGTTTCTCTTGTCTGTAAGTTAGATTTCCTGACTCGAGCTGCTAGCTAGCTAGCTAGCTATGGGTTAACTATCGCGACCATCGCTACCCACTTAGAGCAGTTATATTTCGGTTAAAGGGACTAATGTGATACTTCTTTTTTTGTTTACTGTTCGTAGGTGCAGTGGTCGGAGCCTTGGCTAATCGGGCTGTTAGTGTTTCATGTTGCGTGTTTGTTTCTGACCGTGGTGACGTGCAGGTATTACAGAGCTCAGATATGTCACTTCCTGCTCATGGGTAAGTAAATAAGAGAGATGCCTACCTTGCCCTTAATGTAAACTGTTGATTGATTATGGTATAATTAAAAACTAACATGCATGTACATCAGTGGTGTAGTCTAATGTATTGTAGTGGGTATACTGTATGTATATATGTGTGTGTGTGTGTGTGTGTGTGTGTGTGTGCGCGCGCGTGTGTGTGTGTATATATATATATATATATATATATATATATATATATATATATATATATATATATATATATATATATATATATATATATATACTAGAATCTGCCTTTGGGGAAGGGGGGGGCATATCATAGGGGGGGTCTGGGTGTCCTCCCCCAGGGAAGTTTTGAGCGTCAACAACTTCATTGTCTGCATTTGGATACACTTTTATGCACCAATTTACGGTGGAAATACCTTTATTTAGCCTATGCGAAGGAAAAGAACACACATGATAATTCAAAATATATCAAAAATATAATGGAAAGTATGTTGTTGTTGTCATTGGGCATTTTTAAGTGGGTATATGGATTGGAAAATCCTGGAGCTTTCTTAGTGGGTATACTGCGTATACCTAAGTATCACGTAGACTACATCATTGATGTACATAGTAAGTTTTAATGTTGAGTCAAATACTTCTTAATACAGTTACCTGTGACATACCTGTATTTTTCACATCCTGATTGCATGTAGGTGTTTTTCTCTGACATTTATCACAAGAGTAACTATTATTGGTGCTGGTTTACAGTATACAGTTAGAAACACAAGCAAAAATACTGTCAAAATAAAAAGCTGTATGCAAGCGATTAAAAGGCAGTACTAGAAAAAAGCAGTTTAATCTGTGTTGCTTTGATCTGGATTTGAAAACTGCTCTGTTGGTTTTGCACTTACATTTAATTTATGCACACTAACATACTGTATAATGATTTCTAACTTAGATATTTATTAAATGTTATTGTTATGTATTTTTCTTCTTATTTGTATCATGTTACTACCATGGGTGTATTATAAGACGATTACGCTGGTCAAGGACAACTTTAAGCAAGTGTGTGTGTGTGTGTGTGTGTGTGTGTGTGTGTGTGTGTGTGTGTGTGTGTGTGTGTGTGTGTGTGTGTGTGTGTGTGTGTGTGTTCAGTAAAGACTGATATATATCTCCAAACCGGTTAACAGTATCAGTAAGTCCTGTATACCACAAGATTTTCAATGATAAATAACCTGATGCTGACCAGATCAAAGTAAAGAAAATGGGGAAAGTTGAGTTTTGGGCTAACAAACTGCTTTTTAGTGTTCTCTGACTGATATTACCTCTCTCACACAGTTGGCCTGGTGTATAGTGCTGAATATCTAAATGAGCTGGCAGCAATAAACTGGAGGTAAGACCATTGTTCAACAGTATTTTATTTATTCTGTGTGTGTGTGTGTGTAAAGGCTCTGTTGTTAAACGGGACACATACAGTCTTTTTCTTTTTTTTTTTGCAGTTCCTTTTCTAATTTCCAGTACTTTGATTCCACCGGCATGTTTATATCTTTGGTCTACTCTGTTCCTCTTCTGCTGAATACAATCATCATTGTGGTAAGCTTTATTGTTTATCCTCATATTGCCACAGCAAATAAATGATGAAACCACTACTCAACACCTGTTTGTATGTGTTGTACATTGGCAGATGGTGTGGGTGCACAGGACCTTTTCCACTATGACTGAGCTGAAGACACTCCAGCTCAAGCGAAAGGCCCGCCGAGAGAAGAGGGAAAAGAATGACTGATCTCTCTTATTATGTCCAAAAATGGGCTTAATTGGGAGGAATAAGAATCTGTGTCTCTGCACTGCTAATCCTGACTTTTGGCAGATTCCTTCTTATGACCGTACAAAAAATTGTTCGTTGATGTCGGTCAGGACTGGGTGTCTGTTTTTTGGTAGCGGCTTTTGAAAGATGCCGCTGAATGTACTGTACACTATGAGATAAATGAGGACCAAAGGACATTCACTGTTTTGTATTTAATGTTGTTTTAAAGTGTGTTAAACTACACAATGAAAAAAGCAACGCTTTAGATTTAAGACTGCAGAAGGGCGTTGTATGGATCATGGAGAAGAAAAGAAATAACTGTTGAACCTTTTGTACTATATGGCTTTATGATGTTGTCATCGGCATGAATTCATGACTGATCATCAATCCATTGATTTAGGAGTAGGAGAGTAAATATTGACAACAATTCTGAGTCCTGCCTTCTTTTTTAAAGTTTGCTCACAGGAAACCATGAACCGTTTACTTAATTCAACAAACTCAACAGGCTACTGCGGGCTAAACCCACATCAAAGTGAATTAATGTTATGCTAGTTTAACTGGCTTTGTATCCTAGAGTCAGTTGAACAGCTTTCACACAGTGTGGGGGGTTGGAGGGGGAAGTAAGGTCCTATGACCTGGCACAGTCCTCCACGTGAGAGGGGTGGCTGTTCATAATGCTGGGCTAAGGCCTTTTCCACAGCATACATTTTGACTCGTCCTACTAGGAAAAGCACAGGTGTCACTCAAAACATTAACAATGGCTCGGTTTTATTCATGGTTCAGTGTGCCAGCATGCACAATACCAAGACCCTGAGACTGAAGCAGCTAAATGGAATTCAACCGTCATTCATTTTATTATTTCCACCTGTGCTTTTCCTGCTGTGACTTGTCAAAATGTCCAGTGAAAAAGGCTTCTATATCTTTAGGACTCTGCACGGCCCCACACAGTCACAGTCCAACACCGGTCCTCATCCTGATGGGGTTTTACACCCAGTCTTGATTCCCCAAAAGTTAAATGCTCCACCGTGCATTGTAGTTTTTCTTCTCTGTCGCATACGCAGCTTTGAGCCAGCTGTCAGCCACATATTCCTCTTGACCCAAAACTGCACATTTCCCTGTAGGTGTCATTACAGTTGCAGCACCCATTGTCACTGATGGGACAGAAGAAAGGCTAGTGTTCAGGCTTAATGTTGTATAAATCATCTGGCCTCTGAACATGTTATGTATATGAATTTTTAAGATTATAAGATTAAAGCTGCCAAATGTTTTGGATACTAGTCCACATTATGCAGGGATGTATGAGGACCAAAAAGCATTCCAAAATATTTTATTTTGAGAATGTTTTAAATGAACAGTAAGTAAAATACTAGGGCTGGGCAACGATTAAAAGTTTTAATCGCGTTTAATCGCATGATTTCCCTGATTAATCGCGATTAATCGCTTATCTCTGCAGAGAGCTGACAGGATATCTCACCTCAAACGTACTGTTTCTTTCATTCATATCCTTTTTTGTTTTCCTAGATTCATCTGTTATATGCTGGTATGCTTTTCCTGCATTCACCTGTCATGACTCACTAAGTATGGACATGAATGATTGTATTGCTGTCATCATGGGAAGTTATCTGAGGACAGGGAGGAAGAGAAATGGGTGTGTTATATTGGTGCAGGTGGTGAAGTGTGCATCTCTTGTAGGAGGCTTCTACATGACAGCTCAAAAAACTGATCACTTCCAAAGACACTAATTATTGAACAAGAGCAGGAGTCACACATACACTTTATTAGGTAGATTTCAATTGACGCAACCAGCTCAGCATTTCCAGACACTTGAGTTGTGTCTAAATGAATAAGTAAAGTACTCAGACAAGTTTGGGCAGTTCCCTTTTTTCAGTGAAACTAAAGATTGGAGTGGACACAATCCTCCGTATAAATCTCTTGGTTGGATTGATGATAAGTTGCAGCCAAATCTGTCAGTTCATGTATCTCAGATATGGCTGCTTTCCTCTGGTTTGACATGCACAACAGCACAGTACATTGCACAACATCCAGTCAGCTGCAGTCCTGTGGGTGAAAACACTTTGGATAAAATGAAATAAACACCTGTTAGAAAGAGGGCTGAGGAGATGACCATGGTGGGGAACAGTGTACGTGACAAAGATCGAGAGACAACGCTGTGAAGTGCATTTAGAACAAACAACTAATTAAACCTAGAGGAAGATGGGCTGCCAAATTAAGTCATATTGGGCACTTGGATATCAAGTTGGCCAACTGCCAACTGCCAACTGGAAAAACAAGTTAATCTGTCAGTAAATCCTAACTGATTAAGTTGATGATGAGGGACTGAGGCTGATAATTGCAGGAGGAATGTTATAACAGAAAGTAAGAATAACTGTAAGAAACATTTCGAGAGACTTGCCCAGAAACTGACATGCTTATCAAGGATGAATCATGTCAATACATTATGGCATGAGCTGAAGCTGAGGTTGACACAGGTCTTGGAAGTTTTTATTATTATTATTATTAAAAACAGATTTTATAGCTCATACTGTGTATACCCTCAAAGAGATATTGAGAGAAGCAATAGAGCACGAAAATCATAGCAGCCATTGTCCGCTGAAATCCGCCAGCGTTTCATCTGAATAAGGAGACCACAGCTGCTTCAAGTTCTATGCACTGGCGCCCCAGAGGGAAGGCTGTTCATCTAAACACACTGCCCACACATAGATGACACAGAGTTGGATTGAAATCGGCAAATTATTCCTTTAAGTACCTTTAATATTATCTTAGTATTATACCGTGTTTATATATATTGTGACAGCCTTCCTGCTATAGCAGAGGCCTGTACTACAAAGCAAGATTTGGCGTTAACAAGGTGACTTCAGGTTCAACCCAGGGTTTTCTGTATCACGACTGTGGATTAGTTGTTAGCGGGTTCAATCGCCGTGGTAACTTATGCTGAACATCTAACCTGCTCGGGAGCAGGTTATGTTGGAGATTAGAGATCAACCAATGTAAAAGCACCGCTTACTGACCAGTCAATACTCGATTGATAACGTTGTCACTGTTCTTAGAAGATCAGGTGGAGCTCGGTGCACGGAGAGAGAGAGGTGCGCTCATAAAAGTTAAAACATTTAGAGATTGACAACCCCCTTAACATTCCCTGATGGGTATTTTTATGAAATATATAGATTTCCAGCAGAGGGAATTACGTATAGGCTATTTGTTGGTTTGTTGAGCTGTGTGTTGTCAATGCGCACATCGGTTTGAATTATGTTTTTATATTTTTTATTTGCTCTCACAATCGCTTACCACTGCCAGGGTTGCAATTGAAATAATAGGCTAAAGCAACGGCAGTTTATGGAAAACACAAGGGTAATTATGGTCAGATCTTGGTCCTGACTGATGGGGAAGTGATACTGACAAGCGTTGTGATTTACGCATTTACAGCGTCGGCTATTTTTTATCCCAGCTTTCCTCCTGTTTTAGGAAGCAGTGACTGTATTGCGTTTTGTCTGTAAAACCGTGTTTGTGTTCTTCATATTTATATAGAATTATAGTTTGCTCTTCTTATATAAAATATGTGGCTCTGGTAGATGTTTGCGATTGGTCGTGCTGTGCAAACACCGCCTCTTTTATGTGAACACGCACACCGCTGGATTGGGAAACCCTGGGTTGATTGAACTAGTTGATAACCAGCGTCGTGACACAGATTATGCGGGACTGCAGTTGTTAGGTTAGGTGAAGCCGGGTAACTGAAAGAAATCCAGGGCATGTTGATCTTGATTCGTAGTACAGGCCCCAGGCCTCTGGGCCTGCTGTGTGTTTCCCTGTCTGTGTTGTCTTGCAGGTCCCTGGGCGGAGCCAATCAGTGCAACTGGGAGTACCTGACCAGTCTCCCAGGAGTCTTTTGGACCTGGCTGTCTCAACCCGCTCACTCTGTGTCTCTCTCCATTCTCCTGTCACCACGTTTCTGTTTGGTTGGCTTCGGCCTTGTTACTAGTTTAGGTTTTATTCTTTATGACACCTTTTACTCATTACCTGACCATTCAGCCATGACATGCTGATAACACTGGTTGCACATTCCTCACAACTTTAGTATGCTTTTCGGTATGTTCGGTAAGTAAATGTAATACCTTTAACTTGAAACTGTTATTTCCTGTCTTTTGTCATGGCTCACGATCCGGGTCATGACAATATAATTATGTTGTTACAGCTCTTCATTGACGCTAAATTATGTTTACACTTAAATATTTTAACCCCAGGCGCCCAGATATCTCAGTCGGTAGAGCGGGCGCCCATATATAGAGGTTTACTCCTTGACGCAGCGGGCATGGGTTCGACTCCGACCTGCGGCCCTTTCCTGCATGACATTCCCCCTTTTCTTTCCCCTTTAATGTCTTCAGCTGTCCTGTCAATTAAAGGCTTAAAATGCCCAAAAAATTATCTTAAAAAAAATAAATTCATATAAATAAATATATATATATATATATTTCTTCTTTTTTTTAACCCAACTATCCATGTTTTTAAGCATGCAGCACTCCATCAAACGGATGTCATGCGCATCATTTTATACCCCATATCCCCAAAATTCAGCCTGACGTATTTGGTATCTTAGGTAACTTTTGAGTCTCAACATGTAAACACAATTCTGTAAGTTTCAATGATGTTTGGTTGCACAGCATCAGTTTGTAGCCATAATAACTGACCCATTGCTTGTCATGGTGATCCGATTGGGGGAACTGCTGTATAAAGCCTTTTGTGGCTCCAGAAGGAGCACAATCTACTAAGTGATGCCCCAAGTGATGTCACTTGACACAGTAAACTAATTTATGTAGATGTTTAATATATGAAAAAAAAAACATTTCAGCCTTTCACCTGCAAGCTATCCTCACGATCACAAATGTCTGGCCTGAAGTCAAGCTTCTCTGTCAGGTTCTATTTTAAACCTTGGAATGCACTTTTATTGCATATGAGAGATTGTTGTATAGTCCAAAAACATTCATGGGCAGTGAGTTCATATCTCGAGTTCATAAAGGAAATGACCTCAAATTATTTTATTTATTAGTTTTTTCCGTCTGTCACAATGTTCTCTTTCACTGTTTCTATACAGTTTATGTTGGCTGCTGCTGTGGTTCTCAACATCTGTGGTTGTATAATCTAGATGTTTGGCCAGGACTCTGTGTTTATTACAATTTTATGCCAATAAAAGCAGTTTCAACCACTTTTCCACAAATCTTGTACAGTTGTGAAAATTCATTCCTGAACAGCAGCAGAGCTTAAAAATAGATTAACTTAAATAATTTTCTCTTTTATACCAAGTTTACATGTAAATTCTACAGTGTAAACAACAAACATTCATACATTTATTTTCATTTGAGATTTGAGGTGAAAATACCAAAATTCTAAATTAAGTATGTTACATAAATTCACTTGGGGTTAGTTTTGTAATAATATCAAACGTCACTCGTAATGATACATCTATAGAGAATTATCACCTTAATTTGCAGCTCCCTTGTCTTTACAGAGTCTATATTGTGTTTCAGTTAATTGTTTAGCTGTCCTGCCCACAACTTTGCTGTTCTGGTTTACTTTTACTGCTCTCTTCGTGTCGTTTAGCAACACAGCTTAAAGAACAGTGAACACTGGACTTTCATTTGTCAGGTGACCTAAAAAATGACTCCAAAGGAATGATCATATTGCTCTGTAACCAAGGGAACAGGTTTCATTCAACATTGGTAGGTACACATATTAAGCGTGAGAGTCTGGGGGTCCTCCCCAATTAACATGTTGAGTGTTAAACACTTAATTCCCTGCATTCTGATGAATTTGTATGCACTAATTTGTGCCTTTTCTGTATCAATTTATGATGGAAATATTTATATTTATGTAAAAGAAAACACAAAATTCAGACGCCAGGTGACAATTTCAAATATAAAATTATAATGGAACATAATGTGAAACCTAAAGTCAAAGCTCACGTTTTAAAATTAACCGACAGTAAAGTCAACACAGTTACGTCTGTGACGTAGTTACGTCCGTAACTACTTTTAAACCAATCCCTGATCTTTTCCTTACCCTAACTGATATTGTTGTTGCCTAAACTTGACTGTTAAATAAAACGTTCATATGTTTAAAATGGCCACCGGGCATTGATTTCACAACGTTACACAGAATGGTCATATATGTTGTTTTGGGAGTCATTGGCAATCAACCTAGTGTGCCATACAGATATGAGGACGTGTTGGACATACTGTGGGGAGTGTGTTGCAATGTACCAGAGAAAATTATTATTAATACAGGAGAAGGCTTTGCATTTAAAAAAATAAATAATAATAATGTGCATCCCCTCTCCCCACTCCAACATACAGTCCCTTACAACACACAGTAAGAATTAGTATGCATCATACATAATTATATGCTGTGATATATATTGATGGCAAATATGTTATACTATGTTATCAACCATTTGAAGTTAATGGATCTTTTATATTGTTGACACATTAGTAAACACCTAAACTATCCCACTTGCTTACAACTAGATAGTGTGTAAAACATGTATTACATGTTCATATACTTATAAATGCTAAGGGGGAAGGCAATTGAAATAAAATGTTAGACCATAGCTTTGAGCAGTGAAAGCAGCTTTAACCTGGTGGTAGTGGTGGTGTACTGTCACAGCATCTCTGCTGGTTGAGTCACACTGTGACTGGGCATGCTCTGTAATACAATAAAGAGGAAAGAAAGGGAGAGAGGGGAAAAACTGGAATAACTGATACAGAGTGATAGATGACTCACTCGGTGTGTGCCTATGAATGAGTCACTGTGGTATACATGATTATATAGATATATTGTATTACACATATTCTGCATGCTGGTTATGTAAAAAGCCTGGTACTCTCTGATAAGCATTAAAATAAAATCATTACAGTATGATATACTTTTATTTATCCATCCATCGTCGTCCGCTTATCCGTGGTCGGGTCGCGGGGGGAGCAGCTCCAGCAGGGGACCCCAAACTTCCCTTTCCCGAGCCACATTAACCAGCTCTGACTGGGGGATCCCGAGGCGTTCCCAGGCCAGGTTGGAGATGTAATCCCTCCACCTAGTCCTGGGTCTTCCCCCGAGGTCTCCTCCCAGCTGGACGTGCCTGGAACACCTCCCTAGGGAGGCGCCCAGGGGGCATTCTTACCAGATGCCCGAACCACCTCAATTGGCTCCTTTCGACATGAAGGAGCAGCGGCTCTACTCCGAGCTCCTCACGGATGACTGAGCTTCTCACCCTATCTCTAAGGGAGTACTTTTATTTATGGCAGATATTTATCAACATGACATATACTAAATATAAATGATAGTAATTTAACTTTTATCAATGTATTTTATGAAATGCAATGTCTCAGGGATACAGCCTAAAAGTCACAAAGAACTTAACCTCAGTGACTTACTCTCAGCAAGTCAGCCTGTATGATTTACTACAGTACATGTTCAGATAGATGATGATCACCTTCTTTCATCATGGTTTACTTTCGGAGTAGCTACTAAAAACATCAGTTATATACATTATTATTCCAACATGACAATCCTGTTAATAATATTTTCTTACATTAATGTCATAATAACAACCCTTAAAGGCGAATTCAACAATTTTGCTTTAATGGTAACAACTTTAGTTAGTTATTTAATTGAATACTAATCATTTTATTATCATTTGTTGTTTAAGCTGTTACAAAGTGTTTTACAAAGCATATGAAAACATGTCAAAATGTAATATACAAGAAAAACTAAATTAGTATACGACGTACGACAGAGATTTAAAGATAGATACTGATTTGGTGAGCCTTCTTAAAAGTGGCAGTTTACTTCAAACATTGGGGTCTTTACAGTATGAGTTCCCAAAGGACAATCACTGGCTGGTCTACAGGTGTACCCTGGCATGTAAGTAAGTTTACTTTCAAGATCAGTTACCAGATTCAAGAAGTGTGATCACTGTAATGTAATGTCTCTCAAAATAGATGTGTGCACTTTTTTGGAAGAACACTTATTTACTGGAGTTCAGTATTTTTCTGAAGTCCAGATAAAGAAAAGTAAAACCCGTCAAACTACAATCAATTAAAAATTGCTAGATTTATGTTTCAGGTGAGATTCCTAGCATACTTCTCAGGGTTCCTCCCAACAGTGACTGGTACCTCTCTGTTACAGATATTCTGTGGCATTGTGGGAAGCTGCAGGTCATATCAGGAACTCTATGCCACGTATTCCACTGTGGGCCTACATTCTTACAGCACCAAGACAGGCAACGTCTCCTTGATCCAGGGACCTAATTGTGCAACTACAGTAACAATACAATTGTACTAAGATTGTGATTGATTGAGATTGTGTCCACCAAACAGAAAAAAAAAAAAAAAAAAACGTTTTCCATGATAAGCAGGTGTGAATTTAAATCTGGAAGTCATTTGATGAGGCCATGGACAGACTGAGCTTTGTCAAAGTTGGGAGCATACTGTATACTGTACATCGGCAAACTGGAAATCAGTTTAAGAAATCAGTCAAACCAGTCCATCTTGCACCAACAACCACGTCACTTTCAAAAGTCACCTAAATAACCTTTCTTCCCCATTCCGATGCTTGATTTGAACTTCAGCATATTGTCTTGACCATGTGATTGACTGATTAGATATTTGCATTAAGGAGCAGTTGAACAGGCGTACCTAATAAAGTGGCCACCAAGTGTAAATGAAACATTTCTTTTGATAAAGCCATTGTATAATCTAAAGAATTTAAGATGTCAAAGTTTAGTTATTAAATTCATAGAGCAAGGCACTAGTTTATCAAACAGGCAGATTGCTGTTTGTTCAAATATCTTTCCAATGAGATTCTGCCAAGTGTGTAAGACTTACAACACAATGTTATAAATCAATGGGTGGACGCAAACACACTTACATAAACAGATAAAAATATCTGAGGTCATTAACTGTGTGGTATTTATCAAAGGAAAACCCTAACCCTAAGTTACGACCTGATGTCTAGGGGTAAACCTAGACCCCCCCCCACACACACACACACACACACACACACTTCCCATTCCCAAGCAAAGCCAAAACGCAGAATTACCAAGTTGCATTTGTTTCCATTTATTCGGAGGTGAGGCCCCAACACAACAAACAAAACTCTAAAACGCAACCTAAACTTTCCTGAACCAAAATTAAAATCTAAATGAAAGACAAAGCTCTAACCTAGGCTTCTAACAGCAAAAACAGGAGAAAAAGGGAACAAACAAAAAGGACTTCTCACTCCTACTAAACTGCTAGCAACATATGGCAAAGAAAATGTGCTAACAGACGAAACAAAATGGCTTAAGGATAACAAATAAAAGAAGTAACACAAACCTTTTCACTAAAGGCTGTTACTCTACTTACAATACCATAATTCACAAAACACAGATTAACACAGGCATATGCTGGGAATGGCAAAGTGAAGAGAGAGGGGGAGTGCTTGTCCAATGGGGCTTAAAATGGCTGCTGGCCATGCGACCAGGCGACCAATCAGAAGGCAGCATTCAGCTCTGCTGGACCAATCCGGTGTGCGCACCTGTTCTCCATTACCTGTGTACACTCAGAGGAGATCAGCTGATAGTGCAGTGCAGGGTGAGACAAATAAGAAAATATGACCCCAGGATCGTAACACCTAAGGGAAATGAAAGAAAGTCAGACTTACATGCAGTCATGCCCAATCCTAAAGGAGAATAATAGCAGAATGCATAACGATGGAGCCATGAATGGAGGTTCTCCTGAATGAAATAAGCTCATTATTGTCCATTGTCACACATATCCGTGTAATGTGTGTCTGTCTGGACAGCATGTACACCCTAGGGAAAGTGTCTCCATTGTCACTTATGCCAATTTGGTGCTCCTATCTGAAATGCATGAATCATAGCCTATTATTGTGATGAATTGATTGTAGGACTTTGTCACTTAGAGTGAGAAGCCTTATTTCCTCTGTGCAGCTGTAGTTAGTCCTGTCAGAGAGGAAGAGAAGACAGGTTGAATCCATCGCTTTACAAACCTCCTCAGTCCACCTTTCCTCTAAAATGTCTTGTTGACAGATCAATTCTTCAAAGCTATAGTGCCGTAGTTTCTGTCTCCTCCATGAGAAATTCTAAGTAATGACAAGTATTATGTTGGTGCATCCACATGACACAAGCCTTCTGTGATAGCGCTTCACCCCCACCCATCCTCCACACTGTTGCTAGAAGCCAAGGAGAACACGGAGGACTAAAAAAACATGATAAACTCTTCAGAAGAGGTAATTATCTTTTCTCGAGTTTCTGCATGTGAAAGTCACCTGATGACACCAGTTTCTAAACACAGCCATGCTGAGCAATACAGCGAGAGTTTTGTGGAGCCAAAATTAGCTTCGTATCATCTCATTTGGCAATGGCTTGAATGTAACGGACGTTCATTATTTTAAAAAAGTTACGCACTAAAGCTTTAAATTGTATATGACAAAAGAGATTCTTCATGGCTTGGCTGTACTGCATATACACAATTTTGATTTAATGACCATCTCGCTTTCTATTCATGCTATGACTCATCGTGTCCCTTATGCAGAGAGAGGAGGTGTGTGTTGGAGGTTGGTGGTGTAGTCGCAGCATAATGCGACATAGATGCGCTGTAATGCAGTACGTCACCGTGAGGCCCAGTGGGAGGGGACAGTGGCACTGTGGGTGGTGAGTCATGTAGGAAACCCTGAGGTGGTATGTACATGTGTTGTCTTGAGAGATCTACGTACAGTGGCCCCCATCCCTTATTTGCATACATTTGAATTAGCAATGCTGACAGATGCTAAGTGATAGGTTTGTTTTTTTATATTTACATACTGATCTGTTTTCCTGGCAAGACCTGTGTTGGTTAAACTTAAGGAAATTTCTAAATAATTGAACATAATAAAAGCATTTTACACAGGCAATATTGAGTACAATATGGCAAAACAATATATTGACGCTGTCTTCACTGAACGCATTTACATGTGCGCAAGTATCCCGGTTATGTAATGCACATAAAAACACCACATCCTGGTTTGAGAAACCTGGATATGCTTCCAGCAGTTCTTTGATAGAAACCAGGACACAGTGGCATGTAAAGACCTTATCCAGGTTTCCGAACAGTCTTTGTTGGTTGAGAACAAAGTGGAAGAGAAATCAAGACACAACTGCATACATTTGATCAGAAACCTGGATACTATAATCGTTGGATACTATAATAGTTATAATCATGAATAGGGATTTGAAGAAAAAAAAGAAGAAGATTAAAACCACAATCGGACTCAAAACCGGGATACAAGTGCCCATGTACTGTAACTGCATTCATATATATCAGTTAGCTCTGAGTGGTGGCCAGTCATTCTTAAAGGTGCTTTAAGCCATGTCACGCGTTTTTTAGGCTACAATATTTTTTGTCACATACAGCAAACATCTCCTCACTATCTGCGAGCTGCCTGTCCCCTGAACACACTGTAAACAAACGGTCTCTGTAGACAGCCCAGGCACCACAAACGCCAACAAAAACAAACTGTGCCAACCTGCACCACGAAACATAACAAACAGTCTTCCAGCATTTTAGCCAATAAACGACAAGAAGGATTTGGGCGTGGGGGTTGGGAGGTTAGTGAGCAGAAGCACGGAAGGGAGGGAGAGGGGACGGGATGAGGAGGAGGGAGGGGCGAGCTAGCCTTGTTTTGTTTGAAAATACTTTGAACGTCAACAATAAGTGCCGTCACCCAACATCGCTTAGAGCACCTTTAACTTTTGACCAAGAAGGAAATGTTTTGGCTTGGCCAACAGAGAACTATTTGGGTTAAATTAAGACTCTTCATTCAAATCATCTTTTAAAAAAGGTTTCCTCCTGCTTTCAGTCTTTATGCTAAGCTAAGCTAACCATCTGCTGGATGTAGCTTTATATTGAATAGAAAGATATGAGAGTGGTATCAAGCTTCTTTTCTCTGCAAGAAAGCTAGAAAGTGTTAATCCCAAAATAGCTGGCTTTTCCTTTTAACTGCTTGACAGATATACACATACTCATTTTTATATTTCTCTATTTTGGTTTGTTTGTTATTGTATTCGGAATATGTTTGGATTCATAAGTAAGTTGTATGCCTACATTTGACCTTTACAGAATTTGTTCAATAGGATTTGGGGTTTTTAGAGTGGGATTTGATGTTATAGTGTGTGTGTGTGTGTGTGTGTGTGTGTGTGTGTGTGTGTGTGTGTGTGTGTGTGTGTGTGTGTGTGTGTGTGTGTGTGTGTGTGTGTGTGTGTGTGTGTGTGTGTGTGTGTATGTGTGCGTGTGTGTGTGTGCGTGTGTGTGTGTCTACTCTTCCGTTGTTCAAATACCAATAAATTACAATTATCCGTAACACAAGCCAAAGAACACTCAAGCTCTCACTGATATTGAACGCTGTGAGAGATGAAAAGAAGTACTTTGGGTGGCTGTGTTGTGAAGGAAAACATCTGGCTGAAGATGGAAGATGAAATAAGAGAGGGTGGTGCGGAGGATGATGCGATGGTGGAGCTGGGGGTTCAAAGCTGGGGTTGTGGTTATCTATTTCAAACCCTACTCCAGCCCACTCTCACCCATTCTCAGGGCTCTCAAGTGTCACGCATTGAGCGTCACTCATTTCGGTCTGTTGTCACGCACAATAGGCTATGCCGCAGCGGCCAAAATTTCTCTGGCCGCGCCTCTCTCACTATGGAACCAAGCAAGTCAATGGTTCAGTTATACTAGCGCTTCCAAAAGTGCGTGCGAAAATCGTGACGTCATGGGCCTGCCGTGAGTGTTTATACTCCCGCGTGGTGGTTGTCAGTACACGATCCGTTCCGCCTGCACGATCCGTTCTTCGCATGCGCATAACTCTGCGCATGCGCAGAAGCTCATGCTTTTACGACCCTACCTGATCGGTAGCTGCATGCTAACGCAACATATCTGTTATCTTGGCCAACGGTGGTGATTTTTCACGGTAAAGTCCTGCTATATACTCCGCTGCTACCGCGAACAATCACCAATAAAGACTTCTAAACCAAACACTACACAACCGGACATGGCCCAGCACTAAAGTGACCGGAATTTTGGGAGAAATTACCAGCATTGGCCAAGATTACAGCTATGTCGCGTTAGCATGCTACATAGCCGTTAGCCGCTAGGAGTATGCTAACGTTAGATAGTGGAACGAAGCAGCACTTTCTAACGTCAGAAATCTCAGATAAAGGCTTCTGAACCAAACACGACCCAATCGGACATGTTTCAGCAGGAATGAGACCCAGAATTGGGGAGAATTTAACAACAATGGCCGCCAAGATGACATGTTTACTGCCGTTAGCATGTAGCTACTATAGTGGTATACAGCAGTGGTGGCTGGAAGAGCTGTCATCCGTCTTTGAAAGGACACTTTTGTACGTTCACACTTCGTTGCGTTATTAGTCAAGACCATAGACAGGTATATTAATAATGAATTAATGGTCTATGGTCAAGACGAAGTATTACCAGTAAAACTATCAACATAAACAACACAACAATGACGTCAAGAAAAATATGCTGCCAGTTGCCGTCAAGTGTTTTTTAACGCATGCGTGGTACAAAACGCACAGGTTTTCTGCTACGCAATTCTGCGCATGCGAAGAACGGATCGTGCAGGCGGAACGGATCGTGTACTGACAGTGGTCGCGGCACTAGTTGCAGTCTTCTCCTGAACAGCGGTGGCGCTAAGGAGCAAAAGCTACCGATGTTTTTCTTTCTAAGGACTACAAGAAGACGAAAAACATAAACACCGGCAAAACAGGCAGCAACAGTGCCGTCAATGCTTCGATTTGATTCAGTGAGCTACTTGGTCAGATCAAGCCTTTCATTCACAAAAAAAGAACTCATCTTAACCCAGTAAGTTTACCAGAGAGACTTGCAGTCAGTCGGCGAGTCCTGGCATCCGGTTTCCAAGGAGCTCGTTCAGGCTTTCTGTTCCCGGTTTGTCGGGCGGCGCTGAAAAGAATAGACTGGTGCACACCCTGTGCTCACGCGCTGAAAATCTGACGCGCCGGCCGGAAATTACGTCACTTTGATGTCACGAATGAGCGCGCCACCTCCAACGCGTCAAGCATAAAACGGCCTTTAGTCGAGCCTGCCACTTATCAGCCAATCAAAGAAAAAAAGAAAGGGGCTACACCAGACGCGGCGTCAGCTGATTTTGCCGAGGCTTCAGCTCGAATGTTTTGAGTGTAGCCCTGAATATATTTTGAAAAGTTGACTGACAAATATGAAACGTCGCTTAGTGTCCACTCTCACTGTAAAAAGCTGTGCAGCTTCAGGTTTATCGATGCACTCTGCTGTCGAGTGTCGACATGCTGCGGCAGATGTGTCATGTTTGAGCTCCGTACAATTCTGCCGTATAGTTTCAGTTTTCCACCTCCAACGTAGAGCAGCGTTCAGCCACTTCACTAAACTTTGTCTCATTCAGAGACCCAGACGGGGATCTATGGTCTGTCAGAAGGTCTGAGGTCTACCGTATCAGCAGAGCAATCACGTAATGCATAGCAGACTATTGTGCAGGTGGATTATTTTCTGAAATATTGTGACTGCATTCTTGTAATATCTTATTATCACTTTATTTTTCACAAAATATCACGACTCCTCCAAATCTCAGAGAGCATGGGATGAGTTATATTTTGAATGTGCAAAAGTTTTGGACATGAGCAGAAATCTTGCTCAAACACATCTGAAATATTAATGGGGGGGGAATGTCACTCTTGCCTGTCTTCAAAACTTGAGAGCCCTGCATTCTCATAGACCCCACTCCCCACCCCAGTTCTTGGTACCTTCCCCTCATGGAGGTTGGTCCCTCTCCCCACCCGCCCACCCAGGAGTCCCATTCACACATATACATACCAGGACAGGGGAAAAAACATTATATCCCTGCCAATATCTGGTGTGTCATTTATGTAAAAGAAAAGTTAAATGTGTCATAACAAAATCTTTAAATTTAGGTTCAGATAACAAGTCAAGTCATTTATATAGCGCATTTAAAACAACAGGAGATGACCCAAAGTGCTTTCCAGTTGAGGCAGATGGTTTAAGATAAGCCTCAATACAGGCAAACAACATTCAACAACAAGTGTAAGTTAAGTCAGCAGTGGTGGCCTAAAGGTTAGGACTGTCGGGTTCAATTCCCTGACCAGCAGGATAAATCTAGGTGTAGAAAACATAAAAAAGCATTGCTTGCCTCTCCCTCATTACCACCAATGAGGTGCCCTTGAGCAAGATCCTTAACCCCAACTGCTCCAGTGGAGCAGCTCAACTGCCAGCAGGTCCAAAATAGTGAAATTTCTACGGATGTGGGGGTATGATCAGAGATGACCCTACCATGGTAGTCACAGGATAGAGTATTGTGCAGTAACTTATTAGTATGTGAATAACTGTGGTGGACATGCGAAAAAAAGAAAGAATACTTTACTGGAAAGGGAATTTTATTCTCCAGTGGTCGATCAAGCCCAGCTGGAAATGTGTGGAAATTGTATGACGTAGGCCGACTTATATTTGTAGATTGTTTAGTGGATGACCTATCGAGTTCTGAGTTCTGAACCTGATTGAAGTCAACTCCAATAAATGTAAAGTGATCATTGAGAATAGGTACGGAGGAAAAGACTGTGGAAATCATTTTTTGTCATCCCAAATTGGAACACATGCCAAGATCACAGGCATTTGTTCTTTGCCTCTAGACTTTAAAACACAGTCTGTTCTCTTATATTGTGCAAAGATCCCTTTTTGAATGTGAAACAGATGCAGAGGTGGTGAATCAAAGTTTGCCGGTAGGCTGCTGTGGTTCATTATTCACAGATGTGTCCGGTGAGGTCAGTAAAACACTTACGAATACTCTTAAATTTTACATGTGTCAGTTTAACAGGATTAGTACCCTTTCATTTTTTTTTTATTTAACTCAATTTATTCTTGTTTTACAGAAAAAGAGAAAACTAGTTAAAGGTCCAATATGTAATATTTGTAATAAATCCAAAAATGACACCAATGCCTCATCAGATATTAAGGAAACATGTTAAGCTGAAATACTATCTTTTCTGACAACAATGCTAAAGTCAGTATTTTTTCTTTTTGAAATTTACGATCCGTGACGGAATTTATGTTTATGTTTTGGTTTGTGTGTTGTTATCAACTGCCCAGTTTGACAGCCAGACCGGGTTGCCAGATATAACTGTAAACACGTAAACCAGCGCGCTGCAGCTGTAACGTTAGTACAGCCATGAATGCACCAAACAAATGAATGGGATCAACAGAGATAGATTATACCCGACATTAAAAAACAGCATGTTTCTAACAGTTGCTTGACCAGAGACGTAACAAACCCCGGGTTAATATTGGAGATGTATTTGAAAGATGGAGACAGCTTACAGCCCAAAAGGACGCTGAGTTGGCTAATTTCCTCCTGTACAGGTAAGCATTAGCTTCAGGCTAATTTATCACAGCTACTAGGGACGAGCACTTTGTGTCATTTCAACATTTGTGTAGCTACTTCCATTGAATTGTATAGCTAGAGTAGCCGCGTTGGTTACTCGCAAAAACAACTGAGACAGCCAGTAAAGTGATTCCGACTGGTCCTGGCTAACGCCACCATGCTAACCCTGCTAATTGCTAATGCTACCGCTACCGCTACCGGAGGACCAGGCAGGCGGGCCACTGCTGTTTACACCGTTTAGCCTGTTCAGCGGCCGTAGCCGACAACGGTGAGTTATTTGGAGCCAAGAGGGGGGGCTGTAGCGAAGTCGGAAAGAGAGGAACTTGAGTTTGCAGTGTGTTTAGCGATTGTGTAATTCTAAGGCTAGAAAAGTGTGTATTTCAGTCGGGTGGAAAAGGAGTGCAAGGCAGTGGTGTTTTTAGCGGTTCCTATCATAATTCTAAGCCGAGGAAGTGTGTCCTTTTGGCGTGTGGAGAGGACGGTGAATTTCGTTGTATTTTTAGCGGTTCCTACTGTAGCTAATTCTAAGCCGAAAAAGTGTGTGTGTCAGTTGGGTACAGAGCTCCGTGTGAGCACGGGCTTTTATGACTGTCAATATAGCCAGCATCTAACGTTAGCTACTCCACTGTGCTGTGGAGTAATGTCTGGCTATGTGAGATAAGCGTCTAGCAACATTGTTGGATGCTCCGGTCTTAGCCTGGCAACCAACGTGAACTTCGAGTCTGGGGAGGAGGGGCGGGGGAGACGACTCTCTCCAGTATTTTGAATTTGTACTGCAGTAACTATTTTAAACACTAGCTGTCAGTATTACATATTGGACCTTTAAAGATGTCCCAATCAGTAGTATCTTAGTAATATTTTTAGTAATATAAGTCCAGGACCATGTTTAAGTCATTGGTACAATATGCAAGTTTTATCTAGCATAGGCTGACTACGGTCTAAATCCAGACCAAAATACAATTTAATCAATGCAACAAGACCAAGACCACCTGCAAGTGACATATTGCTATCACATCACTTCATGTGTAATCTTTCAACCACTATAGTAGCCACATAAGCGGTGGAAGAGGTGAAATTCAAGTAAATGAATAGACTGAGAAATATAGATTATTTCAATCCGATAGAAGCATGACACCATTGTGTGTTATTTGCAATAAAACAGTGGAAAATGGTAAAATAACATGTTGAACCAAACTGTTCCCAGAGCACAGAGGTAAGCTACCAGCAGGACTTCAGTCATGAATAGGGTGAAAAAGTCATACTGCAGTAACACATCAGGGTTTTTCCATCTGACCATCACTCCTTTTGTGCCAACATTTAAGGACTTGCACAGTGGAGGTGTCTCCAATTAATACATAAATATGATTTGTCACAACCTTCCTGGATTGTGACAAAGTGAACATTTTCCAAGTGGATCTCAAAAACTTGTATCTGAATACCCTTGATCTATATCATATTGGCCTATGGGTGCACAAGGCTAAAATAAGCAATGAAAGTGAATTTTTTATTCATGACAGGACCTTTCCAAAAGGACCAACATGAAAGGG
Organism: Gymnocephalus cernua; assembly: GCA_023631565.1. NCBI lineage: Eukaryota > Metazoa > Chordata > Actinopteri > Perciformes > Percidae > Gymnocephalus > Gymnocephalus cernua. Next base: position 11,996,355 of record CM042440.1, read on the forward strand.
ATTAGAAAAAGACATGTCATCACACTGACCCCCTCACCTATAAATCATATACTACATATTTTTTATATAGTATCTTGATGTAGTAAGGGTGAAAAATGTGTGACGGACTGATTCTACACATATGTTAATGTACTTTTGTTTTTTTACTTCCGCATTATTATTATTATTATAATTATTATTATGTAATTTTGTGGCCCTGTCTTGTAGAGGGGACTGGTGTCAAAATCTAGATCTAACACTTTATTATTTTAGTTTTTATTGCACTTAAATGGTGCATTTTACTAAATAAGTCGTTTCATCAAATGAATACAAACTAACTGATATAAAGTAAACCAACAGCAAATTATTGCCCTGGGGCCCACAATCTGGCCATGCCCAAGACCAGTGCATGCAGTCACTTTAATTTGTTGAGCAATAGCAAATATAATGGTACAATATGCAAGTTTTATTTTGCATTAAAACAACAACAAATTCACTGTCTTTATTATATCATTTTATCTTTGTGCACATGGCTCAAATAAACAATGAAAGTGGATGTTTCAATCATGTTCAGACCACTTTGGAGCAGACAGAACGTCTCCAGCAGCACAAAAGGGTTTAAAGGGTAGAACATCTAAGACGCACTCATTCTACGCACATATTAATGTAAAACAGTTGCTTACAACTCAATCCTGTTTTGTCTCTTCCATCACCTTAGAACTTTTCATTTTTACTTACGTATCTTACAACGTGTAATCTCACTATGATTGGCTGTTTGGAGAAAACAAGATCAAGGCAGGATGCTCTTCCTCAACATGACTTCCACACCGCAGGCAGAGACTGCTGGATGCCTGCTCTTCTCCCTATGAAAGAGTAATGCACATTGCTGTCCCATCCAGTTATCTGTTGTTGTTGTTGTTCTTTTACTGAATTAAAGCTGACTGCTCCCCACTGATCACCAGGGATAGCCGACAGGAACTTGTCACGATGTTTGATCTTCACATACAGAGCAGGATGACCCACTCAGAGCAGGCAGAAATGGTAATGGTACATTGTGAGGAATTATGAACCTTGTATCAGTGGAAAAAAACTTTTTACTGAGCCTGCCTCTAAAGACTGTTTTAGGGTGTCTGAAATGTATGGAGGATAATTCTAAGAATTATATAGTAAAAATGCAATTGAGGAAAATTTAAAAACAAAAAGATAACTTTATTTCTTAATTCATTTTCACTATGTATACATTCATAATTAAGCTTTACTGTTTCCCATTTCAGGATTTTAAATTTAATTTTCAATTTGCAAATTGCCATTTCACAATATCCCTTTGTCCAATTTCCTTTTAACATATAAGTATGTCCTAATCAACTGAGTACTGAGAAAGTGGTCATCTCTCTTTTAACTTCATCCTTTATCACTTCAATCTCTCTCAATCGGTCTGCCTTTTAATTATCTTTCCTCCTCAGGTTAACCCCGGTTGGAGCCAGCCATATTCAAGAACACACCAGGCTTACACTTTGGCCAGTTTTTCCAGTCCATCACCAAAAAGGAGACAGACATTATTCACTTATGTAGACAATCCCACCCACATGTCTAGGGAATGTCTGGGCACAGAGAGGATCACGTTTTTTTAATCCCGGCCTCTGAGAGGTGACAGTAACCACTAAGACACAGTGTTTCCTTCTATGCATCCCTCCTCCATGAATTTTGTGTTCCAATCTCCTCTGCTTAAATTTCAGATACCAAATGATAAAGCTTCAAGGGGTCTGACAAGCGATTCTTTTAAACTTTGGTCTGGAAATAATCGTGAAGCCGTGTCTTTCCCTCCGCTGACGCTCCTGTTGCATCACCAGCCATGTTTGCTGAGGTTTTCGTCTGAGTCCAGGAGACTTTTGTCTGCAAATACATTTCTATCACACGGGTAATTTCCCATGACAAGACAAAGTGTTGTAGGTTACCCAAACATCCAACACCTCCTGAAAGCACAAAGGGTGTTCACCCGCTGGAGACGGAGATGAATGGAGAGATGAGAGGGGGATGTTGGGAGCTCAAAGGCCAGAGGATGAGATATCGTCACACACACACACACACACACACACACACACACACACACACACACACACACACACACACACACACACACACACACACACACACACACACACACACACACTGACATATAAGCCTGGGATTCATACATTGCACCTGATGTTCTTGAATAAAAAAAATATATAATGGGTTGTGTGCTTTAACCCACCCAGATACTCTAATAGAATTTACAAGATAATAGCATTGGTGGAAAAACAGAGACCTTAACTTTATTTCCAAATTCGAATGAATGACGCTGCAGGAATGATGTCATTGCTAATGTGATAAGCCAAAGCGGTTGTCTTAATACTGTAAAACCTTTGATGGCATATGATGACTCAGATCAACTTAAACAAAAAAAAAGTTGTGTTCATGGAGAAAGAAACACAAAAACATGCATTCTCCTCACATCTTAACTATAAAAAACGGTTTAAAAAGTTTGGCTATTACCAGGTCACTATGCTGAAGTTTGCTCCCTTGTCATGAAAAGTTCCAATTTAAAAATGTAAGGAATTCTTATTTATGTATGCTTAAAGTAAAAAGCTTTAACTGCTCAGGAAAAAAATAATATTAATACCATACACTACTACAATAAACCTTGTGGTGAGATTTTTGTTTCTCAACACATTTGAATTGCCATGATGATGAATGATTGATCCCTTTGCATGAAGTGCATTGCTTGTTGCTCCTGAAAACATGTTCAATACCTTGTCAATCAACTTTTTTAACTGACTGGTAACTTGTTCATCATTAAAACTAATCTTATAATTTCCTTGTAAATCAATGAAATGAAGGTGATATTTGAGACGTTTTATAGTTCCCTTCTGGTTGTGATTAATCGACATACTCCTCCATGAGTGGTGGTTTAGCTTAACCTGTCCTTTATTACCTCTCCTCTCACTTCATACAGCTCCCCTTTATCTCTTCAAGTCTGAAAATGTAAGCAAACATCTTTCAAACAAGGTAAATGTTTATTGTTATGTCTGGGAAACGTGACTGCCGGCTTGGTAAAGCGGGACTATCAGGCAACTGTCTTATCTACAGTATGTGACGAGACGCTGTCTTTGTCCTTCTCGCCCAAAGTCTCTCCCCTGCATGGGCCTCTGATCTATGGGCACAAAGTGACTCAGCTTATCTACAGGAGAGACTTGAAGGATGGAGCTATGGGAAAATGAAAACAAAATGTGTACAAAACTCTGCAGCCATTTTTAAATAGCTCAAAAAGACATGGTAAGTAGTGCTTCAAAATTCTGCTTTGGTTGCTTGTTAATTTGAAAATGAATTTGAAGAGAAACCACTTACTCCAAACTGCATCTGGTCTTAAGTTAGATCACCAGAGATCTTTAAAGCGAGAATATGCAACTTTTGAAAGAGAGAATAATATAATCTTCCTGTTACAAATAAAAAGTTAAATTCAATCAAATAAAACTGCTCAATTCAACACACTCAGGTTTTATAGTAGCAACAAAGATAGTGTTGTGTAATCGACATCAGTGAGTTGGATCACTATTTGTATTACTCTACCTGTACTACTACTGTTACAATAGCCTAGATTGTCATATCAAGTGTGGTTACACTGGCTGCTGTCCAGTAAAAGTTACATCGCCTTACTTTGGGAAATATGCTGATTTTCTTTATTGCTAAGAATTATATTGGATGAGAAGATCAATACCTATATCCTAAGCCTGGCTCTGTCCAATGAATGCATTCATTCTCACTTGATAAATGCGTACAAAAAAACGAAAAGTTAAAACAAGAATTTGTGGTTTTGAATGACTTTTGTTTCATTTCTTCAGAGCCATATTTTAATCTACTTTAACCTAGTATTTTTAATGTATTTTAATCTGTCTTTCCTACTGGAAGTTACCCACTGCACTATTTGAGGTTCAAGGTTTTTTCTTTCTTTCTTGTTACATTGCATTATTCATTTTCTCATAACAGTTGACATGTACCTGACTTCCTGAGGTGAAATGTTTATGTTGTTCCCTTTTTATCGACCTGTTCATCAATAAATAATTTCTTTGGGCTTGCACTGATGGGGATTACATGGCATATTGCAGTGTTTTTTTCTTCTCTGATGTCAACTGGTGAAATTACATACAATGAGGACAAGAACAAACAGAGCAACCCTACACTCTTCTCAGGATATATATATAAGAAAACATATTATTATTAATACGACACATAAAAATAATTAGATGGCCCTTTGAAGAGCCCCCTATTTACTATATTTTGCACTAATGTGTCCAAATTATCAGTGTGGAATTTATGAACAAAATAGTGCACTCAAGAATTCCCCACAATGCACCAAAAGGAGTGGGGGCAGGGGGTTTCCAAAGCTATTCAACCATCCGACAAGCAGTTCTGACGAAGTATACTGGCCACTTAACAGTCCAACAATGCAATGTGCTGCAGTACAACTGTGATGACGGAAATTAATGATGATTCATGAAAATTTTGATTGAAAATAACATCCATAGTTGAGTTCCTATCTGGAAATTTTAAGACAAATCTGCTTGTTGATAAGTTTGACCATTATAAACCAAGACGCTTGGTCAGTGGCTCTCACTGATACTGATGGACAAGGCACCCTTTAGCATCTGTATGGGATGAAAGACCAAAACCAGAGACGGTTTAGTTATGAAGAATCTTTGACCGAAACTCAAACAAGGCCTTTTGCCCAGAAGACCAGGGGTTTGTGTCCCATGTGTAACTTAAATGTACATATTTTAACCCCACCCATGACGCCAAGGGGTCCTGAACACGCACGTTGAACAATGGCAAAAAAAAAGGCCAAAGGGATTCCCAGAGTGTTAAAAAGTGAGGCCAGGGGGTCCTGACCAAGCGTTAGTGAGTCTTGGAGTGATAATGTGTTGCATAAACAGCTAAAATAATATATTGTTTTGTGAAATGTCAATCTAAGGCATGAACAGACAGTTTTATTAAAACCAGTACAGAAAGCTGCACATAGAATACATATGGAACAGAATGTGCAAGCATTAGATTTCACGGCAGTGAAAAATAGTCTCTGTAAATGAATAGACCCATTTTGGGCGACTGCTTGTTTCCCATACCAAAGGTGTGTCTGTGGCTCTATGATGATGTTGGATAAAGCATGAATGTTGCATCGCCATGTGGCCACAGCAGTCAGCACCCTCTATTTGGCCATGATGCCTTATCATTTTTGACGTGTGTGGATGTGTGAGTGTGTGTGTGTGTGTGTGTGTGTGTGTGTGTGTGTGTGTGTGTGTTTTACCAGTCAGTTTCAAAATGAAAACAGCATTAAATACAGTGAAATAAGACACTTTTCATTTTTATTTCTCAAGACTGAGCCATTTAAAGATCAGTTGGTTTCTGTACTTTCCAATGCCACCATGGTTTCTGTTGCTGAATGTCTGGCTGAAGTTTATTTATGTAGGTGTTGCTGAAAAATCCCCTAGCTTAGACAGAGAGACAGATGGTGGTTGGTTAGAATCAGAGGAGGTCAGGCATTCAGCCCTATGTATCAAAACAAGTCACCATCTTTGAGCTGATAATGGTAGTCCCTTAATCTTTCCCCTGTCCACTGTCACATCATCAAGACAAGAGCCACCTGATTTATGTGATTTGATCAACTGACACAAAATTTAAAAAAAGTTACAACTTAAAAGACTGAACATCTTTCAGTTAATGACTTTTGCTCAAAAAACACATACTCTATGTATGACAATTAAGCAGTGTTGTAGTACTCGAGACCGGTCACGGTCTCGTTTCGGAATCCACCGCATCTTACTCGGTCTTGTCTCGGTCTCAGATAAAGAGGTGATCTCAGGATTTTATTCCAAGACCGGTCAAGACCACAACTGTAGGGATTTCGCTAAATTGCCTGTGCATTGTCTGATTTATGCCTATGTGTTAAAACTTGCAAATGCAACCAATAACTTGACTCATATCTAATTTGAAATGTGTTACCGTAAACCCCCCTCTCCCTGCCCCCTTTACACACACAGGAAAGTGAATGCGGGAGACAGGAGAAGAAGCTCTGGCTGTCTAACACAAATCTGGTCTTGGTCTTGACTTAATCTCAAACCCTCAAAGTCTTGGTCTTGTCTCGGTCTCGATACACTCTGGTGTTGGTGATGACTTGGTCTCAGTTTTGGTGGTCTCGACTATAACACTGCAGATAAGTATTATATAATTTTGTGTTTAAATTATATATGTTCACATATATATAACTAGAGACCACCTTGCAATGGGATCACACCAGCCGTGATGCCAAATCGGACCAGGGGCGCAAAGTGGGTGGGGGTTGGGGGGCAATTGTCCCATCCCTGGTTCCTACCCCCCTGCTTCAAGTGGCCTTGCTTGGACCACACCCATCTTCAAACCTGGCCATCATTTTTATCTCAGCTACACACTTATAAAGCTTTGTAACAGCATCTTGTACGTTTGTTTCGCTATTGCTGTGACAAAATCTGTCCACAGACAGACAGTAGGGCATTAACGAATAGTGTAGCTTAGTAGTCATCAACTACTCCCCAAAAGTCGACAAATAGTTGAATATTTCGGATATATGCAATGTCGCCAATAAACATAAATAAATGACCATTATGTTTCTCTTAAACCAACTCTTGCTGTTGAAGTATATAAAAGTAATTTTCTCATTAGAGATTTGTTTTCTGTATTGTAACAGCTACTTATACTATTGCTTTTATGGTGGTATTCCTTTGAATTCTGTTTTAATATTATATTTCTTGGTCACTTGAATTGATCATGCATGTTTTTGTTTAGTGCACTAGGTCTAAGGTCAGTCTTGCAAAATGATGTGTTAGTTTCCTAGAGAGAGGCAATACATTAAAGACATGCATTTATGTATGTACACTGGCATGTATCAAGAGTGCGATGACAGATTTGAAAGATTTAACATCAGACTGTGCAATATAACAGTTACATTTGATATTAGATTCATAACATAGCTATCTCAAATTACTGTGTGGTGTGATGGCAAAAGTTTAAATACAGTGTTACCAACTGGGATATTCAATTTTCACTGAAAGATTGTTAAGGATGGCAGCAAAAACAAACAAGTATAACTTGCAGACTTAGTTTCAGTAATCAGACACTGATAACAGAACCTACCTCTGGCTCAAACCTTTTAAAATTATTATAGAGGCAGTTACTATTACATAAAAGCACGTAATTTGGGGTAAAACCTTGGAAAACTTTTTCAGGGTAAGGAAAATCTGTTGCATACTGAATGAAGATGTCTTTGTTCCAGAGCACAATTCCAAACCTTTGCAACTAATGCCTACCATATAGTAAAATACTCTGAATAGACTTTGAAAAGACTAATGTCTTACACCATCTCCTATCTAAAGACTATCCGTCATAATATGTAAAGACTGGGGATCTTGCAGTGTCAAAACTTGCAAGACTACAACTAAATTTGTTCTGAAAAATTCTGTTGGATGAATCACTTCAGAAGGGTTGAAAATTGACAACTTTTCCTCTTTAGCGTTAGCTTAGCACAGCGCCAATGCAACCATAAACAACACTGGCTCTAGCCGGGTTTGCTGCTTTCTGTTTGGTACTGGAGGGAGTACACCCATTGGTTGCTGAATCTTCACGTAATTTAACTTCACTACAAAGTCTTAAAACCTAAGATAATATCAAACGATTGAGATAATGGAAGTGCTGCCCAACTCTAGCAAGACTCTCACGATTTCATTCTGATATTGGTAATTTGTCTGTGACAGTGGACTAGCTTGAAAAGTAATTTGGTGTAAGGTCAGCAATAAGAAAATAAAGACAAAGATCTCTGTTACTCCCTTAAATTCCTACATGTCATTGAATGTCTTTGCTGAACTCCCTTTTATCTCAAGGGTGTCTCAATTCAGACTTTAAGTTCAAAGTGACCAACACCACAATGATGACCTTTTGATAATATAGAGACAGCAGAAATTTGTGAGTCATGAATCTTCTCGAAAGAGAGTGAAGAAACCTCCCACTTTCTACACCCTATGCACCCTTCACACATCTTTCTGTTAGATGACCACTAACAGTGTGTGTGTGTGTGTGTGTGTGTGTGTGTGTGTGTGTGTGTGTGTGTGTGTGTGTGTGTGTGTGTGTGTGTGTGTGTGTGTGTGTGTGTGTGTGTGCGCGCGTGCGTGCGTGCGTGCGTGCGTGCGTGTGTGTGTGTGTGTGTTTGTGTGTGTATAAATGATCCACTGTTATCTATATATAATCTACTCCTCTTCCCCCTTCCTGCACGACCACCAAGAGTACAATTTCCACCTTCAGATGGGAAGGGAATGGTCATCAAGCATGGAAAAAACAATTCAGAACTTATTTTTTGGACATTTACATAATTATTTCTATCTTGCACAAAATGTAAAGTGTAAAGACTAAATAACACGTACACACAGTAAATCAGCAATATGTTATAGAACATTCTAGAAAAGAGAAGCTGGAGAACGCAGAGTGAAATTGGCGTGTGTTGTGAACACTAAAAATGGTTTAGCTCTAACAAAATATAATATATTATATTTAGTTTCCAGCTGTCAGGATAATTTATGACTTCTACCTCCCTTCTTTATGACTGCTTGTCTTGCCATGTAACACAAAGTTAAATTATGCTTGTTGACTTGTGTACTTGCGTGTGCTCTTGCGTCAACGCTCATAAAACTCTTTTATGACATGTTTAAAGCAAATTCCTCGAAAGAAAGTTTGCGTCCTCATAGTTCACAGACAATATCTACAATATGACTCATGAAACCCCAAAAACTTTTACAGCTTAGCTTTTTTAGCAGCACAGGTGATGAAATGATTAGACTGGCTGCCAAGTACCCATCTTCCCATCCCTCACTATGGGTGTAGGTCCGAGGTCACTAATAGGCAGGCTGCGGCCCGGATTTAGACGTCATGTAATCAATTATTGAGAATTATTCAATTTTGACGGAGCGTTTCTATTTTACTTGCCGCAGCTTTTCTAGCCTTGAAAGCACTGGTTTATCTATTTCTTCTTCTATCTATTTATGATAATTTCTTCTGCCTGGTTGATTACCAAAACCTTGAGTTGCACTTTGAGAAAGGGAGCTTTTTTTGTAGTAGATTGTATCTGCCATGCTTGGGAGAGAAGACAGAATATATTGCGTAATAACAAGCTGTAAAATAACCTAGAATGTTGTGAAATGTAATGAAATGTTTGAACAGTGCAACTGATATTTTGGTGCTATGAACCCATGAGGGTTGGGCACTTTGTGTGCATGACACAGAAATCAAGAAAAATCAATCCATCAACAACAACAAAAACTACTAGGCTACTTCAATATATATGGTACTGAATCATAGCACAAATTAGACAATATAATGTTCCATACTTTTGGTTGAGGATATTGTCTCTAACTTCCCATTATAATTATATTACCCTGGTGTGGGTGCACAGCTATGCAGTGAGCTAAACACACTTACAATAAAGGCTGAAGACAGCAGTTATCCTTTTGAAGTTTTTATTTAAACAATTCAACTGCAAAAGCAGTACTGGACAACATGGTGTGAGAGTTTAAAAAAAGCAGCCCAAAAAGCGAGCTTTAATAAACATAAGGCTGAATCCATAAACCCAAGAACACTAGAAGATACACTGAGAGCCCGGGAACAAATGCAGACAATCCAGCACTGAAACAACAGAACACAAGGAAAGGAGGGTGGTAACCATAGACAGTATATAGAATGGACGAACAGATCCCGTTGCTCTGGACGGAGACGAGTGAAGTCTATTAGAAGCACTTTTCAGTTAGGCTGGAGCGTTACTGCGCAGCTGCAAACTGAGCTTGCCGACGTAGATGTGACGTGAACAATGTGTCTGAACGTTGTAAGTCTTCTGGTATCTGTGCCAAGAGAAATCTCAATCATTCCCAATCTTGCAGAGACAGAGAACGTAGGTATATGTAAGGAGATAACATAGGCACAGGCTAATTATTGCTAACTAAAATGCTAGTTAACATTAGTAATTAAACTAAACAGCTAATGTACGTCGAAACTGCCTGCGAGCTTCTCCTGTACTGTACGGTAATTCCTCTACTATGCGACAATCATTAGCCTATTTTTACAAAAACATCTGTTACGGAGCCATAACGTGAGGTACAAGGTAATGGAGCTTTTTATACATTGTCGTAGTTTCTTTAGAAATAAACAATGGGCAAATAAAGTCTTTAAACAATTCAGATGTAAAGTTATTCGCTGTCAAATGACGGCAAAATGAATGTCAGTCAATGGAATGCTAACCGCGGTGAGGAGTCTGGTAGCATTAAAATGCCGGCATAGGAGGCTTCACTCTGTGGAGAGAAGCCTGCCCCCTTGGTGATAACGAGGGACAGGTGCCATGAGGGCTGACGAGGAACAGGTGAAACACATCAGGGCGGAGCAGATAATCACAAAGGTGGGAAAACACACGAGGCAGGAAGTAAAACAAGACATGGCACATGAAAAGAACCTACAAAATAAAACAAAACCCAGTAGCATGACACAAATTGCATGATTACGAATTTAGAAAAAGATGAGATACCATAAAGAAGAGTCACAGTTATTGAAACAATGTATTAGCACAGTGACAAAGAAACTGGATTAAAAAAAGTATAAACTGGCTGTCAAATCAGTGACATATTCCAATCCAAATCCAATCCAATCCAAATCTGTTCACATTCAAACACTCTTTTGAGTGTCTAGCAGCGATTATAGCCTAACTATCGAGATTCTAATTGGGACAAAACCTTTTCTTCTACCTCACATAGATCATAAATCCTTGAATATAACAACGACTCATTGAACTCGGTTGAGAAATTTAAATGTTATAGTGCTTTTTACAGTAGGGGAGACCAGGGATGGTTGTAACATCTTCGACATTTCTGTATGTATATCAGAGCTCTTGAGTGCATTCAAAATATGATACAAACTAGGTATATATGTCTGCTAATAAATAGTGTTGCTGTTATCTCATACAAACAAAAAATGCATGGTTTAGTCTCAAACACAAGTGAAATGTTACAATCCACCCAGTCACAGTAGTGGCAGACATTTGAACATTATAATACAACCCCAAATCAGAAAAAGTTGGGACAGTATGGAAAAAACAAATAAAAAAAGAAAGTAGTGATTTCTAAATGTACTTTGACTTGTATTTCATTGCAGACAATGTGAACACAAAATATTTCATGTTTTGTCTGGTCAACTTAATTTAATTTGTAAATATACATCCTTTGCTGTCATTCAGACCTGCAACACATTCCAAAAAAGGTTGGGACAGGAGCAATTTAGGGCTAGTAATCAGGTAAATTGGTTAAATAATGATGTGATTTGAAACAGGTGATGTCAACAGATGATTGTAATTATGATTTGGTACAAAAGCAGCATCCAAGAAAGGTCTAGTCCTTTAGGAGCAAAGATGGGCCGAGGATCGCCAGTTTGCCAACAAATACGTGAGAAAATTATTGAAATGTTTAAAAACAATGTTCCTCAAAGAAAGATAGGAAGACATTTGCTTATTTCACCTTCAACAGTGCATAACATAATTAAAAGATTCAAGGAATGTGGAGGATTTTCAGTGCGTAAAGGACAAGGGCGCAAGCCTAAGATGAACAACCGTGATATCCGATCCCTCAAGCGGCACTGCATCAAGAATCGTCATTCATCTATAAGCGATATCACCACATGGGCTCAGGACTACTTTGGCAAACCTTTGTCAAGTACCACATTACATAGTTACATTCACAAATGCCAGTAAAAATGTACTGTGCCAAAAGGAAGCCCTATGTTAACAGTGTCCAGAAGCGCCGTTGACTTCTCTGGGCTCGGAGGCATCTAGGATGGACCATCACACAGTGGAAACGTGTACTGTGGTAAGATGAATTAGTATTTCAGGTATTTTTTGGGAGAAATGGACGCCGTGTGCTCCAGACTAAAGAAGAAAAGGATCATCCAGACTGTTACCAGCAACAAGTCCAAAAGCCAGGGTCTGTCATGGTATGGGGTTGTGTCAGTGCCCTTGGCAAAGGTAACTTGCACTTCTGTGATGGCACCATTAATGCTGAAAAGTACATGGAGATTTTGGAGCACAATATGCTGCCTTCAAGAAGACATCTTTTCCAGGAGCGTCCATGCATATTTCAACAAGATAATGCAAAACCACATTTTGCACACATTACAAAGTACTGGCTGAGGAGGAAGAGGATACGGGTACTTGACTGGCCTGCCTGCAGTCCCGACCTGTCTCCAATAGAGAATGTGTGGCGCAATTTTGAAGCGCAAAATGCGACAACGAAGACCCTGTACTGTTGCCCACCTTAAGACTTGTTTGCAGCAAGAATGGGACAAAATTACACCTGAAACACTTCATCACTTGGTGTCTTCAGTCCCTAAACGTCTTTTAAGTGTTGTGAAAAGGAATGGCAACATTACAAAGTGGTAAATGCTTTACTGTTCCAACTTTTTTGAAATGTGTTGCAAGAACCAAAATAGGAATTTAGTTTTTTTGAAAAAAAAAAAAAAAAAAAATCATGAGGAACACATTAAATTATGTGCTGTTGTATTGTCTGCAATGAAATACAAGTCAAAGTACATTAAGAAATCACTACTTTTTTTTATTTGTGTTTTTCATACTGTCCCAACTTTTTCTGATTTGGGGTTGTAAAATTGAACAGTATGTGCAAACTTGCACCAACGTTCGACAACTGAAAGTTAGTGTGTCTGTTAATGTGTGTTTGTGCTTGTTTGTCTTGGACTCTTTCCTTGCTCTTTTACATAATATAATGCTTTAAAGGGATACGCCACCGTTTGTTGAAATACAGCTTATCACGGTCTCCCCGAGCTGTAGATAGGTAACCCTTTAATGTTGAGAGTCAACCCCCATCACTCTTTCTCTTCCTAGGACCTAGACATACTGAAATTTAAAAAAAGACCATATAAAGGTAGGTTAAAATTTCTAACTAACTAACCCAGACTCTTATAGCCATGAATGCTCGGTTATGTTGTAACCAGGGATGTAGTGGAGGCTAAACGCACGTAAACGCCGTTTACGCACCTCCCAAAATTCGGAAATAGCGTTTACCCACCTCCAAAGTGCGTTTATCCACCTCTAAATTGTGTTTATCCACCTCCAAATAGCCTATAGTTCCTAAGACATTTTAAATTAAGCTTATGTCGTTTTAGTTTCATATTTTTCATTATTAGTTTCATAGATTGTTAAACCTAAGACGAAGTCTTTCATATTGCGCTGCTTACTCTCAGTGTTGACCAATCTCTGGCGGTGTTTGTTTGTAAAGCCCACAACGTCGCCTTCCAGGCAGCGATGCCTGGAAGGCACTAGGATTAGGCAACAGTCCCTGACGTCGCAGCGCTGCCTTGAAGTCAACGTTGGGGGCTTAAAACACCATCGAGCATCTCTTCTGTAGCCAGCAGGAAGCAGCAGACTGCATTTTATATACTGTCTATGACTGCATCAAGACTCATCAGTTCTCTTAATACATCCATGGTCACTAGCCCAAACTAGCCTACATGTCTCATATAATAAATTGTAAAAATAGATGTCCGGCAATTTTTTAAGCGGCGTCAAGACAGCAGCCCTCCTCCTGATGCCAGCAAACGGCCTCGGCTACAAGCCCAAAGTGAGTGAGCTCGAAAAACAGTACTAAACTTCATGTTTTTTAGGGTAATTTGGTTCACAGTAGATTCATGCCACTGACTCAACAAGTCACCTCTACCTGTTCCCATTAGCCCATGTTACAAGTAAAATTCAGGATACATTATCAGATAAATAACTGGATGTAATTATATGCATTCTCTGACATTTAAACCACTGGAAGTTTGTGACAACAAGCTCTCTTTGCTAGTCACCTAGCTAGTTAATGTTATCGCTATAGCCGTTCGCGGTTTTGTGGGTACGGTAAACGTTTCTATGGAAACGGCGAGTTGAACCAATCAGAGGCGTCGCTGTTAAGCTTAGGACTGTGGGTAGTGTAGTTTTTCTCCATAAGATTGCGGCTAAAAACATGTTTTTCTAGTAACAAGGTTGATTTCATACAGACCTCTAGCTTCTACAGGAGCTGAAACAAAATGAGACATTTGAGGATGTCATCTTGGGCTTTTGGGAAACACTGATCCACATTTTTCTGACATATTGTAGACCAAACAACTAATCTATTAATCGAGAAAATATTCAACAGAATAATCGACTATGAAAATAATCCCAAATCCCTAATCATAGTACAAGTGCATTGCATTGGAAGCCCTGGATATAAGCCTCCCTCTCTATCTCTTAAATATTTTTGTTCTCTCTGTTTTGTCATTTAGTAAACTTTATAGATTTCAACCCTATTCCTTCTTGAGTCTCTTTAACAAGAGCTTAGATTAATGTATGAATTGAATAGTGATTGTGTGACCTATGATGAGGAAACAACCAGTGATACCCTTGGTAGTACCATCAAATGATAGCCTATAGCGATGTCATCAGGATACACATACACCGGTAGGCAGTGGCCCACCTTAAAAGGTGACCACGTCGTGGTCCACCAGAATTTATAGTTTACCCACCTCTTTTTTTACCACTACACCTCTGGTTGTAACCTTGGTTACAGACTGTCTCTCCAGCTGTAGGCCGCTCGGAGACGGTTGCGATCAAACAATCAATGATTTCACGGCAGCACAGGTGTTTTATAGGGCGTGCCCGGGCAAGCCTGTGTGTCTTGAAGAAGTATCCACGTACCTGACCTCAGCTTGGGGAAAATATTTAAATGGGAGGACATCGGGAGAGAAGGGTTAAATACGGGAGAACCCTGGGAACAACATGAGTGTATATATCATACACATACATATTTTTTCTTATTACTGTTTTTAATGCATACACTGAAGGAACTAACACATTACATGTCACTGAAATTGCATTTTTATATGATTCCACATGACAAATAAATACATTGATTGATTGATTAGGTAGACAGGTATGGCCCAGGACAAGATAATCCCCAAAGCCCTTCCCTCAGCAATGGTCTTTTCCTTCAAGTGCTGTGATGAGTCTTTAGACAGATTTATTTGGCTTCTAAAATCAAACACAAATTGAACACAATAATGCCGTTTAACCATCTGTCCACATTCCTCTTTTCCCTTATTTTGTTTGCTATCAATGCTACTCTCAAAATGTTTCCTTCTCCCATTTGTTGTTTTATGGTCTCTCTTTAGATTTCTGACTTAATTTGGCCATTTCTTTATTTCTTTTTTCTCTGGCCATTTTAAAGCGAGTCAGTTTTGGTCTGGACAACTCAGCAACAGATATATCATATATATATATATATATATATATATATATATATATATATATATATATATATCAATTAAATTATATAAATTTGAGAAGAATATGTTGCATTTAGGTACAAACTTGTTTTTGTCCTGATTCTGTTACTGAGTGTGTTATTCTGTATTTATTTGCACATACTGTGAGTATGCAGTATGCCACAGACAATATCCTGTTTCATGCGTGAGGTCAGGTTATCCTGCTCTGTCATCAGGGGAAACAGATGTAACGGGAATACAGCACACCCTGACCGTGTCACATACCGTAACCAGATAATATACTTAGTGTACTAACAGTGTGACTGGTACACCACAGAGCTCCATGAACAAACTTTCAGATGAAAAGAATCAGTTACCTCTCAGGAATGAGGGCTTACTGTGACACCAGTTTTTCCCAACAGACTGATTGAACAAATGAATGTGACATCCTGCCTGCAAACTCTTGAAGATCCAGAAGTCAAAACCAGTGAATCAGTTCAATTAAGGTCAATCAACTTAATTAATTAATTAATTTATTTATTTATATATAAATTTTGGTACGTCAGTTCTGTCTATCTTGCATTGTGCACGTACTGACATGGCTAAACTGCAACACCGGCCCAAAATTCCAGTTCAACGTTAACAATGCACATTTCAGCGTCCAGCCTCTTTTTCACTTCTGTTAAACCTTTAACCAAATGGATAAAAGACGATATGGACATAGGCAAATAATCTACAAATAGTTAAGAAACCCGTCAAATGTAAGTAGGGTGATCATGCATGCTTCAATACAAAATCCTTCTGGAAGTGGCTGCCTACAAATAACTTCTTCTTGTAATCCCTCCATGAGGGCCATAGAGGCCCAACTGTATTCTGTCAGAGGATTATGACATCAACCTGATCCGCTAAATAATGTCTGCACTGTGTTTGAATTTCTTCAGTAATTTCTCCATAGTTCAGATAAGGACTATTACTAGCCTCTTATCATCAGAGCACAAAGTTGTGGATTAGCTTTCTTGATTGGATTTTAATAAAACCTTTGTGTATGTGTGGAGTATTAAATGTCATCTGGGAATCGTGCAGTCATACATTATGGTATAAGTACTACAGTTCTTCTGAGGAACTGGCTCCAGACGATGGCTGCTGCTACAGTAACTGATCCATGCATCCTGAGTGCATTTTCCGCACAGCGATGGTGAGGCCTTTTCTAGAGAATACACTGTTGTCTTCTAGGAATTAATTAATATATCTGATCTAATACCAAATCAAATCCTAAATGTATTCCTTGGAGGGAAATTCAATTTTGTTTCTTATTGAAACTGTTCCTGTATTTCTTGTCTCTCACATTTTCCATGCTTGACATATGACATATAGATGTATGCTGGCACAAGAAAGCACACTTTCCAAAGTAATTCAATACAAAACCATACCATTTATTCTCCCTGGGGAAATTCCATTTACAAAGCTCTCACTCTCTCAAACATTTACAAACACTGAGCTGATGCAACCTCATTTTTCTCTCTCTCCTCATCCTTCCCTTGTTCTTTTTTTCTCTCAAGCTTTTAGATCCCATGTCAGTGATGTTGAGTGATCGGGGCCCTGCAGGAAAAGTGTGTTAGTATCAATTGCTCCAAGAGGAGACAAACATCTGGGATGAGCTCCTTCGCTATCAGACATACAGTGTGAGTTGGATGCTGGATACAGAAATGCAATATAGCTTTTCAGGCATGCTGCAGCAGATTATAAAAGGCCAGTTAGATATCTTGACTCTCAGGAGACGTTGGATCATCAGGCGATGAGACATGAGTAATCATGTTTGAATACCAAAGATGACTCAAGCGCTGAGATCAGGGGCTACTGTGAGGATGCTCTCAATGGCATACGTTTCCCTTCTAAAGTACTGGGTATTACCTCAGCACAGTTTTCTTGTCTTTCTGTCATCTCTTCAACTCTCTTGAATAAGTAAACATGGTAAATCTGTTGTCCCGGAAATTGGGAGACACTGGAGCATTCTGCCTAAACAAACAAATTCCACAGTGTTGTCTCATTTGTTTTGTGAGACTCCGCTACTAAACCAACAAACTATCCAACACAGCTTTCACTCATAACATCCTTACTGTCTTGCATCTTTATATTTTGTACAGATGTGGGAGACACTTCAAAGTTTGCTGAATACAGGGCGCAACAGTAATCAGCCATTTGTATTAATAGCGTGCTGCAAACATATGTTCTCTCTCAGTGTTGGCCAACGACAGGATCCCAATCATGTCTGCAGATTCAGCCCAAGGATCCCACACAGGCACACAGTGGGACAATAATCAGATAATGGCAAACACACATTAGTAGTTATTATGCATAGACAGGCAACAAAAACAGCAATCTTCATGATCAACAGATACAGGCCGCCAAAAGAACTCGCTCAGGCAGGGATTATTTTCTTCTTCCTAATGTTTTTGTTTTGGAGCTGGCTGAGAGAACATGAGATCCATGCCTTTACTCATACAGCACTTTATAACAGGAGTACAACTTGGTTGGTGTAATTACCATATTACTTTGCGACTTAAGGTCTGTCTGGGCCTGTATTGACCGCTTGACTCAATGAATTTACTTGATATTTCAGAATATATGTACGTTTGTTGAAATAGGGCTTATCTAGATGTGGATAGGTAAGCAAATGCATTTTTTGTCTCAGTACATTTTTTGTCTCAGTCCGGCGGAGCTGCCGTAGTGAATGGAATCCTTTGATGCCGTTAGCATGTTGCGAGTAAACGTGAGCCAACAACAACAAAACAACCTAATTACTTCTTGTGGCCTGCGTATTCACAACAAGTACAAATAGCAACGTAAAATAAGACTAGACGACTTCCTAGGCATATATTGATTTGGGACTATATTGGGTGGAAGTAGCCTACAGCCGAAGCACTGCTACATTGGTGCAGAGAGGATTCCATTCACTATGCTAGGCTAAGCTAACGGTGGCTCCGCCGGACTGGGACAAAAATGCACTGAGACAAAAAATGTTTGCCCACCTATCTACATCTAGAGGAGACCGTGATAAGCCCTATTTCAACAAACGGTGGCGTATTCCTTTAACATACATTTGTGAAAACCAAAAAGCTCTTGTACATGTACATACTGTATGTATAAATATCAAATGTTTAGACTGAAATAACATCACGCACATGACAGCTTTAGTGTCCAGGCAAACCAAACACAGCACATAATGACCTCCATATCATCAACCACTGCGCAGCAAGGAGTTAATTAAAGGTGCTGTAGGTAGGACTGTGAAGATCCAGGACTTAGCCAAAAAAATTGAACATTGACAACTTCTCAGTCCCTCCCCCCTTTCCGCTAAAGCCCAAAACAGTCTCCTAAACCCCTCCCCCCACAAGAGAGAATGAATGTGTGTCCATGGGCAGTGATTGACACGCAGTTAGACACCCCCCTTCTGGCCCTGATTGGTGCATCTGAACAGGGAGCGGTAGATTTTTGGAAATCGCACTACAGGCTGTAGATGGTGCCAGAGGAGCCAGATTCTTTATTTTATTACTTGCTTTATGTAGTTCTACCCGAACATAGGGTCAGTTTCAGCAAATATGACAGAAAGTTAGTTTTATAAATCTTACCTACTGCACCTTTAATGCTAGACAGCCATAGATTAGTCATTGTGATTCCTAACTACAAAGTTTACCAGAAGAGCCAGCAGTCAGGACCACAATTAAAATGTTGCATAATGCACGATTTGAGGGTGATGCTGCATAACGCTAATACTATAAATATAACGTGATAATCAAAAGTCACGCCATGCCAATGATTACTAATGCCCGTGAAAAAATGATTTGTGTATCTGCCCGGTGATTTGGATACGCTCCAAACACGCTTGGCCAATGCTACAAGATTCCATCAAGTTTCACGAAAATATTTCTGAAATAACTTGAAACTGACAAAGTAATTGGCATCCAGTATTGTTTATTCCATATTTAATAGAAATCAGATGTTGCTTTTGATTTTTTATTCAACATATTTTAAATAACAAAACAAATGAAAGTGGCATAGCCAAAAAGGATGAGACCTTTAACCTAATATTTTATTGCATAGCCTTTAGAGGCAATCACTGCAATTAAATGTTTTTTGTTCCTTCCTGAGCAAACTGCTCCAGCTGTTTGATGGGTGCTTTCTCCAGAAGTTTCACCTCCTTCCATAGATGTTCGATAGTACTCAGATCAGGACTCATGGAAGGCCACTTCTGAATAGACCAATGTTTTGTTCTTACCCATTCTTGGGTGCTTTTAGCTGTGTGTTTTGGGTCATTATCCTGTTGGAGGACCCATGGCCAAGACTGAGACAGAACTTTCTGGCACTGGGCAGTATGTTTCGCTCCAGAATGCCTTGATAGTCTTGCGATTTCATTGTGACATGCACAGATTCAAGGCACCCTGTGCCAGGTGCTGCAAAGCAGCCCCTCCTCCAAGCTTCATTTGTCTGTGATCATCTAGCTGTGACTAACCAAAATGCTGCAGTTTTGACTCATCTGTCCAAAGAATCCTCACGCAGAAGGTTGTGGCTTGTCGATATGCATTTTTATTACGTTCCAGTATGGCTTTTTATGTTTTTCTTTCACAAGTGGAGTCCTCCTGGGTTTTCTGCCCTGGAGCCCACTTTTGTTAAAAAAAAAAGATTGATGGTGCGATCAGAATCTGAGCTACCTTGACACTGGAGTTTAACTTATCTCTTTGGCAGTCATCCTTGGTTCTTTTTTGCCACTCGCACTATCCTTCTGTTCAATCTGGGGTCAATTTTTATCTTGCGGCCGCACCCAGGAAGTTTGGCTACAGTTCCATTGACCTTTAACTTCTTAATAATATTTGCAACTGTTGTCACAGGAACGTCAAGCTGCTTTGAGAGGTCTTATAGCCTTTCCCTTTACCATGCTTGTCTATTATTTCCTTTCTGATCTCCTCAGACAACTCTCTCCTTTGATTACTCTGGTCCATGTTCAGTGTGGTGCACACAATGGTACCTAACAGCACAGTGACTACTTTTTTTTATTTAAATAGGCTTAATGACTTATTAAAAAATGTGTGATACTAATTAGAGAAACTATTTTGTTTTTAAATACCCCCAACAAATGTGTCCAGGCTATTTTATAATACCTTTGGAGAATAATCAATAATCCATTTCTTTTCACAGCTTCTTTGCTTTATTCTATGACATACCAAAGGCATCCAATGACAAAATAGCTATTAATTTCATGACTTTTCAGGAGGAGTGAAGCATTACTTCAATGAGCTGTACCAGGGTACCAACAAATTTGAGCACATCTGTTTATGCTCACATAATCGAAATTTTATCTCTGCTTTTCCAGGAATGAGTGCTTCAATACAGAACTACAGTGATTATGGTCATATGATAAAATGTATACTCTTTTTTTCAAGCCTCACACACTGGTCGAAGAGGAGGGCATTGTGCTCTAACAGAAAGTGTCACATTAAGACAAAACCTGATATAGATAGATAGATAGATAGATAGATAGATAGATAGATAGATAGATAGATAGATAGATAGATAGATAGATAGATAGATAGATAGATAGATAGATAGATAGATAGATAGATAGATAGATAGATAGATAGATAGATAGATAGATAGATAGATATAGATATGCACCAGATGTGAAGACATCTTCAACAAACTCCTTCATACTACTAATTCATATAACTAATGCAGAAGAACGACCTCTGAATTCTAGTGAGGCATTAAGATAACACCCAAGACTAAACCCAAATGACTCCACATCCCTTAATAATTCCCTTTATAATACTAGTGCAGTGCTTAAAGTGTGACAGCATTAAAGTGTGACAGAAGTAGGCTAACGCCTGTCAGAGAACAGGTGGTTAATAATGAAACCCCGATTTTCTTTTGATGCAGCGCCACTAATGAGGAGAGGCGCCAGAGTTTGCAAAAAAGAATAAAAAGAAGAATAACAGAAAATGGGTATGTGTACATGTATATATACATAGACGTATATTTCTGTGGGTCTGCGTGTATATATATATATATATATATATATATATATATATATATATATATATATATATATATATATATATATATATATATATATATATATATATATGGAAAAAATAGGAACAGGAAAGTCCAGGAGTGACTGTTCATAGTCACTAGGTAACGCAGCTGAACACGTTAGTCATTAGGTAATGACTTGAGTTTGCTTAGAGGAAAGCGACTGAAACGTGTGGCCATTAGGAAATGGCATAAAGAGTTAAAGGGTTAACTTGTGGTTTGCCTAGAAAAGCAACCAAATCGCAATCATAAGGAAAATGACATGGTAAGGAAAAAAGGTACAAATAAAAAAAGGGAAGAACTCGAGGGCAAGTAGACGCCATCAATTGAGAATGAGGACATACGTCACGAACACGGAACAAAAGAAAGGCTACACTGTCAAGGGATAGACAGTCGTTGAAATAACTACAAATCAGAGGAGGTTGTAGATAAAGAAATCACTTGCAGAAGAGGAGTTAGAATTTACGATTGGCTGGTATGAATGCTCATAGATCTAATCTTAATGAGCTAAGCTATAGATTTGAGTTACAGCACGCGGACGGCAAGCGCAAGTGTAAATTCAGAGTTCACAGCCGTGGGGGGAGACTCATGGCTAGTAGCCTAAAATATTTTGCTGCACTGTATATTTCTGTTGTGGTCATAAGATAAGTAGCGGGCAGTATTCCTCTGTTTCGGTAATGTTAACGTCTGCTGTGGTATCATCCGAAGCGGCAGTATAGCCTAGGGGCAGGCTTATTAAAACACAGAGAGTATTGAAATCCTTAGCAAGAGAAAGTTTAAAAATTGAAAACTATAGAAATAGACCAAATTAGCAGCTCTTCGCTAGATTTAGCGACTTTTCAGACCCTCTTAGTGAAGGTATTTCTCCTGTCCCGCTCTCTTCTGTTCTGAGCGAATCTGAGGAGCAGAGGAACAGCCCCTCCCCTCTCTGCTCTCTCTCAAGAGCACTAGCGGATGGGAGGAGAAGCTGTGTGGGGTAGCGGTGTAGAGAGACAGCGGGACGCAACGGGAGAGAGATAGGGCTGAGTTGGCCCGGCCCTGGGTGAGCCAGTTTTTTTATTTTTTATTAGTTGTTGATTTTTCCCCCTCCCTTGGTGGATTTTCCTTTTACTTCAGATATAGGCAAAGGCTTAAGTAATACTTATTATTCAATACAAATTATTTAGTAAAGTTTGTGATTATTTGGCTAAAAGATTCATATTTCTTTACATACCTTGCGGACATATCCCCTCAGCTTTATGCAAATGATTGTGTAATGACATCACTGCTATGTATATGAGCATATGCCATCATCCGGTTAATTTTAGCAACTTTTGGAGGAGACAGAAACAGAAAGTAGCTGAAAGAGATATTTATTGTTCATTTAGTTCACCACTGAAAGTGAGTAGAAGCATTTCTGACATGGAATAAGTCAAAAAATAGCCATAATCTTGTGCTTCACTTCGTGCCATTGGGGAAGAAAAATAGAAAGGGATAATTGATAAAACGCTGCCCACTAAGAAATGTTTCATCTGGTGGCAGGAGCAAAATTAAAAGTAAACTGGAAAAACATTCAGCCTTTCCCAGATAGACACCAAATCGAAAAGACGTTTTGGCCCTATATGGTGGAAGCAAGAGAAAAAGAAAAGAATAATTGAGAAAAAGGAAAATATTTTTCCTCAGCTGGACAAACAGAACACACCATTAAGGACCACTGTAGCACCATATTGGGAAAAATAGAGGATTCAAAATCATAATAAATAAGGAGATAGGAGTATTTTTGCCCAAAATAAAAAATAACAGTAATAGTAATAAAAAAAGGAGCTATTGGATGCATTTGGCATAGGGCTCTTAAAGCCACACATACAGTACATACACCAACATAAGAACATCAGGGACAGGACGAGAGTAGGATAAGATAATGGCAGAAGAAAAAGACACCCCCATTTATCAAAAAATTACAACTGGCATATTAAAAGAAAAAGTATATCAACAACTAGAAGCCACTATAGATCCGGGGCAAAGGAAGAAAATATGCAAGATAATGGAAAAACTGTGATTGGCAAATGAGAGGACTAATACCGCCAGATGCCGCACCAGGCCCCTCGGGGGCTGACAACACTGGAGTTTCCCATTTTTTTGTGATCAATAAAAATCTATCTATCTATCTATCTATCTATCTATCTATCTATCTTATTCGTCCTCATATCACTAACGTCACCCATCGTGGACATGCTTTTACATCCCAGCACATTCTTTGTGTCGCATTATGTTTTTTTTGCAAACTGCAGTTTTCTTTACAACATTGGTGATGCGGGGCATATTAGTAAAGCCACTGTATAGCAAAGCGCCATCATAAGAATGTGACTCGCTCTGAAATGTTTTTTAAACGTTTTTGTAGTGTTCCCTGGACACAACCCCGTAAGAGTCATTAAAAAGAAATAAATTATTGTAAATCATAATTCTGTTAATGATGGTGCTGCAACCTCAGAATGGGATTAGTAGTAGTTTACTTTTTCACCCGCAAGATTGCACCTAAATGAAATTATAGGTGTAGCTTACAACCATTCCAGTTTTCACCAGTATTATAGGTTACCTGTGATTAAATATGAAATTAATACACTATATTAGAGCTTCGAATTGACTCGAGCAGCAATTTTCTCCCACACCAATTCTTGCTATTTTACAGCAGCCGCTGTGCTGCTTTTTAAAAAACTAAATACATGTTCAAACCATAGACTGTATATTAATGGACAGCGCATGGGGGACGCCCATTGGTTTGTGGAGATCTGCTTTGACCGGATGCGTTGTCCATTAATATACAGTCTATGGTTCAAACTCGCTGTATGTGCGCATGAGTATTTCCACCAACCAGTTTGTTTGTGGTTGTTACCATGGTGAATCGTAGTATCATGGCTCCATTCAAGCTGCCTTTTTACTGTGGTGGTGCACACGCTCTGAGTGAACCTACTCAACCAACTCATATCAGCTGTTCGGGAACCGAAAACTCAGTTTCCCATCTCAGGGTAAATCAACTCAGACATAAGGGTTAGACTCAGAGTTTGTTAAACCTCCTTCCTGAAACGGACCCCTGTGCTTTTCCTGCTCCGACAAGTCAAACTGTTCAGTGCAGTATGGACTCATTTATTCATATTTTTATTTTATTTGTGACCTAGAGAAGTCAACATAGAAAATTATATTTGTCACTAACATAACTCGATATACCTCCTGTCCAGAGGTACCCCAAAACTGAATATCTTGTCTTCACAGCAGTTTGTTACACAAATTGACAAAGCAATACTGAGGCCCCCACTCCTTGTCAGACAATAAAAATGTCAAATCAACCAAAAGAGTGGTCTCCAACAACTAGTGGAGATCCTGTGCCAACGGTCAATTACACTGACAGCTTAGATGTTATTCCTGATGAGTGAGCTAGTCCACTATGATGCAGAGGAAAGAACAGTTTAAAAAATTATTGCTAAAAAATTATGCTGTGTGGATTTAAATATTGTTTGCGTGTTAACATGATTTGCATGTTTCCATCCTTATGTGAGACTCACTGAATGAGCTGCTTAAAAGAAGACAGTTATTTGTGCATGGCTTGACCTAAATTGTCCTTCCAATAGCACTGAGCATGTGTTTTTTTTTAGTTGCAGTAAGTAAGGAGTTGTGCTGACCACAACCCAGACACCATCAACTGTCAACCATAATAACGCAGCAAAGAGGCTGATTTATCTATAGGGACAAAGTGTTAAAGAACACTATTTTCACCCTCACTCCACTGGCTCCAACTAATAACAAACATGTGTATCTTACATGGAGGAAAAATGTTTACTTTATATTTGTGGATGTTTTCCAACCACGAGAGGAGACGTAGTGTGTGGTTTTGAATTCCTATTAGATTGCAATTACAAAAAAAATTACTTCCCTAAGACATTTCATAATAGTTTCTGCATGGACTGCTGTTTTATTACTTGTTTTTTATTACGATGTAACATGTAACATATTAAGCAGCTATACTAAATATTTTTTAATAACAATAACCAAATTACCATGTGTGATATGAAAGGGGTGACAAACCCACAGAGAATTGTTACTATGGAGCCATGAGCGTTTTAGCCACAATTAGCTTGTTGTTGTGGTTTTCCAGCACACAACTTTACTGGCAGCTGGTTTTAGCTAAAAAGTTTAAAACACCTACTGATTAACTGTCCAGCACCAAACAGCAGACAGACACAGTAAGCGACTAGCTAACATAGCACACAGGTTAAAATTTTTTTAAAACAGAGCTAAAAGGAGAGTGACTCCAAATGAATTCTAATGTATTGCTGTGTTATCTGTTAGCAACAATTTGTTAATAGAGATTTCATTTCAGTAATAAAATGAAAACTTGCATGCTGCTTCTTCTGGCAATTTCTCCTCTTTTTAAGCACATTCTCCTCCATCCAGTACCAGATGAGAAACACATTTCTTGTTGGCTCAGCTGTACCATGGTTCTTTCTTGATTGCAATTTTGCAATGAACTCATTTTTCATTTTTGACAACATAAGATCATAACACTTTGAAGTTTGTTGAAAAACATTTTGTATAAATTGCATGTTTGCAGGGTGAAATTGTCTAAGTGAAAGGCTACATTGAGGATCAAACCAATTTCTTTTAAAGTACACATGTTGGCAGGTGCATGAAAAATCCGTTCAGAACCTCTAGACTTGGCAATTTTTTATTCTATTGTCTACTTTGTTGTTCAAGATATTACCTATGACCCTCATTACAACTCCTGGTTCCATCCTATACATCTCTCTGGGAGACGTCAATCAAGCATCGTCTGCACATGCTCATGTCATTTTTTGGTCCCACTCTGCCGCTGTGCATGGATGTATTAAGAGAACATGTGGCATTAGCAGCACCTATGACTTTATCATGTGACAGCGAAAACGGGAAAAGCGGAGCAGTATGTCCTGGATGTCCCTTACCGGCTAATGTATATTTCAAGATGGCACATGAATATGGAGTGTCTACCATAGACAGTTAAAGAAATGGACAAAGTTATGCCGTTGATTTTGACGGAGACAAGTGAAAGCTATAAGAAGCACTTTTCTGGTGATAGACGAGCGTTACTGCGCGGCGGCAAACTGAGCTTGCCGACGTAGATTTGATGTGAGAAACCTGTCTGAAAGTTGTAAATTGTCTGGTAGCTGTGCAAAGAGAAATCTCAATCATTCCCAATCTTGCAGAGACGGAGAGCGTAGGTATATGTAAGGAGATAACATAGGCACAGGATAATTATTGCTAACTAAAATGCTAGTTAACATTAGTAAACACCTAATGCAAGTACTGTAGTATACGGTAATTCCTCTATGTGACAGTAAGTTGCGTGGTTATGACACAATCGTTAACCTATTTTTACTAAAACGTCTGCTACGGAGCCATAACATGAGATACAAGGTAATGGAGCCTTTTATACATTGTCGTGTTTCTTTAAAAATAAACAATGGACAAATAAAGTATTTAAATGCTTCAGATGTAAAGTTATTCGTTGTCAAAGTGACATCAAAATGAATGGCAGTCAATAGAATCCTAACGGCGGGTGAGTAGGTAGCAACAAAATAGGAGGTACGTGTTGTGGAGAGAGGCTTATCCCCTTGCATCTACCCCACTTCATGCGAATGCAAATGTAAAATTTCAAGCCAAAAGGAATATTTGGAATTGATGGTGGTGGTAAATTTTCATGAAAAAGGACAAGTTTGTAATGGGTAACACAGATTTTGATAATAAACAACTAAACACGTTACACACTGGGTCTTTAACCAAGACCAAAATTTAAGCTGAGTAACGCTAAACTTGCACTTCCCCATACATGAAGAATAAAATCTGTTTTATGTCTGTGGTACAATCCGAAAGAGACTCACGCCAATAACATGAAAGCTGATTGGCTACATACAGCTGCATGAGAATAAACTAGTTTATACACCTGTTCATAATTTCTGCTGTTGTCTTCACATTGTCAAACTTTTCAGAGAGTACACGAGAAATACTGATCTCCAAGACAATTACAG
Organism: Gymnocephalus cernua; assembly: GCA_023631565.1. NCBI lineage: Eukaryota > Metazoa > Chordata > Actinopteri > Perciformes > Percidae > Gymnocephalus > Gymnocephalus cernua. The sequence continues at coordinate 12,023,840 of CM042440.1, forward strand.
AGCCAGTCAAAGGTGAGGACAACCCACTGAACATGTGCCAAAATACACAGTTTGAATAGATATTCTTCTGTCTCAACTCACCAGCTTGCCATACCATTTACAAGAATAGTGACAATAATTAAAACATCAATTTTACTTTGTCTTTATTGACCAGTTGAACTCATAATTTGTTGTTTTTGTCCTTTCATTTCATGTTGTGGTGTAAATTGAGTATGTTGGTTTATTTCGCACAATGATGGCACTTTCCTTTTCCATCTATATGTCACGATTTCAAGTGTAGAATCCATCCAAAATGTTGGCTAAGTATTTATTATTATCACAAGAAGTATGAGACTTATACAATTATGAACATTTTGAGGATTTAAATGTGCAGTGGTTGCAGAATGGCGCCCCCTGCTGAAACATCTGCCATTCATTGCAGAACAAGAAATATTTATTTATATTCTGATATTTCTTTGAAGAATGAAAGAATATTTGCTCTTTAGATTCAGCAAAAAAAACCATAAAATGTCTTTTTCAGAGAAAAATTCCTATATCAAAGTCGTAGATGTCAGATACACTTCTAAATATGCATTTAATTAAAAGGATATTACAAGTTTTACAACTGTCACATTACAATGTGTTTAGTGGGTAATGCAGTTCAGCTCTAATCTTAATGGTAATGATAAACTTTATTGTATCGGAAGATTATATTCACTTTAGTCTTCCACAGGCATGTCAGAGGTCAGGCTCTGCTCCAGGTGTCATAAATGGGTTAAGAACCAGGATTGTCTGGCGGATGTAGCCTCTCTGACCACTGCACCTACCTGCTCCCTAAACTGACCAGTCATGTCTACTTTGCTAATCATTGCACTGGTTTCTGCTTATCAAAGTGCAGAAAAAAACAAGTGCCAAACAAGTCTATGGAATTAACCACACAGCTGATCGATGTCATTGGATATCTCATTACAAAAAGCTAGATCTATTTTCTCTGATCTACAAAAAAACATGATAAATCATCCTTTCGTGAATCACCAGGAAAACCAAATATCCATATTTTTCGTCATCGTTTTGGTCGATAAAGTTAATCAGAATAGTGTTCCGACAAAGACCTGTCTGCCATTACACCGGAAGGCACAACATGACTTCGGAGAAAATACAGAGCATTGCCTGTTCAGAGAAGAAATTTGGAGATAGAGCGCGCTGTCCTTTCAGCACCAATGTTTTACACACGGTAACAACAGTTTGCAGTGAAAAAAACAGGTTTTGGTGAAACACGTTACATTTGCTGTATTCCTGTGAAGACTGCAAGCAAGTTTAGACATTTTGAAAAAAAAGTTTTGAGGAGACTATATGTACCTCCTTTCGACTTGTGACGCTGCATTAACTTTATTTTCATAGTTCTGGTTCAGAACTATGAAAACAAAGTTAATAAAGTTTTCAGAACTTCTGAAACATGCTGACGGTGTTTTTATTACAGAGTAAACTACTCATGTCTCACGGGTCAGACAGATTTGAGGGGAGGGGGGCAATTGCACGCCCAGACTTAAAGAAAGCTGTGTAATCTGAGGAGAAATCTTCTGTAGGCTAAAACTCAAGCACGCCGTGTGTTTTAAGCAGAAACTGCAGTGCAATAACTTTTAAAACCCGTGCGTAATTGATTTTCAAAGAATGATCCTTAAACTTTGCGTGGCCTAATTGGGTTTCAATTCCCATGATGGACGTAAAGTGCGCAATGGCTCTAAATGAAGTTATGATAATCAGAAGGATATGGGCGCATTTCCACTAAGATGCCAGTATTTGCACAGTGTACTGTGCTGATTTGACATTTCATTGGAAATGTTAATGTGGAATACGCTTCCTGTAACTGCGTACAGCTCAGATAAATGCAGTAACGGAAAGGAGGGGGCGCAGAGAACTTTACACGGCGTTCAAGTGATGGTCAGTCAACTCAAGTGGACTTTCCGCTTCAAGAGTGCCAATACCGTCTTATTATTATCACGGGCACAGCGGAGTAACCCACAAGGGACAGGTCACCGCGTCTGCGAGACAGAATAAAAAGTGAGCTGGCCCGCTACTTGAGCAAGGACGCACACGGGACTTGGACCACCGGATCTTTCAGCTGTTTGTCCACTCTCTTCCGACAGTCGGCCGGTGTTCAGAGGATGACAACAGATGTTCAGCGAATACTCATATGACTTAAGAAGCTTTGATTTTTTCCTACCGAGGACCAGGCTATACGGGGACATATTTCGGACTGGACACAAGCAGAAACCTAAAGTTGCGCACAGTGCTCCATTTCCATCCTTGTTGAACGCACGCAACGCAATCACACAGTGTTGGAAAAGGCTATATCGACCTGAAGGTAATTACATTTTTATTGTTCCATCACTCATTACTTCATTTGGTCAACTAAAAACTTCATGTTGTTCATATGGGTTGCTGCTCTCACGATCATGTGTAGTATTTGTGATTTGTTCTCATTGAGATTTCCTAAATAAATAGGCTAATTAAAAAAAAACACTAATAGCCTACAGGCTAAAACACCTGTAGCATAGGCAGGCTACTACTATTTATTTATGGACCAAATACCATCCAGTGAATTGTCTCTACATCGATTTCTAAAGAATGTATAGCAAAACTGGCTATGATGCGGGTTATAAGCTAGTTTAGAGAACGAATAACGTGGAAGTGGTTGCACAAAGTTACTATAATTTTGACTATCTGATGTGTTTTTACTTGTTAAATGAATGCACATGTGAATCTCTTTAAATTAAGATGAAGCAAAACAGCAAGAACACGTGGAAAGCTTTGTGACTCACAGTCAAAGTATGGTCTGTAGATCAGCAGTTAAATACTTCACCATGTTCTCAGCGGGTCTAATGCTGATCTGGCTCATGAAATTACATCAGAATTACATCTCTCTTGCAGGTCTCCGGTTCAACTTTATTCCCCAGAAGCGTTGGAGAAGGAGTTCACTTTTTCTCTCACTTTTTCTCTCTCTCCACGGGAGCTATGAGCGGACTGCGTAAGCACGTCATTGTGCGACTGGTGCTACTGATATGCACGCTGACCGGCCACTGCGGCGTGAGCGCGCCGTCGGCGGCCCCGGCGCCTGCTGCAACCGGCCGGGGCGCGCAGCAGGACTTGATGCGGATAGTAGAGATCGTAAAACACGTGGAGGAGAGCCGGGGTCGCCACAGCGCTAAAACGGAAGCCCCGTTAACATCAAGGTCGAGGAGCTCTCCGGTGGAACCAAAGGATTTACACAACTTGAAAACAGACAGAGGGGATCAGACTGCCGGTGAGTGATGGCTTGTCGTCGGGGTGGGACCCATGTGTTCTCTCCTAAGAGGATGATGTAGCGTATAATGAAGGATGTAGGCTACTGGGATATGTCTAATATTCAGATTGCCAAGTCATTGTAGACTGATAGAACTAACACGGGATAAAGTTAAAGGGTTGTTGCACCCAAATTACCAAAAACATTTTTAACCTACCTTAAGTGCTATCTAGCCATGCTGATATTTGGTTGGAGGCAGAAATCTGAAAACCTGTCAAATTTAAACGGAAAGCATCCTGTTTCATTGTGATTTCCTGTTTCCTGGGGGTGGGGTTAATTTACAGTATAGAGTAATGTGACATATGGCCCCTGAGAAAATCAATTTAGGTAATAAGGTGTTAATTTAAGGCAGCTAAAACTTCTTTCCCATCTTCTCTCTTTCCACAGCCGTATTCCCCAGAGATCTCAGAAAGAAGGAGAAATTCCTAAAACATATGACAGGTAAGGCTACTTCTGTGTCACTGGTGCTTGAGTGTCAACAGTTAGACAATGAATGTTCTGAAAGAAACAAAGTGTTATGGGATGGATGAAGGGTGGCTGAGGCAAAAATACAAAAAACTGAACGATAACCTCACATACTGTGACTATGACTTTAAGACAGATGTTAGTGCTAGTGGCTGCAGAGCTGGAAATGTTCTCAAAGTCTGCTGTCTTCCCTTTCAGGTCCACTTTACTTCAGTCCCAAGTGCAGGAAGCACGTGTACAGACTCTACCACCACACCAGAGACTGCACTATACCTGCATGTAAGCCCTTACACGCTGAGAAATGACTCTCTTTGTCAGTCCAATGTCAAAACACGTTTTGTGTGAAAAAATATCCACTCATACGCATTGTCTCTCCGGTTCTTCTCTTCTCAGATTTCAAAAGATGTGCGCGGCTTCTCACCCGACTAGCTGGCAGCCCGCAGTGCACAGAAGGGTAGCACACAAAAGGTACTGTAATTACAAAAATATTCACATCTTATTCAAACAAATGGTTTGTGCTGTTTAAGGTTAAAGAGATGTGTAAATCATTTTGAGTGGTTCTTCTTAAAAGGGTCCATTGGTACCTACAATTTTATTTATAAATTGTATCCACCTACTCCACTATATTTCAAAGGGAAATATTGTTATAGTGACTAGTTACTTTGATGATTCATATTTTACATACTAAACATGCACACTTTATAAAAATGATGTATTGTTTGAGATTCAACTACTCAACAGTTAAGAATTGAGTTCAAATCACCTTGAGCAGCGACAGCATTAACATGCTGCTTACACATGAATGCCAATAATAATAATCCAATAATATACTACTCCAAAAGGGGCCATTCCACATTATCAGTCATTTCACTTTTGACATATTAACTCTATTTAGCTGATATGTCTGTACTTTTATGTAAGTAAAATTCTGAATGCGGGATTTTAATTTGTTTTTACATTGTGCTGTTGCTACTTTAAGACAGAATCCTGTGCAAGTAATAGCTGAAGTTCACAGTGTAAAGATCAAAATGTTCACAATGGTGATACGCGTGCCGTGTCGATACACATGTGCCTTTGCGGCAGCACAGCGAGTTTGATTTATTGAAGTTCTTTTTGTAAAGCGAATCATTTTGTCTAGTGCTACTAAGTTGGTCACAGTGCTGAATTTTACTTCCTCTTCATTGCAGGTTGAAACCAAACAAGTTTTACGCGAGAAAACAACTTGGGAAAAGGACAGTAAGAGGGAAGCCTAAAATACTCTGACCAGCCCCAACTGACATTAGGTACAGTATTGCCCTTCGGTGAGGCCTGCTCTGCTAAGGCATGGATTCCTGCCTCCCACTGCTCTGGCTGGGGCTCGATAGTTGGCTGTCACCACGAGGAAGGCAACCAGCCAACAAAACCAGACCAAGATAAAGATAGTGAAGCTGAAAAGTGGAGAAAGAAACAAGTGGCTGAGAGAAACAAACATGAGGCCAATTGTTCTGCTGGCATCCATACAGATGTTGCTAAAACAAAAAAAAAAGGGATTGCATTTTTAATTTTGTTTATTTCCTCTAAGAAAAGAGCAAAATCCAAATGTACTATTTCCGTATAACTTGCTTTCTACGATTGGTTTGCTCTGTACGAGTGTTGTGGGTTGAGCCCATCCTTTCTACTGCACTGCAGCTCTCACAGACACTTGGCATCAGTCATGGCATAGTTTCACCCACTTGTGCTCACAGTGAGAAAAAACTGAGATTAAATTATTAATTACATGAACATTTCTCTGCGTCTTTGCAAGACATGTTAAAAAAGGAAGTGGCAGTTGTAAGTCACAGCCCTCCTGTGGATCTTACTAGAGCGTGGTAAAGTTTATATTTATATATTATTTGAGTTGTCTCAAGGTTCCACTGTACAGACTACAGGCCATATGAAACAAGAGAAATATGATGTACATACTGTAAAGCAAAGCATAAGAGGAATCCACCCATCTACCATAAATTAAAGCGACCGGCATTTAAATGGTCATTAAATGTCTGTTAAATACACACATACACATATATATATATATAAATATAAATGAAATATATTTAAATAAATTATAAGATTGGTACAAATATGGTCTTTGTCTTATATTTTCTTCAACGTCCCTGTCTTGCAATGTGGAATGCTTCTGTGACTACAGATCTGGTGAATGTCCCACTGCAGTTTAGCATATTTCAGTCATAAAAACAGTTCACCAAATTATAAAACAATTTATTTCCTCACTTGACTCCATTGAACTTGTTTTAAGTTTTGAGATTTGTGTCATTTAGGTACAACCTGGTGGTTGACTGGTGGGGTTCCTTGTTTATACTTTCTGGTTCCTTTGTTTTAACCAAAAAGAAATGATGAATGTGTAAAAAAAAAAAACTGTAAAGATGAATGAATTGTGTGTAAAAATAAGTCTCTGACAGTCATACTCATTTATCTATTTTATTAATCACTTGGATTTACAGTCTACAAACTTGTCCATGCAGCATCTGTCTAAATATACACAATGTGTGGTTTGTATAACATTTACCACACTGAAACAAATGTGTTTCCTGGTCTTATAGTGACATCAACAAGAGGGTTATAGTGATGAGTGTTTGTATGAAACACTCAAAGCATTTTTGGTACATTTTTTATGGTAATCCAAAAGTTTCAGCAAAGATTGTTTAAGGTCAGATGTTGTTAAGAGTTCATCTCCAGGAATGCTTTGCAGCAACGTACACACTGTTCGTACACCTTTTCAAAGTCTTTGTCACACCCCTAAGAAATAAAACAGAAAAAAAGAGAAATTAAAATATGTTTCAGCCAAGTACTGATAGCTGAATCATTATATACATCTGTTAGATCTGTTTTGGGCTGCAACTAAACAAATATCAAATACAGCAGTAATAATAATAATAATAATAATACATTTTATTTGTAATGCGCTTTTCTTGTACCCAAAGCGCTACAGTACAGTACAAAAGTAAATAAAAGTAGTACATATGTAGGGCCTATTCTGTGGTGTGATCAGATTCTTACTTAATCATTACTATATTTTCAGTTCCCCTTCTGAGTGCAACATTGTTGTGGCGAAGGAATCAGATCCCAGACTGATGTCATCTGGCTTCAACTGTAAACTCAGTGTGAGCTTAAGCACCAAACTCAAATTTGGATAAATAGCATTTCCTCAGGGAGAAATACAGTGCCATGAGAAAGAAAGTGGACCTTTTGGAACTACCCACATTCATGCACAATTCATCCACAAAATGTAGTCTGATCTTCATCAAAGTCACTATAATAAGGCACATTATCTTTATTGTTTCATTGACAGAAGTTCAGGCCTATGATTTACCACTCAGGAAGGTCTGAGGATGTTTGTTTCCACATAAAATATGGGTGGAAAAAAGCAGTGGAGAGTAAAATGTCTCACATGTAACAAATAGATGCAGATGTAGATGATGCAGAAGACGTAAACTGTCAAGATAGACCAGGTTGAAATCACAAAAATGTGTCAAAAACAATTCCCCAGGCATTTTTGAGTAAAAGTTGGCAAATAGACTACTCTAAGGGTATTTTTTATGCTGAATCCATTTTTGCTGTTTGCCAAGCTGTATCTCTTAAGTGAAACTAAGTAGAGTGTAAAATCCAAGATGACCGCCTCATACGCAAAAAATTGAAAATTTCTCAGCACTGGCTCAAAGATAAAATGTTTTTTATTGTAATATAGCATTTATTGAGTAAAGAAAACAAACTGAATAGTCAGAACAAGTTAGTCATTCTGTCTTACAATATTTCTGGTAACCTGTTATGACCTGTTATGTGTATTTGAGTATGTCCATGTAAGAACATTAACATCATGCTGGTGGCTGCAAAATGACTATATCTTAAACCATCATCCTATCACATTATCGTAAAAGATATTCCCAGAAAGATAACAAATTACCAACACATATCACGGTAATGTGTCATACCACTAACATTAGCTCTGAACAGATAAAGGAAATAAACACAGTAAACTTGGCCTAAAATGACCTTATGAAGTTGGACATAACATTAGCTGAATAATAACTAAAACATGAACTGCATGGCATTTAAAAGTGAATGTTATTTAAACAATGGTACGACAAGATTCTCCAATATGATCACAACAAAACTAATTGCTACATTTTGCATCACTTTTCTTGCACTTGCATGCAGCAGAGCAACGCAGACGAGACCTTTTCATTTACATCGTGCACTCATACGTCTTGAGTCTGGGACTGGAGGAAGTGACATCAAGATGGGCAGCAGCGTAGAATCTTCCAGTCTCCACCCCATTGTCTCTGGCGGAGGAAGGACAGGATACCGCTTGTTTGCTTGGCGCCACAAAGCAGTTTGGTAATGTGCTCGACGGATGTGAAACAACAGTGCATCACTGGTTGGTGGTAGACTTTCTGGAGCTCGGGACTGTACAAACAGGAGTTCCCTTGCCTTGTTCACACTGGTTACATTGGGTGTGCGATATACCTTGCACACAAATAATTCAGCTTCTTTCACAACTTGGTCATCCAGTTCGCCTTGACCTATGCCTGTGAGCAGATGATGATGTTCTTTGAAAACTTTCCAGAATGTTTTCTTTCCATGTCTTAGTAGGTATGATGTTGTATCACAACCAGTCAAGGACTGAAATGCAATGATGCACTGTCATCAAGCAAAGTTGTTCCACAATTGAATGAATTGGGATATATTTCCTTTTTGTAACTATACCTGCCTTCATCCAAATCTTTGAATCTATCTTAGGAAAATGGGCCAGAAGCAGTAAAGGACATGTGTATCTCTTGCAGCAACCACAATGCTTGAGGATGGGTTTTCCATACAATGAAGAACAATTTTTGTGTCTGCTTCTTCATGGAGAGCTCTAAGGTTTTCTGTTATCACCATCAAGTCAGAGGACTCCACCCTCTCCTCAACTGTATAACCACCAGAGACAACTATGCACTTGTCAACAAATTTGGCAAATCTGCTTTGTTCTCAGGATGTGCCATGAAGTTTTCCCACTTGGGTGGAAATGGAACATCCTGGTTCTCAATCAGCCAAAGGATGGCCGCTATTCCTTGGCCACGCCTTGTCCTTGTGCCAGATTTGATTGATGTTTGATAATACCTATCAAACACAACATCTATTCTCTTGAAAGCTGTAACTGATTGAAGTACAGTGGATGTAAATGTATCAGCAAGGTCTCCAAATGTAATAGCCTTCTGTGGTTTTCCAATTGAACAGACCAGTGCTTGGCCATTGACGATCAGTGTTGCTGTTGGACCAAGGTCCTCAACTGCAACGAGGTCACTAACACTAGCAAGATGGACTGAAAGGAACTGGTCATATTTTGAGACTGTCAATATTTGATCACTCATGTTCATTGTTGAGACCATGGAAAGTCTAACCTTTGAGTTCACTTCTTGGCAGAACATGCTGGCATTCCAGTTCATGGTCACAACAGAACTCCTTGTCAATGTTGGTGGATTGTTTGAACCAGCACCTTTATCCACATCTGCAGATGTTTCACTGGACTTTGGTTGCAGCCTGGACAGCACAAGCAGTGCCAGGCCACGTGCTGTTCTGTGTTCTGGACAAGAAGCACTCTGTCAATTGCTTCTCTGCATTGAGGATCGTGAAGCTTTCCTCTACTTCAGGCTTCAAACTACACACAGCTTCCATAATGGGGATCTTATAATCTGACCAACTTCATGGGTACAATTCCACAACTGGAAATATTTTGTGTCGATTCATGGATATAGAAATTAATTCTGATGAAAAATACGATGTGTGGAAATAACTGCAGAAAGTAATAGAAACACAAAGTAGAATAAAAAACCTCTTGGATAACTCCGAACTCAATTCACAGACTTTTGATCCAAAGACTCTCACATAGATATTCTGTTTGTCCATTTGAAATCTAAGGATAAAAACAGATATTTTCATGACTACAATGAGAAATAATGCAATTATCATTGTCACATACATGTATCTTAATTCCCACCTAAATAAACTTTCTATACTTGTTAATTGATGTAAAGTTTTAAAATATGGAATTTCCTGACATTTTAGAGGTAATCTTGGAGTTTGCGCTCTACTGAGTTTCACATAAGAGATATAGCTTGGCAAACAGCAAAAATGGATTCAACAGAAAGAATACCCCTAGAAAAGTCTGTTTGACAACTTTTACTCAAAAATACCCGAGGGTGTCACATTATCTGAAAATGTACCTAGTCTAAGTAGGATAACGTGAACCCTTTGGAATTAACTACATGTATGCACAATTAAGCCATAAAATGTGATAATGTAAGTCACTGTAATAGATAAATACACTATGTAAACTAATAACACTCAAATAATTGTTTTCCTAATTGGTATATTTATTAAATAATCTCAATATCAAAAATCCAAATAGGAAATAGTGTGGGAACCCCTTCACAATTGACCTGTAAATGTGAATGCTCTATTATGTTACTGGGAATATTCTGTGAAAATAAAATACTATATTTTGTTGCAGAAACAGCTTACACATTTGGAGTAATACAAAACAAACCTTAACATCATCCTTAAATTGAAGCATGGAGTGGAGATCACCACGATTGGTAGTTGTTTAAGAGGAAGTGTCAGTCATTTAATGCATAGAAGTTGGGAGATGCAACACAAAAATGCCCCTAAACACAGGGAAATATAAACTACAAAATGTCTTAGACATAAGAAAAATAATGTTTCAGAATGGTTAGGGTCAAATGAATTGAAGACAGCCATTCATGGTCAAGACATTCCTGAAATATCAATATATAGTTAAATCTTTTGTAAGGGGAAATGGCCTAAAATTCCTCTTGGCCAATGTGGAGATGTGACCGTCACATGCAGGAAACATTTGGTTTTGATTTTACTGCTGTAAAACTTACCAAAAACAAGGGTTCACTTTCTGTTCCAACCTGACTTTGTATGTTCAAGCAAATAATTGTATGAACACACCAAAACATGTTGTTTTTATGTTACCATTTCAGGCAGAAGTAGCTTGTCCCTTTTTTGTGAATTTGAAGAAAATCAGAGCACATTTTATGAAAAAATGAAGGGAAATCCAAAAGGTTCACCTTTTCTTGGCACGCACTATACTGCCAAAAGCAGCAAGGGTACTTCTGAAATTGTAGTTTTGACGGTTCAAAGTGGTGGGCTTTACCGACATCTAGATTAGATTCTAATTCTACTTCAAACTTCAAAAATGTTCACCATCTTAGTTTAGCCTGTTAGTAGTCTTGCATTACCAGACCCATCTCCACAGCGCTGCGGTCTGGCAACAGGAGCGTACACTCCGGGATAGGAGAAAAAATGGTCAGGGGTTGTTTGCATTTCTTTAAACCAATCACAATCGTCTTTGGTGTCGCTACGCTCCAGACGCAGCGAGCATGGCTCTGCAAAATTGTCTCGGGAAGAAACTTGTTTAGGTGGAATATTTGCACCCTGCTAAATAAAACGCCACATACAATATTAAATTAAGTTAAAACTGTTCACGCAAAACAGAAACGTGAGCTATTTAAATTAGCTGGATACATGATTAAACATAATTTGCTCTTACCACTGTTATCGCCGTGCGTATTATAGCAAATCTCCACCAATCAGTCCCAAAACGTCCCAGTTAGAGAGTAAATGCCGTGAACACATTCTTTGTAAATCTTTACAATCATTCCCTGAACGAACGAAGCAGGCCTGCCTTGCTGCAAGATCCACATTTTCTTCAAAATTCGACATGCTGACAGCTAAACAGTGTAAAGGGTGCCTATATGTCACTGTAGATGATTCCAACAGCAGGACGTTAAGCAGTGTGCAGCTGCCGTTGTTGGAAAAACAACACAGACGTGGTGCGTTCACTTGAAACTAGTAAGCCTTGTGGTGCATTCAAAGTTATTGTAAAATACCCTATTACCCTATTTTTTTAAGTATCGGTTCAGGCACCGGCACCATTTTAAAAGCATGGTTTTAGCACCGGTATCGGAAAAAACCCAAACGATACCCAACCCTAATCCTGACACACTAACAGTGACTATCTGGCTCTCTTTGCTGTCATGCCATGTGGCGAGTATCCAAACCACATCAACTGTAAAGAGCATTCAATCACCCCTTTTTCTGGCAAAACGCTACCAGTAGACACACTTGTGCTGATCACCACGTGAATAAAAGTGGTGTGCAAAGCCAGAATCTGAGATAAATTATAACTGACTACAGTCCCATCAACTGTGGTCCACCACAACCTCCACATCACTGATTATTTGATGACTCTTTTAGGGTTCCACATAATGTAACTGCAGTTGGACACACATAATATTATCACAGGGCCAACAGAGCTTTGGCTACACATCTTCCATCAAAACCACTCAGGAACTTATTACTTTTTGAGCTGCATTATTAAATATACTGTATATTGACAGCATATCATTACTAATTGAACTTTCAAACCTTTACTCCCTGCACTTTGCAAAAAAAATAATAAATAAATAAATAAATTATTTGGCAGAACAAAGAACTGTGAAAAAGCAAACCAATCAGAACCATAAAAGACTTCTTATAGGGATGTCCAAGCAATTAAAATAACAGTTTCGTAAAAGTAATTTATTGTAATATGTACTGGGTAAGGATCGACCAATACTGGTTTTTCAAGGCTGATACCAATTATTAGTAGTTAATTAAACTGATAACCGATATTTTGAACCAAAATGTACAGTGAAAATTTAAATCTTTAAGTCAAAATTAAGATTTTGCAATGTTACAAACAAACTTGTTTAAATGCTTCAGGAAATTATATAATAAATTAGAAACGTTCAACATAATACACAGTAAAAGATAGTAAGATAGTGTTGTGGGCGGGACATTACACAGAGCTGTAGCGGAGCCAAAGTAGTGCATTTTTTTAATTAATTCACTTTATCAGTTATCAGGCAAATAAAACACAGATACAGATAATCTGCAAACTTCCAAAAAAAGGACAGATAATCGTCCAGGGCCGATAATTGGTCTATCTCTAGTACTGGGCACAAAAGCATATTTATGGTTAATGTTTAGCCATTTATTTAAATCAAGTTAACAAAGAACTGACAGTGCTGTCATTTCACGGTTTGTCAACTCTGTTTTGTTGTGAGAGAATGTTACACATTATATTTTTTTATTTGCGGATACAGTTCACTATGCACCATCAAACTGTTTTAAGGTTCGTTTAAAAAGCCCTGAAAACCGATTTTCGCAATCAGCTACCATGATCTAAACTTTAAGAATGAATTAAGAACAGAACAGAACTTCTCTCGCTAGCTAGAGTGCAACACTATGAATGTCTTTGAGTAGAGTCCGAACCCCGCCCTCCAGTGAAGCCATTCGGAGCAACTATAAACACTCGATTTACAAAGCAGTCGGATAACACGTGTCTACCTGATCAAGTATACCCACACTGCTTAACACTGACATGGTATATACACCATAGTCTTTTCTGCAAATACTGTACATTTACAATTGATGTCTATAGTGTCAACAAGAGCTTGAATTTTGTGTTTCCAATCTCTTCTCCAGATTGTCTATTTAGTTCATTACCACTGATTTTCCCAGTAATATATCCTCCCAATATGGGTATCATTAGGATAAAATAAGAAACCTTTGTCATTATATTACAATGAATACAACAAAATTGTGAATGCCCCTCCCAACGGAGCTTAAAATAAACTATAATGCACACATCTGTATATAATAATATAACATTCAAATCTGACATTGAAGGAATCGTCTTAATTATGATTGAAAATGCTTAACATGAGAATTTACTTGAACACTTACATAATACGGGTCTTCGATGATGAGCTGCTTCTGTGGGTCATATGAACCAAGAAGCTCAATCTTTGAATGGTGGTTTTTCACAAGTTTGGCTTTCCTGTTCAACTCACTGTAAAGACAAGAGCAAGCATGTAACTCCATGAGAACAGAAGAAAAAAATAAGAAAAAACACTGTTTTAACATGTCACCATTAGACCAGAATATAAATTAAGTAATATTATACAGTGTTTTCAGATATGATGTGGAACATCTTTCTTACCATATATGCAAAACTGCCACGTTAAAATCTTCCAAAAATGGACAGAATATAACAACCACATGACACTGACATCCATGTGATTAACTTCGCCCGAAAGTACTAACAAACAATGGTATAAGCTTAAATGAACTGAAAAGAAAGTGAACATAGCACAGTTTAAACCAATCACAAACTTAAAGTAATGCAATTCAAAAACTAAAGAAGGTCAAACAATAAACAATTTCAAAATGACAACAATGAGATAGGTTCTGTTAAAAGAAAACTAAACATGGACAAAGTGCCTTTTGTCTAAGACAGGGTCTAATTTTCTTAGTCTGGTCAGCCTAACATTTGTGGAGAAAAAAAACATTGTGGCAGAGAAAGGGTGAAAAAAAACCTGCCCAAAGAGCAAAGACGAGGCATCCAAAGAACTCAGTAAGCTGCTTACAGATCAGATCTGCCATAGGCATGTGATCTCAAAATGATCCCTAAACGTTCAAAGTATCAAAAAATATCCCTCCCCCTGACCTTTGGAAAGAGCTTAAGAAAGACTATTGCTAATTAAAAGGGAGGCATTCACCTACACGTTAGTTATAGCTCAATGTTACCACCATTTTGATGTGCACGTAAAGGGGTAGCACATATAATTAATGAAGACAGTAGACAATCTAGTTTGACCCTTTCAAGGCAAATGTGTTTTTGATCCCAGGCAACCATTAATAAGTGAGACATCACACCAGTGTTTTTAGCGACTCTGCAAGCCACGTTCACAGCAATAATAAGCACTGCTGCTGCTGTGAGCTGAAATAACCGTACCTTAAATTGTTCTCATCCATGCAGAGAATGTAGTCAAAGCTCATGAAATCATCCTTGGTTACCTGGAAGTAAAGGAGAAATACAGGACAAAACAAGTATTACTTCTGGCTCTGTGTGGGAACACCGTACAATTCAATGGTACAAAAATGGAGTAATGTTATACAGTACTTTTTCTGATGCCATTTAGATATGAGGTGGAACATCTATCTCATCCTATATGCAGAGCTATTACGTTACATACTTCTAATGATGAACAGGTTATATACATCTTATGATAATGACATCCATGGGAATAACTTCCTCCCAAAGCATTAACAAACAATGGTATAAGCTTTTGTTTATACCTTCAGAGAGGGTTCAGTGACATGCAGTAAAAATCA
>CM042440.1:12713891-12741391 GCA_023631565.1 Gymnocephalus cernua
CGTTTGACATTCTTTACATTTCTGTCTGCAGAATTTCATAAAACACATTGTATTGGGGAAAAAAAAAAAGTTCAGCATGACATTTGCACATAATATTTCAACCTTATTTTCCTGTTGCTCACCTATGTTTGGATGCCGTGTTGTGCCATGAGGAGCGCCGGTTTGAAGACCGTGGAGAACCGGGCTATCAAAGGGGGACGCCGGCCAAGATCCACCCACGTTCGGGCTTATGTAGGTCGGGTAGGGGCTGTGATATGGCCCGCTGAGGCTCCGCGCGCCGTAGTGCTCCCTCCCGTTGGCAGAGATGTTTAACGGGCTGCTGTAAGAAGCCGTCTCCCGGACGGTGGCCACCCCGGAGGACAGAGGCGGGCTGGTGGAGAAGGCGAAGCGCGGAGACGCCGGGGAGTGGTTGTACGAGGGCACCGAGTCGGAGCACGACTGAGCCCAGGCAGAGTGGCTCGACACGGGGCTGCTCTGCTGCGACGCACCGGGCGTCTGGAGGTAGGGCAGCGCCGGGATCATGGGGGTGACGACCCGTGTAGTGGGCACATAAACCGGAGAGGTGCCCGCCGAGGCGTTGTGCAGAAATCCGGCCTCATAGGAAGAGGGTCCGTGGTTGGTTGTCATTATGCCCTGATACATATCCTCTCCTTGAAGCTGTACATCCGTGTTGATAAAAGGGATGTTAGTGTGGATGCAGTCACACACAGGACTAGGAGTAGGCTAGCCTATTATTAACGCAAAATAGGCTATAGTTTAATATAATCCGCAAAGCTCTCTCGTCCTTAATACAATTAGATCTGCTAAGAAGTGAAGCAGCATTCAGAAAAATAAGAATAAAACTGAGAGAGAGGACATGAGAGAGGAGGAGGAGGAGTGAGAGACTTTTGTGATCAAGATCCAGCTGTTATCATCTCTCTCTCTCTCTCTCTCTCTCTCTCTCTCTCTCTCTCTCTCTCTCTCTCTCTCTCTCTCTCTCTCTCTCTCTCTCTCTCTCTCTTCAAGCCAACACAAATATATGTCAAAATGACTTTATAATGAAACCTAATGACTTAATAAAAAATTCGACCAACCAAATTTTAGGATATTTTATTCTCGATATCTGAAGTGACTTTGCATTATAAATGGTAACCCGACTTAAAAAACAAGCCTATAAAAGCCTTTAAAATGTCATTCGTAAATATCCTCCCTGCTAAGTTCGATAAAACAGCGTTTTTGTTTGTGTTTTCTTTTTGTAGATTGTGGTGATAATTTTAACACAAAATGTGTGATTTATACGAATAACGTTTTCAGTATTGTTGGTCTTGTTGGTCTTCCCTGTTACAGACACACATAATAGCAGATCATAAACCATTTCAAAATGTCTGTGAATAAAATCATTTTTTAACATTAAAGCAACTTTTATTAAAGTCCCTGAGTTGCTTCCAAACCCAAAGCTAAATCCTCCATTCAATCAATACCAACTCGCTTTAACATTTGTCAAAACAAAATTCGTAACTTAATATGAAAAACGCAGCAGCCTAGGTCTAAATTGTTTGTTTCATTTGCCCATTAAAACGACCCCAGTCTTTTATTACATTGTGATTGGTGCATGGTTAATTTCCGAGTAGGCCTATAGGCTAATCTTTTCGAGGAAATCACCACCATATTCTGTCTGTAGTGCTTATAGTGATCTCTTTTTTCCCCTGCGATATCTAAAGTAGGCTAATAATAGGCTATCTAGGTCTACACATCATAATCACATGCGTATTCTTTTTCTGCAAACGTATGTAAATATGTCTCCTGTGTTGTCTGTGTAAATTAAAATAAATCCAGTTAAAAACGTATTAGCCTGGTGATATTTGGCATGTATTTCGCAGCAGTGTGCTGCTTTGCAAGCTCAAAACAAAGTTTGATTATTCTGGTAAACGATGAAGATATTTTAAAGTTGATCAACACGTAGTGGCCATTATTATTAATTATTATTAAAATATATGTAACTGTGCACTTGATATATCAAGTCTCCCAAAGGTATCCGTTATGATAGACACAATATACTAGCAGTGACCGAGGGGGGTCTAACAGAACATTGATTTGATTATGACTTCTTGGCTTCCATTAATGTGCTGACTTGCCATTTACATTTCCAATAAGCAACACTAAGGCCTATACTCTTTTTTGTCTTTATGACAAAAATGAAAAATTGTGCTGGATGCTTGACGCGCCTGTAGTCGGAAGTCCCGGGCTGTTGTTGTCCTCATGGGTACAGATTTATACCTGTCATCAACACCAGTCAACGTAAACACACGAGGCCATTTCATTGTGTAGCCACTTCCCACAAGACAGCCTCACTGAGTTATGTGGCTCTATGAGGCTGCCAATACAGTCCAGTGTGTGCGTGTGCGTGTGTGTGTGTGTGTGTGTGTGTGTGTGTGTGTGTGTGTGTGTGTGTGTGTGTGTGTGTGTGTGTGTGTATGTGTGTGTGTGTGTGTGTGTGTGTGTGTGTGTGTGTATGTGTGTGTGTGAGAGAGAGAGAGAGAGAGAGAGAGAGAGAGGGGTAAGAGGGTGCAGTTTCATTATTTATGTTGCCCTCTAGTAAAAGGAACATGTTTAACTTTTATATCCATAAGAGGAAATTCACTATGTTGTACATTATCTGATTAGAAGGCAATCATATGAATATATGAATATATATGAGCGTAGTTATCTACACTTGGTTGCATCTGAAACAAAACATTCATTATGACTCCATTTCATTTAAGTGCCTCAGTGAGCATGGGCATTAGCAGGTCCCTGGAACTGGTAAACCTAAATGGAATGCAGCCATCATTAACTGAAATTAATTACACATGTGGTTTTCCTGCTACTACAAGTTAAACATGTCTACTGTAAAATCTATCTAAAAAATATTTATAAACGTGATACAGTATGTTCCTTTGTGGAGTTCAGCAAATCAATCAAAAGCTCAAAGTTTCTTGAAAAGCGGCACAAGGCACAAACTTCTGAAAATAACCATCATCGCAACAGTGCTTTCATCCCAGGTGTTCATACAGGTGTTCTCCTGTGGCCCCTTGGCTCATTGACTAAGGGACAACATGTAAATTGACTTTGGTGAAATGCATAAAATTGCATAATTCATGTCCAATATTTTTACATGGTCCCTTACAAATAAATCATTTTAGAATAGAAAAGAAAAGAAAGCCCCACATTAATGTAACAGGTGCAGCTAAACATGTTCATCAAGCAGCTCTGCTCTAATCAGGTAACCTTATTGAAAGACCTATGTGGGTGTATCATGCAACTGCAGGCACTCCAAAAGAGTACTCCACTGATTTAGCATTACACTTCTGTAACATTGTTAGACTCACGATGGACAGATTAAAAAAAATCCAAATGAATGCACAGAACCTTTTTATTCCGCGCATTTTTCTTTGTTGTCATACCTGCTGACTACATTACCCACAATTTAACTCATTGGGTCAGAGATTCAAGTGTGTCATGCTAGGAGTAGAGACACACTCTGAGCCGCTAGCCTGCATGAGGAGCGAGCTACAGGGGTCTGGTTAGCTCAGTTCTTTCTTCATCCTCAACTGACGCTGATTCGATTGACATCATTTGAGGACATCGATCAGATTTCCAAAAGCTCAAAAGAAAACCACAAAAAACTTTATACAACTTTTCACATATGCTGTAGTACTCCCCAAGTCCTGTTACTGTAACAGACTTTGATGTGTAAAATTGGTGACGTTTCCTTTTACATGTAAATGGCTAAAACAAAACACAATCTATCTATCTGTACATCTGTGAGCCTTATACAATAACCTATAACCAGATACAGCAGTATTGATTCACTGCCACCCACCCTCTCTTGTAGAAGTCAAGGCAAATAGAGCAAAATTGTCTGAATGGAAATGGGGAACTGTCATCAATGTGTAACTGCAGGCTGATAACGGAACCACCAATTGGTGGCTAATAATATCAAGGCGTAGGCCGCTGTTAGCCTGGGAGGGCTTAAAGTAGCACCAAAGTGATTCATGCGTCTATGGTTCCAGTTAATGTATAGAGGTTCAATCTGTGTTTCTGTTAGTTTTGCATGTTGTACAAGAAGTTTGTTGGGCAAAATAAGTCCCCCTTTTTAGCAGCAAGGCTACCTCTATAGGCTACTACAGTACAGTGTAATCACTATATATATATATATATATATATAGGGTGAAACGTTTTCAAAAATACCCAAAAATCAAACAGAGTTCATCCTCTTTTCTGTTATTGTACAGTACAGTGTGTGTTTTGGTTTGCACATGTCAGGCTATATCACTGACAGTGACAGAGGCCAGAGCCCAGAGAGAGAGAGAGAGAGAGTGTGTGTGTGTATGTGTGTGTGTGTGTGTGTGTGTGTGTGTGTGTGTGTGTGTGTGTGTGTGTGTGTGTGTGTGTGTGTGTGTGTGTGTGTGTGTGTGTGTGTGTGTGTGTGTTTCAGTGTGTATGAATGAGGAGGTGTTAGGTGAGGCACTAGATAGAGATGCTGGTATGTGGCAGACAGCAGACTGTTGCTGAGGAAGGGTGTGTGTGTGTGTGTGTGTGTGTGTGTGTGTGTGTGTGTGTGTGTGTGTGTGTGTGTGTGTGTGTGTGTGTGTGTGCATGTGTGCGTGCGTGCATGCATGTATGTGTGTGTGTGTGTGTGTGTGTGTGTGTGTGTGTGTGTGTGTGTGTGTGTGTGTGTGTGTGTGTGTGTGTGTGTGTGTGTGTCTGTGTGTGTGTGTTCAAACCAGGCACCAGGAAAACTGTCCCCGGCTTGGCTGGGGCAGAGATTCAATCATTTGGGGTCGGTGACTTACTTTGGCCCTTCGGCCCTTCTTCCTTGCACACACAAACGTGCGCACACAGACACGCACACACACTGAGGCTAGTAGACTCCTGGCTCCAGGAAGAATACTTCAAATGGAGACGCAGGAAAAGCCAGGAGGCAGAATACCCTGTCAATATAGCAAACAGAGGCCAGGGAAACACACACATAATCTTCTTCATTAGCATGCTGTTTTGCAAAGTAAGCAGAAAGTATTAATTCTTGTCTGCATCTGTTCCTGCTGAAGTCACCATGTTTTATCTGATCATGATCCACAGCAGTGCTAATCAATGTTAACTCTTTGTCTGTCAAATGGGCTCATAAACACCTCTGATTATGTCTGATGACTCTAAGTCCTTTTTTTGCCATTGAGAACGAGCTAGCATGCTACGGTTAGCCACCTCGTCTCGGCTACTGACGTAAAAAGCCCTGCCGATTTTGAACAGCTCACCTGTTGAGACTGAAGGCAGGAATCATTCAGAAACCCGTATCTCGCTCAAAACAGCATGGATGTTTTTTTTTCCAAGTTTGTATGCGTGTGGAAGCACCAGAGACACAAAATAAAATCCCAGAAAAAGTGATTTTTTTAATATATATATATATGGGCACTTTAATGTAACTGTAAATGTAATTTGGCCTGTTAGTTGCGAATGGGACTGTCCCCTGGTGTCAGGCTTCTCGCCGCTTCTCAAAATGGTTTTGTTTCCATTGCTATTTTTATTCATCGCTGTACTTCTACAGGATTATTTGTTTGACTGCTGTGCTCTGCTGCTGTGACTTTGCCTGACTACCACTGCACTTATCAAAACTTTAAATGTATTCTCTGAGTGTCTGTGGTCGTTTCCCTAGCCACTAACTTCAGTTGATATCATATATATCCCACAAAAGCAACACATTTATGTATCATATTGTGTGCTGTGTGCATTCACTGTGTTAAGCATTTGTTCACTTTTGGGGGTTTAAGCTTTATTGATATTTTGGTTAAGCTTGGGTAAGTAATTTAGTTAAATTAAGGTTTTTATCAGGGCATTTCTGGTTGTGTCTATACAGTCCACATCGTGTTGTGAGTGTGTGGATTTGTGTTATTATGTATGTATATTATGTTATGCTTGATTAAGTGTTTGACCAGGTAAGGTCAGGGAGTCACACTCGGGGAGACACAAGTCTGCCAAGCAAGACACCTGGGCTTCAGCAACACAAATCATCTCACACACACACACACACGCACGCACGCACGCATGCACGCACGCATGCACGCATGCACGCACGCACGTACGCACGTACGCACGCACGCACACACACCTTTAACCAGGACTGTTTTTTAGTTTTTCAATAAATTATTAACTCCTCAGTTGCAGGTTCTCGTACGTGACAGGCTCAAGTGCTGAATTGGTCTCTTGGTTCACACTGTTTGAAGAGCAGCGCAAACACATCACACAACACTCAATTACAGATGATAAGAATTCAATTATCAAAACCTCTTTTGTTCTGATAGTCTCCGCTGTTTGTAAAGTTACTTAACCAACTCACCAGCACAAACGTTTGAATATTTCTTTGACGCTGGTAATGCTAATATTTAAAATTCCACTCCAGGGTGTTGCTTGCCCAAATTCCAGCTATTAATTTGAGCGAAGTCCTAAGGGAGTTCAGCGAGTGACTCGTTACAATCAGGTTAGTGTTGCGCAGATGGCCCATTGTGCAAAATCCAAAACTGACCACTCATATTGGCCAGATATCTTACTGACAGCCTCATAGAGGATGCCCCATGATACCCACAGTGTGTGTGCATGTTTGTGTGTTTTTGTGAGCTAAGTGTATTTTTAGCAATGGAGACTCAGGGATCCCAGGACCTCTCCCTGTGATAAGCATTGACCAAAGTCCGCAGGCTAGCAAAGGCCTGAAGAGAAAATAGGGACACACACACACACACACACACACACACACACACACACACACAAATGCAAAGACAGTGTTTAATATGCTAATATGGAGGTTAGTTGCAGAGAGAAAGCTGTTTGTTTGTATGTGGAGGGGCAAGTTAGGGGTAAGATTCAGGTTAGGTAAAGGTGAGGTGACATCATCAAAACAATGGATTCTGGTGTCTTTGAAGAGTTCGTGTAGAGTTCACGCAGAGAGGGTTAAAGAGGTGTCAGTGCAGCTAACGTGGTGCAAGAAGATGCAGAGTGGGATGGAAAAAGAGTGAGAGAAGGATGGAGGATTGAAAAGTGTGCAAACTTTTCATCAGTGTCAAAAACTTTCTTCTGCTGTCAGTCAAAAGCATGCTCCTCCTAATCTCAAAACACTTTGAGAGAAAACAAGAACAAAACGAGGAAGCCAGAGGAGAAAAGGTGCCTCAATCCATTTGATGGTCGTTGCGCACATGCCCAATAGCAGCAGGAATATATTTTTGTTTAGACAAGGAGAGGAGGGGTGGTGGAGGAGAAACGTTTACCAAATTGGTTGCATCTGAAAAAAAAGAAGTTAAAAGTGGAGAGAAAAGGAGGGAATGTCAGAGAGGAGGAGAACGGAGAAGCCACCAGACAGGAGGAGCAGTGGAAAACAAAAGAGGCTCCACACTCTGCTCCGTCTTATCTGTCTGAGGGTCTTATCCACCACTGGCTCTGTTAGTGTAACCCCATTCGTTACCTCCCTCCCTTTCGCCGGCAGTTCTTCTTCCACCTCATCCCTCCATCTGCCCCCCTCCCCCTCCTGCCCGTAGCCTACTGCTTTCTGTGGACCCCGTTATCAGGCCAGGGCTGACGTCAGGGGGGCCCGCTGGTGCTGGGGGGCCGGAGACGGAGGCTGATAGCGCGGCAGAGGCCGCCTCCACACAGGCTGTGGGAACTATACGGACCCTGCCCACCTTGACCCAGCGGCCCCGCACGTCCACCACAAAAACACACACAGAGGTGAGGATATACGGTTAAGTCATTAAAAAAGCACATACTTTTTGTGTGTTTATACAATTAAAAGCTTACACACTGTGGGTATTTTTTAAGCTGAGACCCTGGCAATTGTTATATTTGACTAATTTTAGGCCAATAATATTACAATGAATGTTAAATAAATCAAGGCTTCAGTATTTCTCCTTTAGAATTTAATTTCCGCCGCTGATTGCTATAAAACATTAACCTTCATTTTCTTTTCTTTTTTCTTTTTACAAAAATCATAAATGAACAGCTCATCGAATAATTAAAAGATGCATAGGGTCACTCATGACCTGAGCATAACTAAAATCCTGACTACGGCCCTGACACTGATTCATGTGTACCTCACCAGCCAGGCGTTGCACCAGCACAGCTGGTAAATCTTGCCCATTTATAAAAAGGGGAACAAATGCACATCTAAATGCATACATAACCATCTGCATGTGTGCATATTATGTTCACAGTTTGCTATTAGAAGCATCTTTCATATGCATAGACTCTGTGGTCTCTTTGCACCTAAAATAAACACAAGTGTCTCATCCACAGCAGATACAAATTGTGCAGTTACAGTAATGAGCTGTTTCCTATTAAAATTCCCAACTGCTGAACATCTCAATAGAAGGATCTTCTCATCCACTTCCATAAAAATAGCATAGTCTTTTTGCATCAAATATGTCCCAAGGTAGCAATGTTACTTTACTTTGTTATCTCCCATCATGTTTGTTGCAATATCGCAGCAGTGACTGAGTTGCAGTGAACAAAAATGAAGTGCAAAAAGTTCGGGGAATCCCTTTATGCGTTATAAATTACACGTTTTCAACCTCACTCCTAAGAAATCAATTCCCTAAGCACCCTGATTAAACTGTATATGACAGATATTATTAGTCATTTCATATAAAGATAAAGCTGACATTTGTCAGCCCATGTATCTCCATAAAAGACAGTGCAGCTGAAGTGCAGTTGACAGATTATGATGTCAGGGTTGGTTTTAGTCCATGAGACATGAATTCACTGGAGGACAAATCAGGGAATTAATTGCCTGTGACTAGGTTAAGGAGACACTTAGCCCTGAGTGGTGGAATGGCTATTGTCATGCCAAAAAAATATCATCTGTAAAAGCTGTGTGTGTGTGTGTGTGTGTGTGTGTGTGTGTGTGTGTGTGTGTGTGTGTGTGTGTGTGTGTGTGTGTGTGTGTGTGTGTGTGTGTGTGTGTGTGTGTGTGTGTGTGTGTTGGTACAGGTCAACAGGTGCAAGTTGATCTGAGGGGAGTGAGTGGAGCGTGGAGGCCGCAGCAGATGAGTTTGGAAAGTTTCACATCATTAGTTGCAGGTGCAGCACTCCCAACATGTGTAAACACACTCTCACACAGACACACGCGGAACTCATGTCATCTAAACCTTGTTAATTATCATCCCTTAACACCAGTATACCCACTGAAACCACCCAACTCAACCCTATTCCGCTATTCATCTGTGGTTTGACTCATTTACCAGAATGGGAGTGAAATGAACCATCAATCTGCCAGTTACACAGAAATATATTTCCACATACTGTACGTGTGTCTAAGATGTTTTTCGGAGATGGATCTGTCGGATGGGGAGTGGAGACACACTTATCAGTGTGTTGTCCTCGATAAGGCGGAGAAGATTTGTAACGGTTGCAGTGTGTGTCTATTGCTCTCTCACTTACTCTGACCTCTTCTCGGCCGAGCAAGTAGGAGGAAGAAAAGAGTGGCCTTGACAGAGCGAGAGGAGGGGTGAGATGTAAAATAAGAATCAGAGAAAGAATGAGGCCGTTGTTTCTGAGTTGTTTATTTCTTCTCCTCCACCTTTCGCTGTCATTTTCTCTTACTCTTTGTCAAACACACACTCCCTAAATTTCACCAGTGGTTGCGGTGTCCTTGGGTGTAAATAACTATCAAATTTAAGAGGGGAAAAAAACAAAAGGTGAACTTAAGGTGCACTCTAAAAAAGAGTTTTGTGCATGGGAACAAGAATAAAATGCAACTTGCTAAAGATGACACTGGCAACAGCTTGTGCTGTGGATGCTCTATGAGTTCAAAATGAAGAAATGATTCGTAATATAGTGGCATTGTCAACAAGTGCACGGAAAAATATGTAGAGGGCATTTTTATGAAATTGTTTTAGTTGGGTCAGAACATTGAAGTCAATACACAAGTGACTAAAGATGCAGTTGTTGTAGTGGTCGGTGTAGGACATGGCACCAACAGGGTGCAAGTTTGTGGCAAGTTCATTCTCAAGTTTGCTGTACAAAGCAAAATTAGAGCCAATTACATTATAACTGACTACTATGTCCTGAAATAACAACAAAGATGAGTGTAATGGGGTGTAGTAAATTGAACCACTTTACATGACATTGAATGATAACACCTTTCACTTTCAATTTCCATAGTAAGGTTAAAGAGGGACTTGATGACTTGATCTCTCAGTCATTCAGCACTCAGCCATAATGGTTTTTGTTTTGCGTGTCTCAAGTCAGATTCATGCCACTCCATATCCCAAATTTGCATTTTCCGTCTAAAGTTGCAAGATAGCAGAGAACACAAACCACATCACATATTCTACGTCTTTTTTGCACAATAGTCAAGATTTGTATGTACATAGCCTGCATACTAATTGTGTATGTGGTTATTGGGAAGGGTGTGTTTGAACAGAGATTGTAAATGGATCACAAAGAGAAATGAAGTGGGGGGTTTTTACTTTGCATTTGATTATCAAGTCATCAATCAGAGGCAGTAAGCATCATAAGATCAGTTTCCAACTAACAGTGTATCGTCTCCTCTGCTCTCTTTGTTGTCGGCCACGTTGCCTGTCTCTGTGCCCGCCTCTCTGCCCTCTGGGTGACATGATAAGCGCGGGCCTCATTAGTCTTTTTAATTGGTCCAGAAAAGTTGTAGTGAGCCAGTCTGTGGTCTGGCCACATGCCAGGCTAAAGTAAACCAACCCAATGGAAACACTGTACAGGCCAACCAGCAGATCACAGAGTGCAACATGGAGCCTGCAAAAGGCAGCTTTTGATTTAGACAAAAACAAATGGGGGATTCATAGTATATAGTGAGGTGTCTTGCTGAAAGAATAGAAACATTTGAGCTTGTAAAATATTTCTCATGGACCTGCTTTGTTAGATTTGTAAAAATCACACAAGGAGTCGATTTCTAAACACATCTACTCCCTTCACTTAACAGCTTGTTGGCCTTCTCTTGTGCCCACACAACTTTGACCGATCTCAATAGTGGCAAATTATTTAAAACACTTTTTCATCAGCAGTTTTATTTTTATTTCCAAGATAAGTGCAAAACAGAACAATCTCTAAGTGTGACATTTAGCTTTCTGAGGCCTTTACTTTGTTTTTGTTCTTTGTTAAAGATAAATACAAAAGAAATATATTTTAATGATTTTATTGCTAATATTTCGAACTTGTGTTTACTACTTTTTACTCTTTTTTTTGTTGCTTTTCTGGAACTGTGCATGTGTGAATCGTTGAGCATGTGTGTGTGTGCACTGTGGCGTCTATAGCTTGCGGGGAATCCATCAAAGCTTATCATTATAAGTAAACATGACAGAGTGGACAAAATGTCTTGTGCGCCGCCGGACCTACTATCTAACCACAAGCCATATCTGTGATGATGGACTGATGTGGCGCTGGCTTGGACTAACCAGAGTCTGAGTGTGAGAGTGGGAGTGTATGTATGAGTGCATGGACACACACACACACACACACACACACACACACACACACACACACACACACACACACACACACACACACACACACACACACACAAGAACACACACATCAAAAGGCGTACACATGTAAACACTCAGTAAGCACACACTCAAGTTACCTTCAACATGGCCCTTATATCTTTTGCCTCTCACTAGAATACTACCTATGCAGCACATGAAAAGTTGACTTATCACACAATCATAAATGAGCAGGCACAGTCACAATTCATATAGGAATTTATAGCTGTTATTTATCGGCCAGTGTTTGCTGGGGCTCATAGTTTCACCTATGAGTTGAGACTGTGTTTTTTCTTCTGAAAAGAGATGGTTACTGTATAGGACAAGCCTCTTTTTTATGGCAGATGAGATCAGACGAGAGTTAAGGAGTGCTAAGGGAGATTTATTAGTGATGTTAGCTAATAGTTCATGATCTGTACTCATTATCATGGCTTCCCTAAGTGTGAGAATATAGACCTTTTTTATCATGAATTGTGGTATGTCAAGGAAGGTTATAAAATTCAGAAAATGAACATATGTCTTTACACTGTTAGATTTGTAGACCTTTCTTGCATGTGACGTTTCTTGCATGTGTGCGTTGAGGTCAGCCTGTGTTCCTCTGCTTGTTACAACACCACTGATAAGCAGGGTAAACAACCATGCACTGTTTGCTCCCCTACCATGGTGTGTGTGTGTGTGTGTGTGTGTGTGTGTGTGTGTGTGTGTGTGTGTGTGTGTGTGTGTGTGTGTGTGTGTGTGTGTGTGTGTGTGTGTGTGTGTGTGTGTGTGTGTGTGTGTGTGATATTGTGCTTACAGTAATGTCCATCCCTCCTTCAGGTTTCCTACACCGTCTACTCCTTCCTCAAGGTGTGGCTCCTGCACTGTCTGGACGTCTGCACTGTCTAGAGCTTTATAAGAACGAAAGCCTGACATTGATAACCTTTCCCCTGCCATTCGGTTCCTGGGTCAAAGGTCATAGCTGCAGTGCATCAGCTGACTTGGCAGATTGACAGTGGGTGTAGTGGCACTGGAGTATGGAGCCGCTTCAAGCCATGTCTCCATCACTTTCATTCTCTCTCTGTCTTTGTTAACTTACTGGTGCAAGTGGCCAGTGTGTGTGTGTGTGTGTGTGTGTGTGTGTGTGTGTGTGTGTGTGTGTGTGTGTGTGTGTGTGTGTGTGCGTGTGCGTGTGCGTGTGCGTGTGCGTGTGTGTGTGTGTGGTGGGTCATTAACCTATAGAAGGTGGTCTTTCACTCACTCTGGACTCTCCTAGACCACCAACGGAGTGATAAATTTGTCTCCATTACATTTAAACTATTGCAGATTGCTGCGCCATATACACGTTTAAACGTTTAAGTTCTTAGTAACATGCTGCCTACTATCAGACACTTTCTTGCCAAGAGTTAGATGAAAATACCATTATCATGTCTGTATGATAGATATGAAGTTACAATCAGCAGCCAGTTACAGTAGCTTAGCTTAGCACAAAGACTGGAAAAAAGGGGAAACAGCTCTAAAGCTCACTTATGTACATGTTATTGCTCATTTATAAGAACATGTAATAACGACAATTGTGGTTGGTTGGTGTTTATTTTACACTTTAGCTAGCTGTTTCCCCCAGTCTGTATGGTGAGCTAAGCTAACTAGCTTCACATTTCTCATATTTACAGACATGAGAGTGATATTGTTCTTTTCATCTCGGCAAGGAAGCAAATAGGCATATTTCCCAAAATAGCAAACCCTTCCTTTAAAACATAGGTCATGTTTTAGCTAGTAAAGACCTGTAACCTAAAATCAGTTGCTAGGAAACATTTGTTAGCAACTCTGTTTTTTTGTCATTCAATTATAAGCATGACGTTTAGTAATTTGATGTACAATGTGTAGTTTTTGTGAAATGTTATTCAAAAATAGTTGTTATTAAACAGCATTTTAATCAAGTGTCATGTCAGCTGTGTCAACCATATCCCAATACCTCTTATACTCTTCAACCTAAACTCATAATATATTAGCAAGCTGACATAATATTACACTTCTTCTTAAGGTTCTTAAGTGGGACTCTCAATACTGATGGGAAATAACAACTCTCTCTCAAAGATTTATTGTCCTGTCAGTATTTACATCTTCCAATAAACATGCAGATAAAAATATTGTCAGATGGAAGATTTTCTTAAATATAGCTGCATTTTCTTCACAAGTTTGGTTCATTATAATGAATTACGACTCTCATAATTCCTATCAATTATCATTTGTGTGACATATCCTTTTTCAGTGTTTAGGTTTTGCAGCTTCTTGCTGCCACGGCGTTCTTGAAGTTATCAGTGCTTGTAGTCTAAGCTGGAAGGGTATGACGTCTGAGTAAAATGATTTTAAATCTCTCCAAGGCCTGTGCTGGGTCAGACCTTTGTGACCACAACAGTTTAAAAAGATACAAGCTAGATAGTATTTTTATTAGCACTGACTAAGCAAAACAAGACACTGGATAAAATGAGAAAGGATTGCTAATGCCACTCTGTATACAAATCTTATTCCAACACCAGACACAATTAAAATGTGATTATAACAAGTTGTAAATATAGACTAAATATGGTGTTATTAGTTGGTACATACAAAAACACATATGCATTCTCAATAACACAAATACAAACATGCAGTGTGCTACAAATGTGCTTCATCTTTTATTTAGTTCCTTTCCTTTTTCTCATTTTCTGTTCCTCTGCAACATAAATTTCTATGTGCGCTTTTGTTTGTGTGTGTGTGTGTGTGTGTGTGTGTGTGTGTGTGTGTGTGTGTGTGTGTGTGCGTGCGTGCCTGCGTGCATGCGTGTGTGGCAGTAATATTAACACAAAAAAACAGACACTGTAATGCTACCAAGCTGTTTGTGGGCCCTGATGGGACAGTACCATAAAAATTCTAACATCAGTGGCTGAAATGAGACTACCTGTGTACTGTTCAGATCTTATATGACAGAGAGACCAGGGATGCTGTAGCTTTGATGGACTTAGACTAAGAGTATATAGCCTGCTGTCTGAGAGCCACATCTTGAAAACATTACATACTAGAGAGTCAAAAGTTTACTCAAGCTCATCCTTGGCTTTTTTTTTTTCTTTGTGCTTAAAATTCTCGGTCTGCCAAAAACGTGATTTCCTTTTTTATCTTTGTGCTTTCGTGTCTGACTTTATTTTAAAGAAGGTGGACGGAGACATTTTGGGAGGTAATCATGGCTGTCTCATGAGTTGTTTAGTCACATGAAGGTTTTGATGGTCTTGAAGGGGGACGATGATACCCAGAGCCCTGGGGTCCATGCCAACACAAACCCTGCTCCCAACCAAACAGTCCCCCACAATCCTTTGCTCCAAGCGGGGTTAGGGAGAGAAGGGGGTGGAGAGGAGCAGTACAGGATGGAGGAGGGACACACCGGCGCCATGGCGATCCCTAAGACAACTTATCTCCTCTCTCACAATGATAGCGCCTGTCAAAATAGCTGCCAAGATACATAGCCAGCCAGGAACTGGTTAACTCCTGCCACGTCCAATCAGAACGCCTGCAGCCAGGGTCTCTGTCTTTCCCCACCTTAGGGGGCTCTCGAGAACCAAGCTCCACAAACACACATTATCTTGGCCTCATTGCTCTCTATCTTAAGCAGGATCAGTTCAACTAAGCTTTATTGGATAGTGTGACAGGAAATTGTCACTACATGACATCTAAATTATATTCAAATTAATGTTATAAATTTGTAATGAATATTTGACTTGAAGTGGTACGTCAGTGAAGTTATTATACAAAACGTTAAAAGACATTTAATTTCAACTTGAATGTTGTTTTTGTTCTTTTAAGCTAGTAAAGACAAAGAAACTAGAAGTAGCCTACCGTCTCGAGGTTGTATGCCTCCGCCAACCAATCAAGTTGCAGTTTACATCCATGTCTGTCCAGACTCATAGTGAAGGCTTTAGAATTTAATTAAAAAAAAAATATGAAGTGTATTTTTTGGCTAAATGGAAGTAATCACTATATTGACGTGTATGATTCCAGATGATCCAGATGATCACCTGAAGCTCAATATCAACTAAACCAGAGGATGGACTGGACTAGACTCACAACACTGACACCCTCTTCAGGAAGGGACAGAGCAGGCTGTTCTTCCTGAGGAGATTGAGATCCTTTAGTGTGCAGCAGGCTCCTGCAGATCTTATATCGGTCTGTAGCCAGTGCTCTGTTCTTTGCAGTGGTGTGCTGGGGGGGGGGGGGGGGGGGGGGGGGGCATCAAGGCTTGGAGGTCAGCAGTCTCAACAAGCCGTTAAGGAAGGACGGTGTGGAGGAAGTGGCGGAGAGGATGATGAGAACTTTGTTTTTGCACCTTTTGGATATAAAATCTCATCACTTCATCATTTTACACTATTAGACATATTGTAGGTTTGACATTTTGAATAATTAGCGTGAGTTATGGCCAAAAGTGTGTTTTGTGAGGTCACAGTGCCTTTGACCTTTGACCTTATGAAAACATATTCTTCAACATTATGACAGATGGTTTTAATATGTAATATAGTGTATGGGCAGTTCTATAGGCTAGTACAAAATGCCCTCTTTCACATTTTGCAGACGTCTGTTTCTTGTACCATTTGTTGTGAACTGTCGCCTCCAAGCGGTTTAAATGATAAATAGCTCAAAGTCAAGTGAACGTGCATGTATCTCATGCTTGGGCTCCCTATCTATGCTTGGGTTCCCAACGTGCATGGGAGTCGATACTGTCCTATAGAGGTTTTTCAGGAATTAGGCTAATTAATTTTTTTCAGGTTAAACTGTTGATAAAATCACTAAAAAATCATATCTAAACTAATAGATCATAGGCCATACACATTGTTGATAAAGCCAAAATGTTGAGAACCCTGCACTCGCCTTTTACAGTTTGTGGTAGCCTACGTCCTCTCAACGCTTTACTCATTAAACAATTAGCAGAGGCAAAAACCCAAATGTAGAATATTAAGAGACACGCATACCATCACATTTTACGCTGTTATTTTGCTAAAAAAAATAAATTAAAAAAAAACTACAAACGGTAACCCAATTGTATTAAAACAAATTTAAACGCGGATATTTCTGGCCATTAGCCATTACAATATAAAATGGCATGCGTGCACGGTGTCGGTTAATCTGTGGTGTATTTACAGGCTATTTCATTTCTGCTGTTCGGCCAAGTAAACCACTAACTTCATGGAGGCGTGAGGAATATGAAGGGATTTTAGTGAAAAATTGCAGTTCCCTGACCGGGAATCGAACCCGGGCCGCGGCGGTGAGAGCGCCGAATCCTAACCACTAGACCACCAGGGACTGATATAAATTTTGGTTTCCAGATTCTTCTTTACTACATACCATAGCAATTTTACTTTACGATGTGAAAAAGATGTTTTCTACTGGGCTGTTGTTGTATATTTTCCCAATATTGTTTATGTTCGGTTATCTACACCGTGCAGTGTAATATCGACTGACAATCAAATCTTCAACCTACCTAAGCAAACTTAAGATGGCGTTAACGTTAGCCAGCTAACGCTAAAGACAAGCTACGGGTGAGCTCATGTTTTTACAGTGCACATGACACCAGAGGGCGTAGTGAAGGGGGCTTCATTTTGATATAAGCTGTTGGAGAATGCACGCAAGGTAAACTTAGCTCCCTATTTTTAAGTCAGATTTTACGTTTAAATGCGCCATTGTGTTAGGCCAGCTTGCATGAACAGGAATAACCTATTTTAAGAGGAGGGTCTAGCGGCTGCCTGGACCGAATACATTATCCTTGTCATCTCCACCAGGTTGCTATTGTCTTGTAAACAAAGTGGCTAGCTAGAACAGTTAGCATCAGCTGTTGAATCAGTTTGATATCTGGACCATGTTCACTGTGCTTGTGTTTGCTTAACATTAGACCTGGCGGCCGCACACATTGCTTAAGCATTAGCACAACTGCATATCTGTCTTTTGTTTACTGCTCCACCTTAAGAAGAGGCTGAAATCTGTTCAATGGTCCGAGTCAAAGGAATCCCCATTGAGCAAGCTGCTACAAACTGAGGAATGTAGCTAGGTGGGGTAACGTTGCTTCAAATTTAGCCTTTCCTTTTGTGGTAAGCTATTTAGCGTTACCTGTTATAAAGCGTTCAGGCTACAACACATGCATGAACCGCAGTTGCCTGATTTCTGTTCTTTAGGGTGTGTGACCTGCGTGTAATCGATTGTTTCATTTTCGCTCAATCCTGTTGTTACAGCTAGCTGTGAGTATAGCCAGTCTGCATGTTTACATCAGCTGGATTCCCAGGCTGATGTCGCTGATATTAGACACTGTTTTGATGATATAATTACATAATTAAACGCATGTTTGCTGTGGCGACAGTAGCAGATGTGTCTTTCCTCTGCAGCAGAGTGATGCATTTTCCATCCTGTTGGTCAGCCATTGTCAGCTGAGTGGCCTGACATGCTTATTGTCAGGGTGCTTTCATCGCCCTCCACTTAGGCTGCTCAGGCTTTACCATCACTTCTTGGGCTTTTGCATTGTAGTGACTGTTGTTGAGCGAGGTGAGCCTGCTAATTCCCTCGTTTATTTTCTTTGCAGGACAAGAAAGAAGTGTGAGAGGTGATCTTCTCAAGTCGCCTGGCTTGGACACACTGTCACTGACTAGGCTGGGTGTGTAAGGTGAATGTTTTAATGGATGCGCTTGACTGCATGCAGATTTAGGACCCTGGCCCAATGGAAAAGAGAGACAGGAAGCCGGGATATTTTGCCAGGTAAGGGTGTTTGTTTGTTTGTTTGTTTGTTTGTTTGTTTTGAATGCGTGTCATTTGCATGCAATTTAGGTATTTTTCCTGCAGCAAAACTGATTTTAAGCTCTAACATTTAGCATGTTTCTTTAGCATGTGTCTTATGACAGATTGCTTTAATCTCGAGGTGGTACATTGAATCTCTCATAAGCTAATGAATGAGTTGGTCAAGGTACAGATACACAAAATATTAAAAAAGATATAAAAAATTAAAAATATTAAATACAAATATCCAATATGGGATTTCATCCCCCCAACACACACCCACATATGCACATACTCACACAGGTAGCGCATTTCCAAACACCCTCGTTCAGATATACACTCCCAGAGACACACACGCACTTACACGCACAGCACTTCCAAGTACCCTCACTCTAGCATATGCTGACACAGACACTAATAAGTACAAAAAATACATCAGCATTATACTCCACTAATTAATAAATATATATATTGCACCATACAGATATTGCATACAGATTACCTCATAGCCATGAGCAAAACACCATCCGATCCTATGTTTTTGTTTGTCTCTCTCATTTATCATTCTAATTGCTGAAGGAACAAGTACTTGCTAAACCTGGCTGTTCTTACAGGATGCTCTGTAGGACAGCCTTGTAAAACAGTTGCAAAACAAAACGATCCACACATTAAATTCGGACAGTTTCCGTAAGAAAAAAACATTCCCAGTTGCAGTTTTTTTTACATTTGCAATGGCACATACAGTACATCAAACTTTAGCTAGGCATCAATCTCTATCCCTTAAGTAACTGTATGTGTTAACTCTTTTGAATGGGTTCATAGTAAACCTTGGTGAGTGGGATTTGTCCTCTACTACGTCCAAAATCTATGACCATTTCTTTAGTTTTAGTCACATTGAGCTCAAGGAAATTGTCAGAACACCGTTTAGTGAAGTCCCCTACCTCTTCCTTAAGAGGAATTGAGTTATCAGGCTTTAGGAGCCCCACCAAGGCTGTATAATCTGCATACTTAAAAAAAGGTGCATGTGTAGACTGAAGCTCAACACTGAAGCTCAACACTTATACAGTAGGGGTGTTGAAATGAATCATTGCATCGATGCGTCGCGATGCAGACGTGGATGATTCTGCATCGATGCGGTGAAAGACAATAATCGAGTATTGCCTACTGATGTTTCTTGTTGATTTTCCGGTCGCTGCTTTTTTTTGTTTTAACCTTTTGTCTGTTGTCTGCTGTGTTCAGACTCCGCTACGTTTAGGAAGTGTATTTTTTTAAGAGCAGATGCAATAAAAAGGGGAGTTCATATATATATCTGACTGCTTGAATTTGTTGATGAAAACCATGTGTAGCAATATATAATAAATTTGAGGAGGTGGCGCATCGTGATGCATCGGGATATCGAGTCGTTGACAGGATAATCAAATTCAATAGTGAGAGCAGTGAAGACACCCCTAGTATACAGTATGGGAGCCTGTGGGGCCCTGTATTGATAGACTTAGGGGAGGAAATAGCTGTGTTAAATCTAACTCGCAGGGTACGATTCAGGAGAAAATCATGAATTAAATTAACAATTAGTCTAGATATTAAGTATTTAAGTTCAATGAATGATGAGCATTGATTTGCGAGTTTTTTTTTAATCCAAACAAACAGATATTATGATATAAATCTGTTGAAAGGAAGTGTTTTGGTTCCTGTGATATTTATATCTACAGTATGTCTCTCAGCCCAAGTATCACATGTTGGAGTGTAAAGTCCAAAAATGTTTTCATGCATGTTGGAAGTGACATTGTGGCTTTTATTGAATCATAGATCCACACTGTTAAGTCACCTGTCTAGATAGATACAGCCTCCTATCCGAATCATGCGTCAGAGTTTCTTGACTGTAAAATTGGATTTTGGCAGCATTGTGTAACCTGATAGCAGGAAGTGCGTGAAAAGAGGCTTATCACAGCTAAGGTGCATAGACTGAAATCTGCGGGTTATGAACAAAGATCAGCCCTTTTTTTTCTGACGTTAATATGAGACGTCAGAAAGAAAGGGCTCATCTTTGCCTGGCCGGTTTTAACATAAATATAACTTGTTAGTCTTGTTTGATGCCTTGTTTGATTGTGAACAAACAATTATTCATATGTGAATTAAGGCCGAAGCGAACCCGAAACTGGAAAACAAGTTGATTTATGGATAAGCAGAAGTCGTCTGCTGAGTGTGCTGTTAATATCAGAGTTGTTGTGTGTGGGTTTGTGATAAATGATGTGAGGTAATGCAGTGTAGCCTAATGGGTATTATCCTTGATTATTATGCCTTAGGTTACTTGTTCAGGCTTTGCTGACAGCCTAGTACAAACCTGCAATTTGTCTTGAGTTTAATTGATTTGATTGGCTTATGTTGGAAATATTACTATATTATTTTGTAATGGCATCACATTTCAGTCGCTCCCTAGTTATAAGGGAAGCAGTGCATTAGATTGTAATAGGATTGCAGGCTGTGAGCTGAGTCAGAGGTGGTGTTTTCCTGCAAAGGTGGCAGCTAGTGTGAGAGAGTAGCAAAACAACAGTGGAAAGGTGCATTATGAATACATCATGCAGACCTCTATTTGCTGTAAAGACATATAGCTATATTGTGCATGTGTGGTCAGCAAGTGAACATGTCCGGAAGGGAAAACCAGCCTTATCGCCCAACATAGCTACTGCTATAACGTGTAGCTCTCCTGCTAGTTGCGCCATATGCTGCCTCACTTCCTGACAAACGGTGGAAAGGTCATTGTGCAACATACACATGCCAATAACAAGTACTAACCCGTCATAGACTTTTTCATGTTTGATTGTTTTACAAAAGTGAAAGCCTTTACATGTAATCAGAATTATTTGACACTAAATGAAAACAATACTCTCTAATGTTAATAACTGAAAAATATACCAACCAACTGATCTAAATCAAGCAGTAATACAAAACATAAAATAAATGCATGCACATAAATCTGCAGCAAGTTTACTAAAGATTCAAAGGCAAATGAACATACAGTAAGTACAGTAAGACCAGGCATTAACAATAGCTGTACATTTGCTCACAGCAGGCTGTGCACAAACACTTGTACTTGAGGCCACAAAAAGGCTCATGGCAACTCTAAAGATGCTATCCATGGCTGAGATAGAGAGACACTGCACATGAAGTTACGGTTGTCTTGGTGATTTCACTGGTCACATCTTAATGGCTGTGGAGAAAACTTGCACTACATCCTGGCCGGTGTTTGCCAGCAGATGTGTGGGACACTGTGTGAACTAAAGTGGGAAAATGTTCTATTTTCCGATGACACCAGAATTGCTTTGTGGCTGTCGTACTAAACTATATTGCTGATATAAGCCTACATGCACATAATGCACAATTTTCATCATGAAGCCTCGTGGTGCTAGCATCACACATTGGGCATGCCTCTTTGCCGCAAGAACATTTGGGGTAGATCGAGTATTGCAATACAGAAATTTCCTGAAGGAAAAGCTACTAGTCTAGGAATTTGCCTAAAAACAACTAGGCTATATTAATCTTTTGGAGTCCAAGTTTATTGTTTATCAATTTTTTGGAATCCACACTAGTTGTTCCCATGGCAACACCTACTCTTCCTGGGATCAATTTTTAAATAAAATGCATACAGTCAACAATGTTTGCACTTACATTTAATACAGTAAACAATAAAGTAACAACATCAACATTGCATCCGATAATAAGACTATATCAAAACTCCACATATATACGAAACATGAAAACAATTCGATTGACAGGTAAAACAAGAAATAAAAATAATCTCAGATCATGTAAACATCCATATTGTAAAAAGAATCCAATGATTATCGCTACTATATGCGCCTATTGTCTTGAGGGGTGTGATTATTTATTAGTTATTTGGTGTGTGTTTTTTTTTGTATTTTCATTTTTTACTTGATACTTACCATATTACGCTTTCTCTGTCATTATGCCGGGAATGGATACACAGACTGAAGGGGGGCTCGAGAGATACTCTGCCAAATGCCCCAGAGTGAAACAGCTGGGGTTGTTGAGACTGTGCTGTAGACTCTTGAGTTCACTACAAGATGTGTGCTGCATCCGTTAATATGGGAGAGAGAGAGACCTCAGACTATGGGAGAGTCCTGAACTGTGTCTGTCTGCAGCCTTATCGACCCACTCTTGCCTTTCCATTAAGGCACTTAAAACGCTTCTCTTTTTGCTTTTCTTTTATTCTTCCTTTGCCCGGGGCTTTGCAGGGCAACGCTGCCCCTATCACTCAAAGCTTATGATAAATCAATTTGGTCTCATCTTTTCTTAACATACTCATATCCACACTTTAATGTTTCAGCGGGGCTCATATGGCTCGCACTATCCTTAAGTGCACAGCTAACCCGTGGTTACACTGCACTGCAGTTTCCCCCCTTAATAAACCCCAACAGGGTCGCGAGATGCCATTACATCATTGCCCCCCCCCTATCAATGATTAAACAGGGGGAAAGCAAAGCCTGTGAGGAACATACAGCTGACGCAGTAAAGGGAGAGAAAAGTTCAAGCTCAATCCAATACCTTTGAGCACAAAAGCAGAATCTGGACGATACGTCTGAATTTACAACACAAGTTTTGATGACATTAGAGAACAAACAAGCATGTGCTGCCGCTGGGAGTCAACTGCAACACTGGTAAAAAAAAAGATTTGTCATGGCGTAAGTTTAACAAATGTGGACACTCGTATGCTTTCTGGATTTTACTTCTATTAAATATATATGTCCATCTCCTCTGGTGTCCCATTAGGCTGAAGAGGCGGAGACAGCTCAAGCAGAGCCAGTCCGACAAGAATGTGGCTGAGCAGAACCCGGATATCATTTCCTGTCCAGACATCCCAAATGACAGCGACCCCAACAGGAAGAAAGACCTCCAGAGAATAACAGAAAAGCCACCTGCAGGCTCAGGTAAGACCTGTATGAAAAACTCCCAGAAAATGTGCAGTGTGTAAATGCACGGACACCTCGAGAACTCGAGCTGCTCTGCTTGGGGTACTTGTGGTACTATTTGTTTGTAGCTGAGACAACGTGGAGCAGAAAGACTACTTATCTTGCCCTTTTTAGTATGATCAGACAGATTAGCTCCTCATCATCTAGCTCAGCCTTTTACAGAGCAAACCCTCTGTTCACCACCATTCTTACAACCCAGTAAAAATGATGACAACATTTCCTGAATGCAGGACTCTCCCATCTACAAAGGCTTTGTGACACCGCAGCAACGATCACTGGGTAAAGTCCATGAGAATTATAATTTAAGTCAGAAATTTTCTAGTCATAGTCCACTATTAATGGCAATTAAAATTAACCTTGGTGTAATACTCCATTCAAAGTGGGTTTACTACCTAATCCAAAAGTAGTATTCAGCCTTTTCTTAGCAAATGTTTTTTGTTGCCCTCTGTAAATTTCCATTTTCAGACAAGTAATATGTCAACGAGTGGTATTAGTATTACTGTCAGTGTTAACTGTATTCCCCTGCTCTGTTATTTATTTGACTGATATGCAATACAAGGGCCCTCTGTGATGGGAACAGCCTCAGCAGTTTTAAACGGGAAGTTGCATAACCTTTCATCCTGTACTGTTTTACAGTTGGCGATTACATTTAAGGCGTTGTACTAGATTTGATTTGATGAGTACTGAGATTTGATGATTCCTTTAAGTTCTGCTTAAAAATGACATAAAAACCTATTTATGATGGAAGCATCTTTGCCATTAATATGACTCTTAAAGATGCAGTAGGTAAGACTTATAAAACTAACTTTGTCATATTTGCTGAAACTGACCCTATGTTTGAGTAGAACTACATGAAGCAGGTAATTAAAAATTTTTTAAAAAAAAAAGAAATCCGGCTCCTCCGGCACCACCTATAGCCTGTAGTGCGATTTGCAACCAATTTACCAACCGATTATGCACCAATCAGAGACAGAGGGGGTGTCTAACTGCGTGTCAGTCACTGCTCATGCACACGTGTTCATTCTCCCTTGTGAGGGGAGGGGCTTAGGAGACCATTTTTGGGCTTTAGCGGAAAGGGGGGGAGGGACTGAGAAGTTGTCGATGTTCAAATTTTTCAATTTCTTTTAAAGTCCTGGCTCTTCACAATCCTACCTACGGCACCTTTAAATGTGAAAGAAAATTCTTTTTTCAGGGTTTTTGAGGCTTTATTTCAAACATAGGAGAAAATTGCTGTAATACACCAATCATAATAATCAGCTACATTATATCGTTGGGCTGTCAAACTCAGTGCATTGACACTGACAAAAGTAAATGATTTGTAATGGACCACGTCAGTTTAGGCGAATTGTTGGAGCAAATCTATAGCTTCATATTTGCCTTAACAATAAACATAATCTAACTTGCATTTTGTCTTCAGTGTATGCTACACTATGAGCATCATGCTATCATGTGTTAAAGCATAAATCATCACCAACTCCTTTATAGTGACAGTGGTAATGGACTTCAGTCATGCGTGCAGTGGGTCAGCCAGCTGTGTAAACTCTGCAGTATGTGTTTTAATAAGACCTCAACATTGTTACCTGCAGCCCATCAAATCAAAATATGATGCTCTGCAGTGTAACAGACAAACATAACTCTTTAGGTTATATGCACTTCAAGCTAAAAGTCCATAGCCTGCAAGGCTTTGTTGCATATTCACAGCCTAGTATAAATTCAATGAATAAGCGACAGTGTTCCCAGAAGTGACAGCGCTTTTGTTTTTGATGCTCGGTACAGTCAAGAGTCTGGCTGTGTAATGCTTAGTCATACTCTCTGTTTCCATGGAGGAAGCAGCAATTTAATTTAGCATTCAGGGAGTGGTACGCTAATAGCCTCTGTGTTCTTGGCAAGAAGAAAATGCAGACTGTGGACCTTGTCTACTACAAGGGTCAGATTGTGCATGAGTGTGTTTATGTTAACTGCTTCAGCGTGTGTGGGGCAGTGTTTTAAGGCTGGATAATGATAGGGGACAAACAAGCACTGGTACTGACTCAAAAGGCAATTAAGCATAGGATACTTAGAAGTCTGGTGGGGTATTTCTTTGCACCGCCCTCATCCGATGAAGGTTTCATTGTTACTGTTTATGGTAGAAACTAAAATATAGCTGTAATCAACCTAGACGGTATACGATAGACAGAATTAGACCATATATTCATCTCTTACAAGAATATTTGTGTTTTTATGAGATTATTGTCCGTTTTTGATTGTCCTCAGTCTGCAAAACATTTTAAGTTCATTTTTGTTGAGCTTTTCACTTTATTAGATAGTGACAGTGAATAGACAGGAAAGGAGAGAGAGAGAGGGGACGACACGCAGCAGAGGGCCGCAGGTCGGATTTGAACCCGGGCCACTAGCAAAGGACTCAGCCTACATGGGGCGCACACTCTACTGGTGAGCTAGAGGTCGCCCCAGTCTGCAAAAAAGCTTTTTCTCCTTTTCTGTTTCCCTTCTAGACGATGGCGGTAAAAGTAAGAATCAGGCAAAGAGGGAGAAGAAGAGGCCACCAGGGACAGTGGATTTCATTGTGAGTCAAACTAAGTGAAAACAAATCCAAATAACATTCTGACTTATTAACAGAAAGGTTATAGATTGTATTAGTTATAGATAGTATTTTGACCTGTGTGCTTTTTAAAAAAGTTCAGAGTTGAGTTCATCTCTTGTTACAGGTGGGGCCTGATGACTCCCTCATCAGCATCGCACTCAAGTTCAACATCACCCCAAACAAACTGGTCCAGCTGAACAAGCTGTTCTCTCGCAGTGTCTACCCCGGTCAGGTGAGAACCTCGGCAGTAACACGAACCACTGCTTCAGCTCCCTCATTATTCCTCTGACCGGCTAACCATCTGCTGTCCGTCTTAATAAATACAGAAGCTGTTTGTCCCCGACGTGAGCCAGTCAGAAACTGACCTAAGGTCTCTGAGTTCCTCTGATCCCTCCTTTACAAATGGCTTATCAGAGAAAGCATCGCATGTAAGTAGGAAGGAATTTATTATGTTGCTTAGAGTACATTGTGCAGTAGTGTACAGTAGCTACTGCTAAATAGGTTTTCTGTCTTCCACCAATTATCTTAGGAGTTACACATTGGTTAATTAGATAATATGACAGCTTCTTTTGTGTGTTTTCCAGCTTTGTCCAAAATTGTCCATCGACACTGGCTCTCTGACTGTGAGGCAATTATGTTTAACCCTCTGAGGTCTAAGGGCATTTTCACATATCTTCTTAAATTTACCTTTTTATGGGTATTTGCATAAAACTTATCCCCATGTGTTACATATCAAAATGTTCGGAACAAATTCAGCTTTCCGTATAGGGACGCCCAAATTTGTTTTCTAGAGCAATGTGTAGAGAGATAATTTGGCGCTAAAGCTGAAATTCCTCAAATCTCTTTTGAAAACAAAGCTTAACTTATGATGCGTTGTATGAATTGTTTCGGTGAAATTAGTTTACCAAAGTTTTAGGTCATATATGAATAAAATAGTAAATAAATGTCTGAAATGAAATTTTGTAATATTGCTTATTGAGTAGGAGTTTTGTCAAACATCGTTTGGACGCGCGTTTTTCGTCCTCAGAGGGTTAAGTCAAATTATGGCTCTGATGCTACAAAATGTTATTTCATTCTCTCATAACTCAATTTCTGGTAGAAATATAATGCATGGTATGAGTGAGCAGTGTTTATTGCAGTGCATGAACAACGTGGACTGAATATTTTGCAATGGAAGTTAATGTAATCTTCCAGCATTTGACAGTGAAATGAAAAGGCTACTTTTGGACACTTTGAAAACAAATGTAAATGCTCTAGTGGCCTAAAATCTCTGAATCAGTAAAGGTGAAGAGCTGAAACCACACAGTGATTATACTCTTCAGAACAAGCTGCACTAAAGCACAAGCATAACATTCAGGTCTCTAATCAGGTCCTCTTAACTTCCTTCAGGGCGGCATTTCAAACTGCACGTCAGCAAAGTCCCTCCGGCGTGAGCTCTCCCCAAACTCCGAGGACGAGAGCCCCGCAACGGTAAAATTCATCAAGATGAGCTGCAAATATTTCACCGATGGCATGGTAAGAAACCCTGAAAATGGATGCTGAAACACTTACTTTCCTAAATTCCTCTGGTAATATGAGATTAGATTTTTCCGACATTTTATATGCCTGTGTTATTTCATCGTTGCAGGGAGTGGTGGGAGGCGTGCTGATTGTCAC